>CM046863.1:47145581-47745581 GCA_025617745.1 Heliocidaris erythrogramma | reverse complement strand
CAATGAAAAGACAGGAAATCTATTCATGCTTTTGAAACCGTTAGAACCTAAGCTGCGCTCAGTTTATCGTTCGTAATTAATGTCGCTTGACTGAATATATTGAGTTCAATAAAATGTGAATAATGTTACTTTTTTAATACAGAAAAACAATTCAGCAGACGAAGCAATAATGAAAGTTTGTGTGATGCTGATGATGAGAAATTGTGAACTCCATAATAAACCTATGAATGTAAGAGAAAAAAAGTAGAAGAAATACCCTCAAAAAATTTTCATCTATACTTCATTATGCATTTGATTTTTTTTTGCCTCATGACTCCTTCCCGCGATAAAAAAACAGCTGCATGATTCCATTGCACGCGCGGATCACTTCAGGAGTTCAAAGTTGAAAGTGTAATTACGAATACAGTAGGCCTCGACCTACTACTACTTTCATTTGCTCAAACTTTACTCTGTCAGCTCCAACCCGTCAAAAAAAAAATCCGATCAATGATAAAATAAACTTTCGTGGAAAATATATTAAAAAATGAAAAAAAGTTTCTATATGAAAATCAATCCGGTGGCAAAGCTGGAGAAAAGGAACCCGGCCCGCGGGGCGAAGTGGTCGATCGATCTAATTTGCATAAACTATGCAAATAAGGCAGAGATCGAGGGTACACGTAATTCATATGGAAATGATAGAGCGTGCGTGCACAACTAGCCTATTTTGATTGGGCGGTTCTCGGCAGTGAGCCTGAGCGTTGCTATGTGCGCTTTTCGATTCGAGTTCAAGAGGTTTTGAAACTGTTTTTCTACCCCAAATCGTTATCATTTCAAAGTAAAACAAAGCAAACCACTATGTCAAATGTACAATCATTCGAATCAGTAAGGATTTATGTTTATTCATGTAGTAATGAGTAAAATAAATGGTGTAAAAGTGGGCTGGTCTCTTCGATTTTCTCAGGCCGCATATCTCAAACTTGCTAAAACGTCGTAGCTTTCGCGCTTTTAATACTGGGAAAGGAACTTTTTTTAAGCTTCCTCTTCTCCCTTTTCGTACATTTCTTTGTTTTCCCTGTTTTCTGTACTCTTCTCTTTCCTAAAACATTGTATAGTTCTTTTGTTTCCCCTTAATCTATCCTCTTCTCTCTTTTTATGTATTTCTGTCTTCAATATTTCAGCATGGGCAATGGAACAAATTTTTCCGCGATATGGCTAAACAGTTGTGTACAAAAAAAGGCGCGGTTGGGGCACGTGCCACCCCCCCCCCCCCTCCTCCCGTAGATATGCCACTGAAACGAATAACATTTGTTATCAAACACAAACAAATGTTCTTATAAGCTACTGTAAACGTTAAACTTGATTGGATTAGATCAAATTTTTCATAATTAGAATAGATAAATATCTAAATAGTAAAATTCAACTTCATCTGGGGGTATTTCATAAAGCAGTTCGTAAGTTACGCACGACTTTACGCACGATTGGTGGTCAGTTTTTGTACTAAATGATTGAGAATCTGATTAGTATAGCACCCAAGAACATGTTCCAGTTGTTCGTAAAGTCATTCGTAACTTTACGAACAGCTTTTATTATGAAACACCCCAGGCATAGATTAAGCCGTCAATAACAATAATATCTCCGCCATAATGCGAAAGCGTCATGAGCAGTATAAAACTTTAATACACAATCAAACGAACGCGCTGTACATGGCCAACGATTACATTAATATTTTACAAAAATATATCAGCATCAAGGCAGAATAGTAAATATTTGGTCATAAATTTAGATAAGTAATCCGAGGGAATACCACCAAACGAAAAATACATTCACCCTCTTTTTGTTCGTAATATTTTATGATAAATAGAAAGAAGAAACATAAAATAGTTAAGAAGAAGAAAGAACTCATGGCTGTTGTATTAGTGATTTCATTTAATTTGAAATAACTCTTTTAAAGCAAGGAATTACTCGACATACTATATAATTATATTATTTTCTTTTCATGAGTGTTGCACTGCCTCCTTTTGAACAATTAAGATGTCGGCATCTTTTAATAGCATAACTATAACCATAAACACTAGTACTAGATATTTAACAGAAGTAAAATAATAAATATACCAGTTAACATGCATTCAAAGTCGTCGCTGTTCGCCGTATTTTTCATGTATTAATTTGGCTCTAGCATATGCATAAACCAAACACTAGAGGGGGGTATTCAACAACCGCGATCTCAAAAACTATCCAACAATGTCAGTGCGGGCTATTTACGGCGATCCACCTGCTAAACGAGATAAATAGAACTTCCGCCGCATCGCTCAGTCGGCGTGTTGAGAACAAAGCCGGGCCGCAGGCGCGCCGAATCAATCGGCGCCGCCGAGGGCCCGCCGATGTAAAAACTTTCCGTAAGAAGCCTTACTTGGGCGCACACAGAGAGCGAAGGTTTAGCACTCTTTTGTTCCGAACTTAAATGGCCATTTTCTCTGAATAGGAGTTATTGATTACTGGTTACATACTGATCCTAAATGTGATATTTAAAGGCGTTATCATTGAGTTAATTAGGCAAGTGATACACCATTGGAAAGCTGAGAATCTTTACTTTCAGAAAATGTATAAAACAAAAAAAAAATAATTTTGGCGACTTATTGTAGGTTTTGAGGCGTCGGGTCACATTTTATAATAGAAGGACCAAACTTAAAGAAGTGTAATACCTTTCGAATAAAGTCGTGAGAAATTGAATCAAAAGCCTTTTCAAAATCTATCAGTAACAATAAACCAGGAATATCATAGAGGTCAGTGTACAATAATATATCATATAACATACGGATATTTTCTCCAATGAAGCGTCCTGACATAAAACCTTTCTGATTCTCATGTATAAGAAAAGGAAGTACATTCTTCAATCTGTTTGCTATACAAGTGGAACCTAATTTATATACTACATTTAGTAAAGATATGGGTCTCCAAGTTTTCAAGTAATGTCTATCTTTATATCCTTTGGGTATTAAAGAGATAACCCCTAACTTCTGTGTGCAGGACATTCCGGATAAATATGCAGAATTCAAATATCTAACTGAAAAATATGGGTAGTTCTTTCCAAAAATGTTTTTAAAATTCGACAGTGAATCCATCTAGAACGGGAGATTTATTATTTTTCATGTTTTTAAGAGCCTGATAGACCTCATCAACAGAGAGCTCTCATTCTAGCTTCTGTGACATCGAATTGGTTAGTTTATTTATACCTTCGTCATTTAATATGGTATTTAAGTCTACATCTACAACCGGATTGTTTTCATACAATTTAGAATAGAATGATACAACTGCTGATGCAATATCGTCCTGTGCTTTAATCTCCATGTTTTTGGTAGAGACTAATTTGCATATCCGTTTATTCACAGCATTTTTTTTTCTAAATTAAAAAAATATATATTTTGATGGTTTCTCGCCGTATTCCATCCATTTAATTTTAGATCTCATCTTTATTCCTTCTATTTTTTTTTATATGATTCCAACTGAGCTTTCTTCTCATTCAATATACCCACCTCCCTATCTTTGTCTGTTTTTTATATCAATGTCTTCTCCAAATCTACAATTTATTTCTCTAAATCATATTCCAAATTTACCAATCTTTTCTTTTTTCTAGTTGCATAAACAACTGTTTCACCTCTGATTATTGTCAACAACGTATCCAAAAATAATCGATCACTAACAGCAAATTCATATAGTATATCCTGTCCTTCTGCCTCAAATCTACTTGAATTGTTATTATGTTGGACTGAATAGGTCTTAATCGTTTGTTGAATAACATCTTTAATTTGTTCTACATAACTATCGTCCCTTAATAATGAATTATTGAATTTCCAGTAACTAGGACCTACTCTACAGTGATTTAAATTCAAAGATAATTTCACAAGGGAATGATCGGATCTATATCCAGGTAAAATCTCTATTTTGTTAACGAGCGACAGTAATTCAGTGGAAACCCAAAAATAGTCCAATCTAGCTGCCTTAAAGGGAGTAGCTTGACGCCATGTAAACATTTTTTTCATGGGCATGTAATTCTCTCCATGGGTCTGCTAAATTTAAATCATTCTTCATTAGAACAGACGAATATAATTATATGTATCTTTATCAAAATCTTGGACCAGGTTCCAATCCCCGCATAAAATTCTTAGAGGATTATCAAAATCCAGAGCAATTCTTTCAATATCTGCATGGAAATTAACATTGTCATAATTAGGGCCATACAGTGACATCAACGATATGTCATAGTCATATATGTGTAGGTCTAAAGCAACGAAATTCCCTTCTTTTGACCGTTCAGTTTGCTTTACATTAAACTGCACCCCTTCCCCAAACAAAATGGCAACACCTCTTGCATTGGACGCTTTATGACTGAAAAAAAAAACAATTGTCTCCCCAAAAACGTTTTATAGAATCTTCTTCTTCAACTACAAAGTGAGTATCTTGCAAACAAATTTGAAACCTTTTAGCCTTAACATATTCCAAAACGTCATTTCTCTTTTCACGATTTCCTAAACCTCGACAGTTCAAAGAAATGATACTGAAACTATCCATCACATATAGACTTTACCGTGAAGCTATGAAAATCAAATCCTGTGGAGTTTTTAACCTTTTGTAACATCAAACAATTACAACTGACTACACTGTGTGCTAGCCCACAACAACTACTACAACACCTATAACAATTACAGTGGTGTCTAGCACAGACTAAAAAAGACAAAAAACACATATGTCTCATTAGGCGAGACAAGACGCGATACCGAGGAAGCCAAAGGTGACCCCATTTACTCCAGATCCCCGAAAGCCAACCAATCCTTTTTAAAGGATAAATAAAAACAACGTATCTCCCGGCGTGAGAAGAAGGCTCCACGCCTCATTGCCCACGGAGTCTTACTTGTAACGTAACTTTTGTAATGTCCGGCAAATATATAAAGTAATTAGTTTGCATATCAACAAAATAATATGCATTATCCTCCACCGATTCACACAAGCAACAGCATCTCTGTCACAGTTAAGGGTCAATAAAAAGATCGATAGCTTGGCCATGTTACTAGTTTCAATAATTAACATGACTAATTCATACTCGTAATGGAAAATCTATATAGTGCAATGGAGGAGCCCCAAGGCTCCTGAGTTATTAACATAGAAAAGACCATCTCTATACCTAAAGACAAATCAAGATTTGAGATATATAAATATATGAATAACGATAAAAACATTATTTCGTGAATACAGATCAATTTGCACAACAGCGAATGCTTATACTAAAGTATCAATTAATATACAGTGATATGAACATCGTGATAAAACAAGAACAGACCCATCAATTGACTTATTCCATTGCATTTATTTTCCTAACCAGTAAGACAATACTCTTAAATGCCTTTCCATCATAAGTGAAGGGGGAAGAAAAGAAAACGATAAGAGTCTCAGGTGAACTATATTATTATGAAGATCTGCCAGTCCAAGGGCAATTCCACGCAGGGGCGCGGTCACGCCACCATTCATGTACATTATAAATGGGTGTGGCAAACAAGTGTCCTCGACCCTGCGCAGAACCACCTCAAAATCAAAGTAGCACTTCGACAGGGACACGTGCCACGCGGCTTATCGGTTTTGTTACCGAGCTACATCACAATCCTTCGCATAATAAATTTACATTTTTATGCAAATGTTGTCTGGCAGAGCAACTGCCCTGTCTGCTCAGATAAGCCAATCACATTTCAAACATCACTTTCTTCAGCAGCGCATACATATGCAACAACCAATATTATTCAAATGAACCCTTACGAGTTTGACCTATGAAAATATCACAAAATAGTGTGACCCATAGCAAAATGTCTAAACACATCACACACTCGTAGCAAGTATGAATTTACATCGATTGCAAGTTCAATACTTAATACAAAAGAAATTCTTCAATTCTTTTCTGCTACACATTTTAATTGCATAAAATTTGGTGTTCATGATCTCACTTATTACTCAGATGCCATTTTTCTCTTTTGACATAATATTAAAGAGAAGAAAACATGATATTCAAACTGGCTGCTTAGTCAGTTAGTGCAAAATAGTTGCATGATAACAGCCTATTGTGATTACATTTGGTGAACGTTTCAAATGGCATAATGGAATGCCTAAGAATCACGATTTCACGTTAACTACTATTCAAATGAAAGGCACACTACTGGTGCTATTTATCAGCAGAGGCTAAGTCTTTCCAACCAGATATTAAATAATAATAATTAAAAAAAAATAACTATAAACTTCTAAAGAATAGCACTCGGTAAAACATAACAATCAATTCACTGTCCACGGGATATTTTCGGACTATATAATGTTTTCTGCGAGAAACGTTGCGCATCCAGCTAATTTCCATATCAGTCTCAATAAAAACCAATTAAAATACACTGGTCCATTGAGGAATTATAGTGGAATCTATTAAGATTCCACCCACATAACTATAAGAACGATAAAAAAAGAAGAAAGATTCCACTCACATTACTACACTATCATCTCAACAATAAGTGACTTCGTAATAGGCCCATGAGCAACTTTTCACACACAATTAATTCTATAATGTGTGCTGCGAGGAACGTTGCGCATCAAGCTAATTTCCATATCAGTTTCTATAAAAACCAATTAAAATACACTGGTTCGTTCGAAGAATGATAGTGGAATCTATTAAAATTCCGCTCACATAACAAAAGGAAAAAGAAATAAAGAAAAAAGAAGAAGAAAAAAAAAGATTCCACTCACATTGCTACAATATCATCTCAACAATAAGCGACCTCGTAATAGGCCCATGGACAACTTTTCGCAAATGACCTTTCTTTTTTTCATTAGGATATGGATCTTTTCAAAGAAAGATAATACGTAAGCTTGCCCGACATAACAACCTACAAAATTCAAAATCTATGAAGAAAGACATCGTAGACCAGGTGACTAGAATAGCACGTCAACGATCACTTGGGAAAGCGCATTGTTTCCAAGTTGGCTATCATTTGGCATACTGACTGTCAAATACCAACCATCAATGAACACTTTGTTGCTTTTCAGTGGATTTAATGAAAAGTATAATTAAATGAATATATGAATATTCATTACATCACAGTCAGTGAACTTTAAACGAACATGACAGTTTATGTCAAATGACCTTTATCTGCTCATGTGCAAATCCTAATCACGAAATCTCTTACAGGTGGGAAATGGATTTCCAAGGCTCAGTTGCGTTTATTTTACATAGGAACAAGTTATTTCAAGCCCTTCCAGATCAACAGAAGTGCAAAACCATCTGATAGCATTGATACTAAACAAAACACCCAAATTATGTGGATATCATAATAGAACCATCATTCATAGAATAAATGTGACCCGTCACGACAAAATGAGACAGAAGTCGCTGGGCTAGAACTCGAGAAAATTGGGCAAATTTTAAAAAAACTTCAAATTTCGTCATTTTTTTTTTCTTTACTGATTTGAATCTTCAATGTTTCATGAATGCTCTGTAAAAAAATTGAGTCCTAAATATAACGGGAAAGGGTAGAAAAAGCAGTTTTTCTACGAGTGTTTTTTTTTTCGGTCAATTCGGACAGCTGGCTCGTCCCAGACCGAAAAGAAAGCCATCCGCTAGGCCCCGCCCCTAGCGACGCGTGGCTTTGTTCATTGGACGTTCGCAGTCACGTGATCTCTGTAAAAGAATTTGCAACAAGTACATGTACTTAATGCTCGATCGCGCTGGCTTGCTCGTGACGTCTCGAATTGTTCTGAAGATTAAGATCAGATATTGCTTCTGTTATCATCGCATTCGTACTACTTTGGTCCCGTTATAATAAAGTACAATATTATCAATATTTCATTAATCTTTATTTTGGGAGTCTTTCTTGTTTCGTTTTGAGTGCAGGCTAAACAAAAATCTTTTTCTTCTTTCTCTGTTTCAGTTATCAGTACCTCCCCTCTCTGTCTCTTTTTCTTTACAAGCAAGTTGATTATTTTGTTACTTTGATCAGCCTAGTATCACTTTAAAGAGAGTCTGAACGTGAAATAAGTCCCAAGATCCCTTTGAATGGGGGGGGGGGGGGGGGGGGAGGGTGAACCAAATGAAATTGTGACGGCGAATGAAAATGTGTTAGAATGTGATACATGTTCAGAATGAGAGAGAGAGAAGAATTCACTAATCATCTGGTGAGGGTGCGTGTGAAAATAATGGACAAATTATTTAGCTCTATTAAAAGCAAAAAGAAAAAGTTGAAATTGAGAAGGTGGTAGATTTCGTAAAGCAAGACTCGACTAGCGCAGAGAATTGTTAATCGTCAATGAAAGATCTCTTCATTACGAAGCTGGTTTAAGCCATCGCTGTTTAATCTATTGAAAGTAGAGATGGAATAGAAAAGAGTTGGCTTTCAAAACAGAAGTAAGAAGAACTGGAAAGATGACTTACGAACAACGAAACTATTGATACACGATAATAATAAGGGGTAAATTCTGTAACCCTTTGAAAAGCCGAAAAGAAAATAAGCCTTTTAACCAGAAAGAACAGTACGTGTACCTGTGTAGAGATTATGGACAATTAAAGCCACGAATTTCTTGAACTCCAAATCGAAAAAATATCTACTGATAAATAAGCTAGCATCAAAATGAGTAAGCACTCATGTTCTACACACAATCCCCCCCCCCCCCCCCCCGGAGAAAAAAACCCTACAAAGGTATGCAAGAACTTAATCGGGAATGTACAATGCCTTAATCATTTTTGTATCACAAATCTATTTTTATTCAGAATGTAGCTATTCTCAATTGGTTCATTGACCAACACCCCTCTTTATAAAAAGCAAGGATTCAACCCTCAAAACTGCGTAATTTCTCAAACGATAAAGTACATATATTTATCTGTAATAGCAACAATTTATACAAACACATTTTAACTCCACATGTATAAACAAGTTGACTTACAATGCTTGCAGGCTCTCTCAACAATATTAGCTAAAATGGCATAAAATCAACAACCTAGTTTCTTTATTTCATTTTTTGTTTAAAAAAAAGGGGGTGGAATGTAAAAGCACCTATTATAGTTCATAAAATTTAGAGGTTATGAATTAAGCATTTTCACAAGAGCCCGCAAAGTACATAGCAATTAATGTTTCTTAAATGATTTGTTTTGCATAAAAAACCCGATACATTGGCTTTTATGTACTTAATATTTGAAACATGAAAGGTATATTGAACAGAAAAAGTATATATATATATATATATATTCTTTTTTTTAAATCTTAATATTTTCCTTTCTCTCTTTCCCCTCCATCGTTTACGTAATACAAATAATTAAAGTCAATGGAACTGCTAATAAGAAACATGGATAATGCACAAGTTCTCTTTTTATAATGCCGCTGCATTAAATAGTTCATTTATAATAACAAACCAGGAATTCAGTTAAATTCTTGGAAAATTTTTGGAAAGAAAAAGAAAAAAAGATTTCTTTTTGCTGAAAAATACAGCGTTTCTATCCTTGTAGCTCGTAATCTTTCATATATTATACTTCATCATTTGACTTTTCCTTTCATATACAAATATGTATTTCCTTCTCATAAAAGGTTATTTCACGAGAACCTGAAATGCACGAATTTTTGTAGACATTAATCATGTTAATAGAATATTTTAATTTCTCTATCTCCCCTCCATTTTTTACGTAAAGCAATGAATTAAAGTCAAGGGAACTGCTAATAAGAAACATGCATAATGCATAAGTTCTCCTCTTATAGTGTAGCTGCATTAAATAGTTGGGTCAATCCACATCAAACCAACAGATTTTCAGACAAGTTGTCACCCGACCCCCTTTGGTTTTTCTTTAAACTCGCACCAAATGTTCCCCCAAGTGTGTGAAAAAAAACCCCGAAATATTTTGCCCCAAGATCAAACGGTTGCTAAGATATGGCCTCGCCTAGCAACCAATGCGCCGACAAAGCAATAAGGCTAATTAAATTTATGCATTTTTGAATGACAACTGTAGCCAAAATTCTTCACACAGAGAGCTCGTTGTCTGGATATTGCGAGAACGTTATGCCCTTTACAAAAAAAAAAGTCATGACACAAATACGATTCTCCGTTTTCGTGTACAAGGTCACCGAAAATGGCGTGAACTGTAAAATCTGTGATTTCAAGTGTATGTTTGGAGGTTCATAGCTTCAAAGTGGAACATTTGGTGCGAGTTTAAAGAAAATCAAAGGGGGTCGGGTGACAACTTGTCTGAAAATATGTTGGTTTGATGTGGATTGACCCAGTTACAAAACAGGAGTTCAATAAAATTCCTGGAAAATTTTGGAAAGAGAAAAAAAAAAGATTTATTTTTGCTGGAAAAATACAGCGTTTCTGTCCTTGTAGCCCATAATCTATTGTACTGCATCATTTGAATTTTCCTTTCATATACAAATATGTATTTCCTTCTGATAAAAGGTTATTTCACAAGACCCTGAAATGCACGATTTTTGTAGACATTAATCATGTTAATAGAAAAGCGTCAATGCATTTCTTTTGTCAAACGGTTTCGACCTACAATTCAAAGCAATAAAACCACAAAAATGTAATAGGGCCAATGCAGTAAAGACTAGTTTGTTAAGGACAGTATCTTTCTCACATAATATGCTTTACTGATGATCATCATAGTTTTTCCAACCCCCCCCCCCCCAAAAAAAGGCAAATAAAATAAGGAAAAACCCAAAACAAGAACAAACATTTTTCATAATCTCGTTCAAAAGGTCTGATTTAAAAATCACTTGAATTATTGCTCAAGACCTTAAAAAAGGATTGACACAGTCTTAATACTTGTACCAAAGAGAATCCTTCTCTTAACATACATATCGACTGCCAATGATAGTATACCACCCATTTCACATAGTCTTGGCTTTTCTTTCAAATAGTTAATCCTTTTTGCTAACTTTAGTCAAACTTGTCTATCCTTCTTCGATGATTTATTTTGATCTTAGCACTCTTTTTTACTGTAACCATGAACCTACTAGTCCATGCTATAACTAATTTTGCCTTTGCTTGGATCAAGGTCTGACTAACCAGGCCACCGAGACACTACAGCTAAAACCAAGTGACTTCCTTCATCACTATTTATTACATAAGTGGTATCTGATTTGTAACCCACTTGGTGTTCAGTCGATAATCAACTGATCAAGTACAACTACTCAGCTTTCCTATGAATCAAAAACAAAATAGAACAATTCTGTCCTTTTACTTGAGGAAGAACTATCATTAAAAAAAAAAAAAAAATCCAGCCATATCACATTGTTTCAATCACCAAAAAACAAAATTCCATTATTTTCCGCCTTCATACAGTTTAACTTAAAATGAAGAAAGTCTTAAGAATCTCCTTTGCTTCATTCATTTCTTCCAATAGCATAACACTGGATAAGTTACTCCGTGTTTCACCTTTGTATTCATCTTTCTTATTATAGTCTGTAAAAATGAAATGTTTTTAAATGCTTTTTTCTCATAAGAAAGCTCAATCCATATTGGGTTCTTCAATCATCTTACTCTTTGACTTGTCTTGATTCTGTTAATTCCCCCTTCTTTTCACCATCTGAAGTTGTCTCTCTGTCTCTTTCTATCTCTCTATCAATAAAATTTAATGTTTTTTTAATATTTGATCTTACCGGCCGATGTCTTGAATCCTGAGCATGGTGTACCTGTGCCTCAACTTTTTTTTCTTTACCTATAACGGACTTCGCTGCAGCGCTCGCAGAGCACTAGTCGGCTGCTTACGAATGGCGCCGGTCTCTGGCGTCGGTGAAGGAGATGGATTCACATCCATTTGTTTCGATCGCTCTCCCAAACCAGCTGCTTCGCCTACATGCGGCCCAGAGCTGCTACTCCTGCTATGTGGGTTGATCTTTGCCTTCTCAATGAACGCCGCCTGCTCCCTTTGAGGCAGTATGACATTATCCACGAACAGCTTTGTCGGTTCTGATTTCTAAAAAAAAAAACAATTTTGCCCATTTCCTTCACTGCTTTTAGTGCTGGTAGTTGCTTCTTTCTTTCTTTCCTGATTCTCCACGGTAAGTCCTCTGTTATGTAAATGCCGGTCCCTTTTAACTCCTTTGCATTTCTTTGAATGAGTGCTCTGTCACTATATTGAAGAAACGCGCCTTTATTGGGCGCGGACGCGCCTGTGAGGGTACACGGTGTACCCTCTGATACTCGACCTTGTTCACAACATCGGGGGGAAGTTTCAGTTTGTTCACGTACAGGTATTTCAATGTTTCTACTACATCCTCTTTTTCTGTACTCTCGGGCACTCCTAAAAACACGAGATTTTCCCTGGCCACGTAGGCAGCTAGTCGATCATTCTCCTCTTCTAATCGAACATAACGTTCTTTTAAGTTGTCTATTTCCTTTGATGCAAATTCATTAGAATGAACTACATCCTTTATTTTGGTATCAATTTCTACAATCTTCATTCAGATCTCTAAAAACTTTCTTTCTAATTTCTCCTCTAGTTTGTCCAATCTTGCGTCTAAACGCTCCATATGCAAATTCACAACTGTCTCAGACTCCATACATGTTGCTCGAAACCGCTTTTATTCACTAACAGATCTACCTGTTTCGCCGTTTATCACTCCTGGGCTACTCGAAACCCTAGGACGCATTTCCGGCTTCATAAATTCAGAATTATAACAGAATCCAAATTTATTCGCCTGTAGACAGCCTTCACACGTACCACTTTTATTTTAATGCGGGCATTAGTCCTTCATTGGTTGCGGGGGCGGGAGTCGAAAACCACGTGTGCAGCTAATACATTTCTGTTCTCAATTCCAATCGCTTAGACCAGTATAACCAGATTAACTATTTGACCTTGTTATGTTACTTACAAGATATGAAACACACACACACCCACACCCCCATACACACAGACACAAAATACTTCAGGAAGTTCAGCCAGGGCCAGGGATCAAATTGAGACTGCTTTCAGTAGCAGCATTAGGTTATAGAGAATAAAGAACATTTTAATCTGGGTCTAGTATAGAAGACATGGTCATTCAAATTTTATGTTGATCTTTCTAGACCCTACCTAATCAAAGTTTAAAACTAAGGTCTAGGGTAGGCCTAGGTCCAGGGCACCTGCAACATTTGCTCTAGTACGCAAAGCGCAGTAACCGGCCGGGATCGGTGTATCCAAACCTAACAGACCGCTAGGCAAGATCTTACCCGACGCGACTCAGAGTGAGGATCTTGCGCATTCAGTGTCCTGATCAATCTTGAACAGGTCCACATCTACCGCAGATTGTCGGTAAAGAAGCCATGCGCTTTACTTTTCATGTTTAAGTACTATCATAACATGCAGATACGGAAAATTTCTCATCTCTTCGAAAAAAATATTAACAGTAGACTATTCAAAAGGACTTTTTTAGAGTTCAACCAAAGATAATAGCTTTATTTTGCCATGCAAGGGAGGGGGTACTTGTTGGGATGTGGGTAGAGTACCGACATAAAGAGAGTAGCGACAACTCGTGATTTGAACGTAATTTTGTTTCCTCTGCTATGCAACATTTCTATTCAATTCCGATGAACACCTGAGTGTTCTCAATAGAAAGAATTCAAACGCCTTTTTGTTTCCCGAAAAGGCAGACGTCTATAGATGTCGCTGCTCTCTATATAAAGGTACTCTAGTTGTGATGCAATACGTTTTGTACAGTGAACCCACTCACAACCATGACGAACACATCCCAGTCATTAAGATATCGATATTTACTTACATGTCATGGCATCATACGGCATACTTTGATGAGAATGTTCCCGGAGAATGTTCTGCTTTCGTGAGATTTACTAGACAAACTCCTTCTCAAACAAACATTTCTAAAAACGAAGTTTTTCGAGATTTCAGTTGAAATGGCACAATTGTATACCTCAATTTCCTTTCCACAGAAATAACATACGTTAGATGATAAAAAACCAAATTGATACAATTTATCATTACAATAGGATACTATGTAATAATCTCAACTGAAAATCACGTAATTTCCCTTCTAAAGTGCATAATCTCGGGGTCAAAAAGCCAGTCGCAACTCCAAGCTTGGTATTTAAATGTGTTATTTCCGCGTGTCTAAATGCAAAGCTTTAATTTATATTATCTATATATAAATATTTTATAACATAATTTAGAAGTCATTCTTTCATATATTATTTTATCGCCTACTTTATACATCAATTCCGAGTAATCAATGGAATCATTCATCTTTTCGTCTTTTTTCCTTTTCTCTTTCAAATACACCGGCAAAGCTGAATAAATGTTACTAATATAGAATAAATCGTTGGCATAAAGACCTTTTGTAGGAAATAGCTAGCTGGCCTTAAATGGCCATTTTTATCTATAACATGCTTCATTTGATATACACTCGCCTCAAATAGTTTTCTATTAAAATTGTTTTTCGGCGAAAACGGATCAAAGTATTGTTAAAAATCATTTGATTTCCCAAGCTACTAGTAATAATTCTGTTCTCTCTTAATTCATGCCAAATATTCAAATATTCTAAGTATAATGGTGGCGCCTGAAAATGAATATTTTTCATATCATAATCACATAAAAATATAAATCTTCCACCAATCGACTCGAATATATAGTCAAAATATTTGTTCCATGTCATATCACTGTCTTCATAAATTAGTCTCTTAATCCACATTATTCTTTGTGCCTTGATCATATCTCTAAAATTCATCATTTTCAAACCTTTATCCTTTGCTTTCACAGGTTACCCACCGTTGAGCTTGAGGCTCATTACTCATTACTCTCCTTGGATCTCCACGCCTTTGTATTTGTTTCCCCCTCCACACCCACTTGACTCATGGTTTTTTGTTACATGTAATCTGTTTTGTGTCTGTAGTCTATATATATGCTTGTCTTGCTCTTTATGTTTGTCTTTTTGCCTCTGACGAAGATTCTGCTAGGATCGAAAGCTCAGGCCCCTTTTGACTCCATTTTCAAACCTCCATGATTATAATTTAAATAAAGGATATTTCTTTTAATCTTATGTCCTCTCCATATGAAATCAAAACAAAAAATTCTCAACTTCTTTATAAACCCAAATTGGTACCAATAATACAGAAGAGACACATATTAGTTTGGATAGGGCAAATACTTTCAACAATTGTAATTTACCAGTAAGGGTCAAATCTCGCTGTTTACACCAGCCTAATAATCTTTTAATTTTACTTAATATTTCTTTATAATTCATCTCCTCCTTAATATTTACATCTACTGAAAAATATATCCCAAGTATTTTAACAACTTTATTTTTGTTCACTTCAAGATGTCCTCTTTATATTCCGTTTATATTTTGTGTTTTACGAACTGCAAGTGCCAACACTTCTACAACTAAAAAGAAACAAATACGGAGACAATGGATCCCCCTGACGTACTCCTCTCCCAACATCAAAGTAACCAGTGGAGTGTCCACCATTCATAACACAACTAACATCTTTAAAGTACAAAATATCAACCCATTTACAAAAATGAGGACCAAAACCATACAGACTTAACATTTTCTTCAAATATGAATGGCAAACGGAATCGAACGCTTTTTTCAAAGTCGATGGCCAACAAGAAACCGTTTATATTAAATGTAGACGAATGGAATATAACATCGTCTATTAATCTTACTGCGTCTCCTCTATTCCTTCCTTATAGCCTACTTGATCTGTATGAATAACCTCATCTAAAACTTTTTTAATCCTGCTCGCTAGCAATTTAGACAATATTTTATAATCCACATTCAATAATGAAATGGGCCTATAGTTTTCTATGAAAAGAGGGTCTTTACCTTCTTTTTCAATTAAAGTTATAACCCCCTGTTTTTGTGACGAAGGCAGTTCCCCTTTTAGGAAGGAAGTATTAAAAGAATCTATGACTAATTTTCCTATCATTGGCCAGAATGTTCGATAGAATTCTACAGTCAAGCCGTCATTACCGGGGTTTTATTTAATTGTATCTCATTTAAAGTGGAGAAACATTCCCCCATGCTTATTTTTCCATCGCATTATTCCTTGCTACTTTCCTTTATCATTGGAATATCACTGAAAAAATATTCTTGCCCAGATTCATATCCATCTTTCTGATTAGTATCTAAATACAAACCTGAATAAAATGTTTTTATTTCTTTTAACATATTATCATTTCTCCATTATTAGATTTTAATTTCCCTATAAAAGTTTTATTACTATTTACTTTTAACAATTGTTCAAAGTACTTATCGTTAATGTCACTTTCTTCAAACTAATTGGCCCGAGATCGCACTTTCAAACCACTTAAAGCATGTCCGTATATCCCATTTAACTCCGCTCTTTTTAATTCTAACTCTTCTAATTTATTTCTATTGCCATCTAAAGCCAAATTTTCCTCCAATTTTTGCACTTCATCCTGCAATTTACTCATAAGTAACCTTCTTTCCCGTGCCTTAATCTTAGAGTATATTTTAGTGTATAATCTCGTAATTTCATTTTAACAGAATCCCATAAAAGTCTATTATCTACCATTTCTTTTCTTAACACTTCTATCAGGCAAGTTTTCTCATGCCGTTTGTATACTCTGAATCTAAACAAAGACTATTATTAAACTTCCAATAGGATGGTCCTCGTTTAAAAATTTCATGTGCAAGTTTTAGTTCTAACTCAATAGCCGAATGATCGGGGGCTACTGAAGCAACGATTTTACAACCGTTCACTCGCTCTTCTAAACCACTAGTTATGATCCAGTAGTCTAACCTACTTTGATTTAAAGGATTTTTCTGTCTATACGTAATTTTTTTCAAAATTCCCTTTTCTCCAAATATCAATTAAATCAAATTTCCCCTGAAAATCATCAAATTCTAAATTAAAAGCCTGTCCTATTCTCCTCCCTTTATTTGAACTATCTAAATTAAAGTCTCGAATCGTATGAAAGTCCCATCCAAGAAATATAGGAAGCCCTTCATTATTAAACTCTTGAAGACCTCTCTCTAAAGTGCGAAGAAATGCTAATTTGAGGTTTTCTTTATCCCTGTTTGGAAAGTAAACATTTCCCAACACAAGACGTATTCCCTGAACTTCACCATCAATCAATATATATCGCCCTTCTAAATCTATTTTAGTTTTTAATACCTTAAAATTCAGCTTAGATTTAATCAATACACAAACCCCTTTACTGTGATTGGTACCATGACTGAAAAAAAACTAACCCCATCCCATTCTTCTTTCCATTTGTCTTCGACATCAATAGTACTAAATGTTTCCTGAAAAAAAACATTACATCTCCTCTTTGTCTACTCCAATTAATAATCGAACCTCTCTTCTTTAAATCCCTTAAACCTTTAACATTTAAAGACAATATGTTCATTAACATTCCTTGATTACCCGCCATGAGAAGTATTATTGTAATCATAATTTAGAATTCCGGAAGGAAGAAGGACATACACTTCTTGGATAACAACTAACTGATTCGCTACAAATTGCATTGATTTTTTTTTGTCACATGTGCACCTTGCACCTAAGCCCGATATTTATAAATTCACACCTGTAACACTCAAATAAGATAAAGCTACAAATACCATAACCACTAACCATTAATATTAGACTCCACAACCCTTAATTTATCAATTTAACTTACCCTTTTATTTCAATATTTTTCCCTCCACAGGGATTTTATTGATATTCATAACAAATTAACAAACATATTCAAGGTGAATCACATTTAGAATGTAAATACATAATCCAATAATTCAAAACAATTCAAAATACAAATGTTTCTTGAACTGTCGGGTTCACAGAAGACAAACATATTTTCAATAGTGTATTCATGGAATCCATGAAGAAAAAGCGAAACAATACAAACACAGACATGTATCATCCTTGAATATTGTGGTATACAAATACTTATTTCTGTCACTGCTAGTTATTTGGAAAAAAACAGCACCACCAGTCGGCACCTCCGATCACCTGTTCGTACCATTCAGCCAGAACAACCACAAAAAAAAAAAAAAAAAAAAAAAACACAACAAATTGGTCCACCAACCACATTGTTTTGGCCGAACAGCGCGAACACGACACGAACTTGCCCACAAAGAAAGCCAACCAAAGGCGGTGTATATCTGAAATAGTCGCCATTTAAAGATGCATCGTCATGTAAACAAATTCCTGAACTGAAACCATCTTTTTGTGAATTTATCATTTCGTGAGATTTACTAGACAAACTCCTTCTCAAACAAACATTTCTAAAAACGAAGGTTTTCGAGATTTCAGTTGAAATGGCACAAAAGTAGCACCACCCATACGGCCATTTCCCCTGTTTCGTGTCCAAGTCGTAGGGAATTGTGGGAATGAAAAAAAAATGTTTTAAGTATGATCTTATACATAAATAAAAATTAATATGAGCTACTAACTAATCATCAGCATTTGACGAGTTTTTGACGTCATTCCTCATGAATAAACATTTATTGAAATTGAGACATTCAAATCGGACGTAGCTCCCATAATGCATCCTATGCTAAGCCTATGGCATGTCAAAGGTCACATTTTTAGTTGAGCCTCTAGCTACTGGTATGATCGAATCTCTTTGATCATATAGAGCGCCCTCATTTCGATCCGAAAAAAATGCTTGGTTAGCAGTCAATGTGAAAGGAACAGCATTTCAGCCAATATAAACATAATTGGGGCAAGACGTTCTACCAGTTCATAGGTTTATTTTCGTAGTGATGTATGACATGCATTTTTATTGTGTCTGTGAGACTAATTTAAACTTGATGGTTCTAATATGTGATTTTCATTTGCCGTCGACAAGAGAAGAGATTGCTCCTCAAGCAAATATTATTGCGCGTGCATGACATAATAACGATTTTCATTGTAAATAATACTTGGTGGTTTACATGTGATTAACGTACACCCCCCCCCCCCCCCCCTGGAATAAAGGATCACAAACTTACTATACGATTGTACAGGGGAACATGAATGATACTGATAACAATGTATGATCTTGTGAAATTCACGTTTTGAGTATTTCCTGGATCATATACATGTAACAACATAATAATAATAATATGGACATTTGTATTGCGCCGGTATCCATCATGAAAGATGCTCATGGCGCATTATTATTATGAATTTTTAAAAAGACGTTTTAGTTTGTGCTTGAACGTACATGTAACATAGATTAATCATCTGCAAACAGTAATACAAATCGGTGATTACAGTTTTTATACTTCAAGTATAATGCAGTTTTTTAATTTCCAAAGATTTTATTTTCTGAATAAGTTCGCTCTTTGTTTTTCCAATCATTGTTATATCACATCGAATTTGAGGGGAATTTTTGTCAATTTGTATATTCCTATAAATTTCGAATTTTAATCCAGGTCATTCAGTTCTAGGACTGCGATTAAGTAATTGTCAATGAAATGCCTATATCTCCCCATTATACATTGCTGCACACTACTATAAATCAAATCAATCCAAATATATTACATTGATATGTTGTAATTATTATGCCACATTGAATTCATTATGACAAATAATAGCGCGTGTTTGATTACGGCAAATTACCCATACAGCATAACAGTATGGCGGGAGAGGACGGGGGCTGCCGCTGCTGCTGTCGGGCGTAGCTCTACTTCCCAGAGAATTTCAAAGTTCTGGCAACCTTATATTCGGGCAGCGAGGTGCCCAAATATTTCACTTTTTAATATCTCATCTAGTGTATTTAGTGATGACGAAATAAAATTATTTACTACTGTGAAGTATTTTCATTACGATACTGGAAAGTTCATATTGGGCCAAGAAAGGGCGTAAGCCCCCTCGCGAAAACGTTCCATACGCCTACGCAATAGACTGACCTTAATTTTGTACAGTTTGTTTCAATCGTCTCTGGCCCTTAACATCCATTATGCTTTAGAATGTATTTCCATGTGAAGATTGTCGAAGACCCAAACCTGATATGAAAAAATAGCTTTATAACTTTGCCATATATTATACAATGAAATTTTATATTCTCATTCTTATGATTGTTTATTGTTTAATTTTTCTTAAGTTACTTAATTTCTTTTTGTTCATTATAATCATTATTATTATTATTATCAGTATCATTGTTATTAAATGTTTTGCCTATCAAGGTACGTCAGTATCATTAACGTTAAATGTTTTGCGTATTATAGTTACGTCGTCAGTTGCCGATATAATGAATACTAGTTGGGCCCCATTAATC
The DNA here is from genome assembly GCA_025617745.1 of Heliocidaris erythrogramma. NCBI lineage: Eukaryota > Metazoa > Echinodermata > Echinoidea > Camarodonta > Echinometridae > Heliocidaris > Heliocidaris erythrogramma. Next base: position 47,725,375 of record CM046863.1, on the reverse strand, counting down.
CAATCCTGCCCCGTGCCCTGTCTTTCCCCGCCTTCCCGAAATCCTCGTGCTGGTTTTGCTTTACCATACACTCTTAGAACTAGGTGGTAAAATAACATGTGGTTAAACAGTTGTAAAAATATGTGTCAAAATGTACACATATCTGTGTAGAAGCAGCCGATCCACAAAATATCCTAGGCTAAACCTAAAATTGTTATCATGACTATCCCAGGATGAACCTAGTACAGAGACGCCTCTCGTCACTATTGACACAGGATCCTAGGTAATCCACGGATCGCAAGGTCCAGTATATGTCGTGTATGTTGTGCTGCTCCAATTGTTCAGTGGCGGATCCAGTCATTGTCAGACGGGTTGTTTTTGTGGGGGTGGGGATGCAAATCCCGAGTATGGCTGCAACCCTTCAGTTTCGGGGTTAGAAGGCGGTGGCCCAAGAAGGTCATGACTTTTCTCTCATTTAGCAAGCACACCGGTGTAATGCTTAGTCGCTGACGAGGTTTAGTAGCATATTCTGCATTCATGAGGGGTGAGAACATTAACACCATGAAGTGGCCGGCGATGTCCCCTGACCTCAATCCCATTGAGCATCTGTGGAATGAGCTTGGGAGGCGCATTGCTTTCAGGGTCAGGACTCGGGCACAACTGATACAGACTTTGCAAGATGAATGGAACAGGATTCCACTAGATTTCATTCAAAGACTTTTGCGCAGTATACGTCGCAGATGCAATGCCTGTCTGCAAACAAATGGTGGCCACACACGCTATTGATCTGTGACTCTCATTTTTCAACTTGTGTTCTGCGCTGTAATGCTCGCTGACAAGAGACAGCATTGTCTTCCGAAATTAGTGAAATGTTTCAATAAAAGGTCAATCTTTCCACCCTGGTTCATTGTCATTCTGTGTCTGTCAATATAAATATGATATACCATTATAAAGTCGTGGGTACTTTTTATTGTGGGTCAGTATACTATTGATTACTATAAGCAGCAAAAGGGGCTCTAATGCACTTTCGTATCCAGCCAACATTTAATGTATCCTACATACATGTAAGGACACCTTAAATATCATGACTATTGCTTTGTTCTTTTCAAAATAATGAAAACCCTCTTTAGAATGTCTGTTTAATAGAGGTTTTCATTAATAAATTTGGAATGGAATAAAGCAATACTACTAGACTAGAGGTGTGCTACAGCCCAGCATGTATGGTCAGGGGTCCTAAAGCTACGACCCCCCCCCCCCGCAAATACGCGCAATGCACCAAACTTTTGCCGTGACTGAGCAATGAAAATATCTTTTACGTTTGCCAAAAAGAATGAGTAATTTCCCTCTATATTTGTGATTATTATTATCACTATTTGGAATTCGGTGTTAAATTTACATCAGTCAAAATCAACATTTGGATTCATTTATTACATGTGCGTAGCTTTAGTTAGGACCCTTTCATTTTGTGAACAAAATTTGACACGGGCATCGACATCATTACTAGACACTAGTCTTGAAAATTAATGTAGCCGTAGGCCTAATTGACATTCGTCCGTCGTAAATTTCTCAGCGATTTAAGTTCTTTTTTTTTAATTCAAATTCAGATTTATTTTCACTCATAAAATGCATGATAACATATATAAACAATATACTCGTACAAATAAATACAGAAATTAGGGGGAAATGGAGTTCAGCAGAAAGGAAAAGTCCTTATATAAGCATAACCCAGTGTCAACAATTCAGTACTTACAATAAAAACATAATACAGCATATGATAAAACATAATACAACATACAACAAAAAACACAAAGAGCTACAGGACATGTAATATAAAATCATTCCATACCATACTGAAATAACAATGACTCTTTGTATTTTCGTTTAAAAAAATATAAAGAGGTACAATTTTTCAAATCATATTAAAGAGAATTCCAAATAAGAGGACCCTGATAAAAGAGAGAGTGCCTTATTAATGAAGAATGAAATTTGAATAGATGGTAATTAGGTTTCTGGTCAAATAATCATGAACACTACTATTAAGTTGAAAGTGCGAAGATAATGCATTTGCTAAAAGGTCATGTTGGCAAGAATACATAAAAAGTGCAATTTGAAGCTTATTCAAATCCATTACAGTCAGTAATTTATGCTTAAGAAATAATGGTTTAGTATTGACAAGGTATGGGTATGACTTATAATGCGTATTGCTCTTTTTTGTAATAAATGTAGTCTTTGTACTTGACACTTTGCAGCATTTCCCAAAATGACATTGCAATAATTCAAAAGCGGTAAAATAAGTGTATTATATATCACTAATAAAACACTAGTGGGCAAATAGTTAAGACTGTACATAACACCAATAACTTTGGTTATCCTGCTACAGACACCACCAATATGTTCTTCCCAGTTTAAACAGGAATCAATTGTTATTCCTAAAAAAATTAGTACATGCAACTTGTTTTATATCAATATTGTTTAATTGCAAAACAAAATTATTAACACAAGTGTGTTTTTTACCAAATATCATAAAATGTGTGTTCATCATATTTACAGTGATGTTATTAATTTAAAACAATTTACATACTGCTTTCATTTCATTATGAAAATTCCTCTGCAAAATATCAATCTTACTATGGGACATGAATATACTTGTGTCGTCTGCAAAGAGGACATACTGGAGCATATTAGATACATTACAAATATCATTTATGTATAAAATGAATAGTAGTGGTTCTAGGATTGATCCTTGTGGAACTCCGCATGTTATCAACTGTTTGGCAGAACATTCATTAGACAAAATAGTATATTGTCGGCGATTTAATAGGTAATGCTCAAATATTTCAAAAGTAACAACTCTTATGCCATATTGCTGCAATTTAGACAATAATATCTTATGATTCAAGGTATCAAAAGCCTAACTTAAATCTAAAAGGATACCAACCATTGTTTTTTGTTGTCTATTGCACTTGTAACTATATGTAAAAACTCAGTCATTGCTGTAGAGGAAGAATGTCCTTTTCTGAACCCATATTGGTTCTTGGTAAATATATATATATATATATATATATATATATATATATATAAATATATACACAATATATATATATATATATATACAACTTCAGTAGAACCAATATATTGAAATAAATTCGCATTAACTCCTGCGAATAAAATGACTATTTAGCAGCTGGAAACGAAGTGCGTATCTTTGCCCTTTAGGTCTCCCATCAAACAGCATATTGCTGTGTTTAAACAGTACGACTAGATCTAGAGTGGCCAAGTCTGCGCAGTGCCCATATCTGCGCACAGGCGTAACTGCGCGATTCTAATAACATAAAAGAGCAAACAAAGGGGACGTGGCACTTGGCATAAGTGCCACACCCCCTTGGTTTGATAAGGGCTACAGATAGGCGCTTGCTTATTTTCTGCCATTAAACATGAAATCATTTCAGGTACAACACACTCAACTGTTATTTTAATAATTCAAAAGCCTTTTTAATTAATAGGTATCTTAATTTTAAAATTAAGATGAAAAAACCTACATGCATTACCACCATGATCGTTGACCGGTGGGACGCTGAATTTCGGTCTATCTTCAGTCTATCCTCCTTCCATCTCTCCGATCCGATCCAACGGTTAAAGCGAGGATATCATTATGATGGAACGGAAAAACGTACAAAAAACTGGTTCCGGTGCGAAGAGGCACACGTCAACTACAACATATTTAAAATCCCGTTAAAATATGAAGAAATAAAGAAATTATGAGCACTTTTGTACCAAAAAGCAGGTTCCTAACCCTAGAGACCTTTAGGTACCCCAAAAGTGACCGTTTCCTCCCAATTTGAGTTTGAACTGAGTTTTGACCCCTTTAACCTGTGACCTGTAACTCAGTGTAGGGGTAGGTTGGAGTCTAGGCTGCAAATGGTGTTAATGGTTTCAATAACCCCCTTTTAATTCTCTAACCCTACCCGTTTTAGTGTCCCCATGTAAGAGTTTTAACCCTAGTTACGGTTAGGGTTAACGTTAGGGTTAGGGTTAAAACTTTTTTAGACCTCCGTAACCCCGAACATAGACCTTTTGGTACCCCAAGATAGACCTCATGTACCTTAAGACCTCATTTTCCCCGGAAATGGACCTTTATGTATCCGACAATTTTGGGGTACCTGGCTATTTTGGGATACATAAATGTCTTTTCTGAGGTACATGTCTTTTCGGGGGTACAAATTAGTCTTTTGAGGTTACATGATGGTCTTTTTGGGGGGTTACGGACGTCTTTTTGTAGGGACATAAGAGTCTTTTTTAGGGGACAAGGAAGTTTTTTTCAGGGCCCGAGTATAATTAAAGTTACATGCAGTCTTTTTAGGGTACATGACGTCTTTCTTCGGGTACATGTCTATTTTGGGCACACAGGCCTTTATGTAGATCAAAAAGGACCTTTATGTACCATAAAGTGGACGTACTCCAAAAATGACTTTTGTGTTTAAAAAAAAAACCGCTTTGTAGCCCTGCAGCCTAAATTTGTTTTTATCTTTTACTTTTTTGTTGTTTTTCAATTAGTTTATTTTTACTTTCTGTTGTTTTTCAATTAGTTCTCGTATTACCCTATTGGAATATGCAAGAAAAAATCAAATTGAAGTCATTTATTATCCTTCTTTTTTTTCCTTCTATATCATCCATCCTTCTATCTCTCTAATCAGGTAGAGAAGGAATGTACAATTATACATCAAATGAAGGTTTCTGCCTCCTACATTGCCAGATCAGAAATAACCGGCTATTTTCAAGTAAACAATGACCTCTATGCATAAATGTTTATAATAATGATAATACTCATGTCAACAAAACTAATAACAAGAATGAAAATAAATATTTGTGTCTTAATCATAATTTTATTTTCCTTTAATATACATGTATAATCTAACCTTTCCAATATGTTATCATTCCAATCTTCGATGATTTCTTACATCCATTGCCTCCATTCATTTAACTCTAATATTTTTTTAAATTTTTATCCATCTATTATTTTTATGTTCATTATGGAATAGATCATCTTCAATATTTCATTATTTCACTCTTTTATTATTTCTTCCATCCATTTAAGATATCCAATTAAGATATACATAAAGCACTAGCATTAAACATGCATGATTATTTAAACAAGTACCATTAGTTGACCAAAATGCTTACTAATAATAATAATAATAAAGATAATGGTGATCATAATTCTAATATAAATATGTTTATAATGATGATGGTAATAATACTCATGATAACAAAATTTATAATAAGAATGACAATAATTTGTGTCTTTATCATTATTCCGATGTTCATTAAGGAATAAACTCTGTCACCTTCCAACATTTTATCATCAATAGTGCTATCATAATAATGATAATAAAATGATAATGATTATGATAAAAAACTACTGATGATAAATATTATTCATCACGACTTTAGATCGCGTAGAACGCTTTGGTCTCATTTCATGCTGTTGCCACCAATGAAAGTTCGGAGGTGATATTTTTAACTTCATGGGATTCGAACCCATGCAACTCGTGTTTAAGGCATGCATGTGCAGACCTCCCAACATCTGATGTTCAGAATTCAGAATTTCTGATGAAAATTCAGAGCATGTCATGTGAAATGGTTTTACCCTATTTCATTTTCGGAAATACGAACCTTATTTCATTTTCGGAAATACGAATCCTATTTCATTTTCGGAAATACGAACCTCATTTCATTTTCGGAAATACGAACCCTATTTCATTTTCGGAAATACGAACCCTTTTTCATTTTCGGAAATACGAACCTTATTTCATTTTCGGAATTATGAACCTCATTTCATTTTCGGAAATACAAACCTTCGGAATTATGAACCCTTTTTCATTTTCGGAAATACGAACCTTCGGAAATATGAACCCTATTTCATTTTCGGAATTATGAACCTTCGGATAAACGAACCTTCGGAATAACGAACCTTCGGAATAACGAACCTTCGGAATTACGAACCTTTTTCATTTTCGGAATTATGAACCCCCAGGCATGGGAAATTAGTGTTTCGGAAATACGAACCTTCGGAAAAACGAGATGCCCCCTACTGTACATACACAAGTCATGTCTCATGGTTTACTATTGCACATTACACAATCATACACATGCAGGATAATTGAAATATAAATTTGGCAGGAATTCTGCGTAACTTCATTGTACATCACATACAAAAATGAGCGTAATCAATAAACAATACATTCAACTGTTATTCTAATGATTCAAAAGCCTTTTTAATTTATACATATCTCGATTTTAAAATTAACATGAAAAACCTACATGTATTGTATCTTACCACCATAATCTTTGACCGTCCTTTGGTGGAGTTCGCGGCACGCTGAATTGTAGTCGTTTTCCTCTCGAACGCAGAAAATAGGCTAACATTCTCTGTGGATCACGTGCAAAAATAAGTATAATCATTAATGCATATCTTAATTTGAAATAAACATGAAAAACCTATATGTATTGTATCTTACCGCCATATTCTTTGACCGTCCTTTGGTGGAGTGCACGGCACACTGAATTGTAGTCGTTTTCCTCTCGTCCGCAGGAAATAGGCTTACGTTCTCTGTGGATGACATGCAAAAATAAGCATAATCATTAATACATATCTTAATTTAAAATTAACATGAAAAACCTACATGTATTGTATCTTACCCAACATTTTGAGATCTTGGTTTTGGTGTTGGACAAATTATGATACAAAACATAATTTCTCCCAAGCCCTATAATTTACTACCTCGTTTACTTCTTATCTGTGTTAATCAAGTTTATGGGACTCCTTGCCGTGTAAAAAAAGTCACGCGCACCCCCCACGCGGCGGCCGTATGATGACAGATAATCCTTCAGCGGCTGCGCGGTCCAATTATGTTTGGGGTAATGTTTCAATGAAAATCGGCTCTATCATGAAAAGGGGCAGAAGGTGGCAGCCAAATCTGGTATCAACTTACAGCTGAGATATCGGGAAATATGGTGGTAATAAAATTGAATTGGAAGTCCGTGGAAATCTAAAACGTTTCCTATGGATTTATAAAAAAAACGGATAATCAGCCTATTTTCTAGGATAATGACCCTATTATACTCACGAAGATCGCGTTTCTTTCCATTTTACCCCATTCATATTATGAAATGAACCCTCGGGAATATGTGGGAGCAATTATAGATCGATAACTTAAAAACTACATGTTGAAATAACTTATTTATTAAATTGGTCACAATTTGCACTGAAACTCGTAACATGTTGAAGTTTGTGGCTTGACGAAGGAAATATTCACCATTAATGTACATACTGGAGTTTAATATTTTACTGAAATATTCTTCAAAGTATTGTCTTTCAACAGGGCATGACAAAAATAAAAACACAAATTGCCCAAAATGACTTTTGGAGCATTTTGGTTTCGCCCTGGCCCACTGTGCGGCGGGTTTTGAACCTCGAACCATATGATCCACAGTCCAGTGACGTACCCACTAGACCACGACACCTATACATGCATACTTGAATCCAGATATGATTTTAATATGAATAAATGCGGTAACCTCGCTATTCATAAGGACCGCTATCCATAATGCGTGACTAAATGAATAGTGGTTTTGTATGAAAAGCGGTCCTTCTAAATGGCGAGCAAACCATAGAAAAATTACCTCACTATTCATAAGGACTTCCATTCATAGGGACCACTGTTAATAACTATTCATAAGGACTGCTATTCATAACGCATGTTAAATGAATAGCGGTCCTTAGAATAGCGAGCGGACCCGGAATAAATTCATGTTGATCAAAGCAGGGGGCTATTTCACTTAAGAAATGAAGTAGAAATCCATGTATGTTGAAAGTAAAGAGGAAAGATAGAAAATAGCATCCATTGTGTATTTGATAATTAAAAAAGCAACAATTAAAAAAAAAACCCTGCAGTTTAGAGCTTCATATTAACACAGTTAGCGTTGACTCTTTATATGAAATAGAATAATAAGTGGAAATTCTCAAAAGTATTTAAAGAGGAGAAAATTTGTCTAGTTGGACCCATACAATTTTCAAGGCTATTCAAAAGAAACTTAGTAAAGTCTCAGACAAGTAAATTCAATTACATGTACATGTATGTTTATGTACAAAAATGTGTACCTAGATTGTATTGAAGTACTAATAACAACCAGGGGAGTCGATATGCGATGGTAAATGGGCAGTTGCCCCCCCCCCCCGAAAATATTTGGAGGGCAAATATATCATGTTGCCCCCCACCCCCCTCAATAAATTCTATAATTTCCCTGCTTCATGTAACCGAAAGAAGCGTTGAAAAAAAAATCATATAGAGTACTATTAGGCTATCCCCCCCCCCCCCAATCCAAAAACCTTACTCTTACAGCATAGGCATACTGCAAAACTGCAAAACTGGAGCAGCTAAGTATTTATTTGTTCCTCTCAGAATTTGTCTTCATTCTCAGTGGTAAGCCTTCATCTTCATCATGATCTTTTGTAGAATAGATGAAGTAGAGTCGTGTAGAGAAGCATTATCGTGTATTAAAAAAAAAAATCAGATACGCTCTTCCTCGCCCTCTTGATCTTTTCAAAGAGGATAAATACGAACTTGGCATCAATGCGAAAGTTGCCCCTCAAGAAAATCTAAGGATACCTCTTCCTCTACACCTGATATTTTATTCTTACATTTGCCTTCGATTATTATACACCCCCCTTGTTTTATAACTTTATCCTACTGGTCAAAGATAGTAAATTTATTTCTTTGAAAAATTAATTATTATGAATGTTTTCTCTTAATTCGTGAGATGTGATAAATGTGGCCAACATGTATTTATCTTCTTAATAACTACGGTATACAACTCGTTGAACTCGACCAATTAATGTCGTTTAAGTGGAACGACGTTAACCCTTTTGTGCTGACGATCCTATCAATTAGCAATTAATCATACGTTGGGGCCTAATTATCATAAAGATTTAAAGGAGAATTAAACTCAAACAATAAAGACGATAGTGTTCAAAGGTGTTATTAATTCCTACTTGTTAGACTATATTAGGGCCATGAAAACATAATTACGCGCCCTGTAAAGGATGCAAAAATGAGGAAAAAAAATGAATTTGTCATTTTATTTTCAGGGGGATTAATATCATTATACGTATTCATATCATAGTGGAAATAATTTCGAAGGAATTTTTTTTTTTTTGTATGTTTTTTTGTTTGTTGTTGTTTTTTGGGGGGCTCCTTCTTTACACCGTTGCAACCGATATTCCTAAGTGACGTGATCTCCTACACCTCCCCTCCCCCGAATGATGTCTACATATCAGTTTAGTCTGTCATATATATAAGGGAATGATTTGAGGCGATATACCATAACATCTTTCCAAAGGTATGAAGGCCATTCCCCATTCATGTCATTTCAACCACCCAAATGTGCGGTTAGGTAAACCCTAAACACTACCGTAACCCTAACCCTACACTCCAAAGCCTACCAACCCCCCCCCCCCCCCCCCCTCCGCGGATCTTTTTCTTATCATCTCTGAATTTGATATCCTTTTTCTTGATTTTTGCTTTTTTGGATACCATAAACGCGTCACCCGGGGTTATGTGCTTCAGCGAGACATGACCCCCCCCCCCCCAGCGACTACAGTGAACTCTTAGTTACATACACACAAAACTGTGTATGTGAGGCTACAAAATAACTCTATATGGCGTGAAACCATGAAGCTACATGGTGAAACGTAGTACACGCAGTAGGCTACATGTAGAACACATAATTTCGAAGGAATTTTTAGTTTGTTTTTTTTTGATGTTTTTTTGTTTGTTTGTTGTTGTTGTTTTTTGGGGGGCTCCTTCTTTACACCGTTGCAACCGATATTCCTAAGTGACGTGATCTCCTACACCTCCCCTCCCCCGAATGATGTCTACATATCAGTTTAGTCTGTCATATATATAAGGGAATGATTTGAGGCGATATACCATAACATCTTTCCAAAGGTATGAAGGCCATTCCCCATTCATGTCATTTCAACCACCCAAATGTGCGGTTAGGTAAACCCTAAACACTACCGTAACCCTAAGCCTACACTCCAAAGCCTACCAACCCCCCCCCCCCCCCTTCCGCGGATCTTTTTCTTATCATCTCTGAATTTGATATCCTTTTTCTTGATTTTTGCTTTTTTGGATACCATAAACGCGTCACCCGGGGTTATGTGCTTCAGCGAGACATGACCCCCCCCCCCCCCCCCCCCCCCCCCAGCAACTACAGTGAACTCTTAGTTACATACACACAAAACTGTGTATGTGAGGCTACAAAATAACTCTATATGGCGTGAAACCATGAAGCTACATGGTGAAACGTAGTACACGCAGTAGGCTACATGTAGAACACAGTGCCCTGTGCGAACGAATTACACATTGTATGTAGCGCCGTGTATATTGAAACCATACATGCGCGCTGTGTGAACGTAACACACGTGTTGTTGCCCATGCATGCGGATATGACCACGCTGTTCTTTGGCATACCTCCCCTTCACAGGGAAAGGGCATGGGCGGGGCTGCATGAAGCTATAAACCCGCTTCATGGGGTTGGCAGAATTATTAGGCCTACTCCCTGCGGAAATTCAATGTTTAAAAAGGAATTTATGAAATATGGACGGCACGTCAGCCCTTAAGAAGTGCCTCCCACCACTCTAAGAACCATTCCCCACCCGTGGGTACTAAAAGGCGGGGACCGAAAGGGCCAGGGGAGGAGCCTATTTGAACCAAAAAAGAGCCGCAAATCCTTAGTGTATTATATTAATAGATAGTACACAGTGTACCCAAATTAATCATACTGAATGAATATTATAGATTAACCCCCCCCCCCCCAAACAAACAACAAACACACAAACAAGCAAAGAAAGGCAAAAAGAAAGAAGAAAGGAGAAGAGAATAGATAAGGGATAGATAGCGGCAAAGAGCCGCCAACTTCACACGATCGCGAACCAGGCAGACCCCTCCGCTCCTCACCCATCATGACCATTTTTTTTTTTCGTTTCACGCTTATGTGTGTTACTTTTGAATTGTTCCCATTTCTTGTAGTGTAGTGTCAAAGTATTCCGTTCGGTCGCAATCTTTCTTTCTTTTTGTTTACTGTTAAGCAGTTTTTCTCTTATTTCTTCAATACTTGGAGGCTTCTTTTTTCCCGACTAAGATATATCAAATATTTAATTAATAAAATAACATGATTGATTATCTTCAGTTGTTTCCTCTATTCCAATGTGTACTTCCTTCCAAATCATGTCTTTAAGAATTGGAAAATCTAAGATGTTACTACACCGTGTCCATTTTGTTCCCATTTCACATTCAAAAAATATATGCCTATAAGTCTCCTCCTCTTTACCACAAAATGAGCATTTATCACTTGATATGAAGTGAAACCTATATAAATGATGGTTCACAAATATAATATTATAGAGCAATTTAAATTGAAATTCTCTCAATTTATTATCCAATGTGCTTAATCTAGGACGACAAAAAGCCTTTTCAATTTCTTGTACCGCCTATTATCGATATCACGGCGATAACGGGTGCTTATCGTCCCTTCAAATGATCCGAAAGAGGGGGGCCTAATGCCATTCGCTTAATGATTTCCGCGCGTGCTGCTTTCCGTCTAGTAAATCTATAATACGTCTATGGTTTTCTGGAATTTTGAAATGCGTAAAATGTCCTGAATCGTACTCTAATTTGATTAAAAAGTGATTTTGAGCATTTTAAAACTTCGACGCGCGCTGAGGCCACGAGGAATTTTTTTTTTATTAGCCTACGGTTATTAAACCTGCTTCCATATAGTACGTGCGTGTCCTCAAATCCAATGAGATGGCAATAATACGCTTATATTTGATTATTTAAGCTTATTTTAGTACACGATTTAGGTTTAAACTTGAATTTAGACCATGTTGCTTTTAAACCACCTGCATGAAGTTTGCCCATGAGAAATTGTACATTTAACAGCATGAATTACAGTTTTCCTCCACTTCGATGCATGTGATTATAAATGGGGACCTCCTTCGAAAGGTAAAATAAAAAAATAATATTTTATGATTATGCTGTAAAACGATGTTTTCGTCATGGTACGCAGGGATGTATTAACTCAACGTATCTTATGCAAACTACAAAGATCACTCAGAAACGATACGGGGTCGCACAAAATGGTCTAATTATAACACGATAAGAACTACTTCCGAAAAATAAACTCAAGGGCAATTTCAAAGGTTCGGGTAAAAATGCCAGAGGTAAAAATGCCAGAGGTAAAAATGCCAGTGGTAAAAATGGCAGAGGTAAAAATGCCAGAGGTAAAAATGACAGAGGTAAAAATGCCTGTGGTAAAAATGCCAGAGGTAAAAATGCAAGAGGAAAAAATGCCAGAGGTAAAAAAATTTTTCCTCTGGCATTTTTACCTCTGGCATTTTTTTCCTCTGACATTTTTTACTCTGGCATTTTTACCTGGCACCATTTCAAAGGCCTATTTTACTGCCCATAGAAATCAGGTTCGGATTACGTAATACACCATTGTAATGTTCGCACATTTCTAAAGGTGATAGACAGGGCCATTGAAATTGTCTTGAGTTTATTTTTCGAAACTAGTTTTTATCGTGTTTTATGTAAAGATGGTCAAAATGGTATAATTGTGTTTATCCGACATACTGCAAATACAATATTGTTTGATAATTATGTTAATGATTAACTACTATTATGTGCGGGCATGCCAGAATCCGATGACAAGGGTAATCTGTAATTGTGAGCGCTTTGGGCCACTATGGGAAAAGCGCGTTATAAATGCGAGGTATTATTATTATTATTATTTTTATTATTATTTAACCCTAAAAAGACTGGGCTAATTCAGAGATTGTGATGGTGAAGACGGGGGGGGGGGGGGGGTAGACTGCAGGCAAATAGAACTAATATACATCCCAATGCATTACTAATTAAGGGTCCCTTTTCGCGTGACTATGCTTTTAGTTAAACGTATATCGTTATAATTGTGTTCCAGCAAAGTAGAGAATAACGTTTTGTGAGGAAGTTGTCCGACGATTCACCCTCCGCTTGCGGTTAGTCAAAGTAAAGCCTCTCTTTCCCAAATTTCTGCAGATTGTAACAAGGAGGAAAAGTTTACTCGACATTTATTCCCCCATCAAATAATTGATGGCTTGATAGTGGTTCAGACTACCGTAACTTTCAAGGGGGTGCATCAACAAGAGCGGGGAATTGAGTGGGATGGGGGGGGGGGGGGGGGGGGGGGGGGGGGGGGGGGGGGGGGGTTGTCCAAAGATGCACCCTATTACAAATCTTATGAAGGGGCATATACTATTTATTGCAAGAATTGACATTTTCTGGAAGTTCTTTAAAGATCCACCCTCCTCAAATACACACAGCAGGATTCGGATGACTAGTAGAAAAATTATACACTTTCCGGTATCGATCGTATTTTCCCTCGTAGCGCCCATCCGCCCCCCCCCCCCCAAAAAAAAAATAAAATAAATAAATAAGGAGGACTGTTTGGTGAAATAGTGACAATGGTAATGGCGACCACATCTTCATCCCCCACTTTTAAAATCCTGGGGCTGCCACTGTACAGAGACGAAATGCGAATTGAGAAATACAATCTTGCTATGCAAATATGACATGCATGAAATCTGCTGCCTGAAAACAAAAAATCGAAACCATATCATAATGTCAATAAATGAGTCCATACTGATCCTAATCTGACTCTCGTTATATGAAAGAAATTGCGAGAATAACGGTGCGTAGCTCAATCAAAGTTCCCCAGAATATATATATATATATATATAACACAATCAGGAAAAAGTAATGTGTTTAACACAGAACTAAGTACATAATGCAGTAAGCTAAGAATAAAATAAAATAATAAAAAATAAATGGCAGTTCGATACTTAAAGTTTCACCCAAAGGCTCATCAGTCGCACTGTACTGTTTAGACATTTATCATTGCAATAAATACTTGTAATTTTGGGTAGTGGTAAGGCTCCAGTGGGTCCACTGAATTGGGTTGAGTTAGGGCGTTACCACTGTATGTTAATAACCAATTAAATCCACAAAATGCATCACACCTGTCTCAAATAGTGTAGACTGGAGTTACTCTCAATACCCAGCTCAATCCCATTCAATGGGATCACAAAGCATTACCTCAAATTGAGGAGTATTAGGGCACAAGACATGGAGGGTTTAACCAACAACAAATGATACATGGGTGTAGTGTGGGGGGGGGGGGGGGGGGAGGGGTTGATGATTATCCATAGCCAGAAATTAAAAACTTATTCCTATGGGAGCAGGTAGAAATTAGCTCAGATTTAGAGTTGAGGCATTCAAGACGGTCCGCCATGATGATGTGGTACTTCTCCCAGAGGCATAAATTACATTTCTTTGTTCGGGGGGAGTAAGCTTCTGCGTGACGTAGTATCTCCCAGGTGATCTTATATGCCGTCCCTGCATCCTTCAGGCTCCAGATATGGCCGCTTAGTTCTGTAGATTTCTGTTTTGATCTATGAGCGAAGGATGCTTTGTGCTGTGTGTACCTGGTCTTGAAGGATTTCGAGGTAAGTCCTATGTAGCTCTTCTCGTCAATGTCAGTGCAAACGGTCGCTTTGCATACAACGCTCTTGGTTGTGCACTTTCCCGGAAGTGGGCAGTCTTCCTTCCTCCTGCAGTTGCATTTGTCAACCTGCCTGTCCGTTTTTTGGCCAGAGACTTTGAGTTGTGTGCTTTTGTTATTGCCGACATGTTATTCACGCAGCTATAACTGAGCTTCAGTGTGTTTTTGTTACAGATTTTCTTTAGGGGGTGGTTCGGCGTAAAGTGTTTGTTGATGAGTTGGAGGAATTTCTGCCCAATGTTTGTCTTCACATGGCGACTGAACGGTGGGTTGAACCATGTGATGTTCCTCTTTCTTTGCTTGCGTTGCGTACCATCTTGTTGAGTGCTGCTGATAGGGTTGTACTCCAACTGGATATTGTGACCTGCTTCTTGGAGATCTCTTTCGTATGGCTCCTTTGCTTCGTCGAAGACAGCTTTGCTGCAGGATATGTTTGAGAGTCTCGCTTCGATGGACTGCGGTATTCTGCGTAAGACGGTTAGGGGATGGTTTGACTCAGTGTGTACATACAATAAGTTATTACCAGGTTTCATGTATGGCTTGTCTTGTTTGTTTGCCAAGTCCAGATTTACGTCCAAGAAATCTGTGATCTTTGCGTTTGCTGTTACCTTGATGTTCAACCCATGGTGCTTGAATAGGTCACAGAGTCTCTTCCTGGTCCTTTCTACGATAGAAGTTGGTTTGGACAAGATATATATATATATATATATATATATGCGTAAACAGAAAAAAGTCTAGGAACTGTACTAGGACGTAGCTGGTATACATGCACGTTTTAATTGAGCTTTCGGCTATTTAGGCCTTCTTCAGGATCTGAAGATAAGTCATAAAACAAAAACAAAAACCAATACAACGTAGCGATCATATATGACATAGTATGTCATATATTATATATCGTATTACATCAATTAAGCATCAACAATGTGTGTGTGTCTGTCTGTCTCCCTCTCTCTCTCTCTTTCTCCTTTCCCCTCTCCCCTCTCTCTCTCTCTCTCCCTTTCTCGCGCCTTGACTCTGTTGTTTATTTACGCTTGTTGTTTTGACAATAATTACGCGCTATGCACTAACTACATCCTCGGTGCATTTTTTGTACTTGGTATCATTTCCTGAAGAAGCCTTCACTATGAACATGGCGAACAAAGAAGCGGACAAAATATACAGCTCCTCATTGTACCTCCCACACTTGCTCTCGTAGACAATAGAACATCCCTCCACTGCTATTATGTAAAAGTATGTAGAACAGGTGTCACATGCGTATTCACCTGTTCTACTTATTTTATACAATAGCAATGAAGGGATGTTCTTTTGTTACCAGAACAATTGTGGAGGGTACAATGAGGAGCTGTATATTTTGTCCGCTTTCTTTGTCATCGTGTTCATAGTGCTTATAGGCGAAATATTGAACCCTTTGTGTCTAACGGAGTATTTTATTCTGTGTCTCTGTCTACTTATTAAACTCCGTCGCAGAACTTTTGAACTTTATATATATATATATACAACTATCTCAGTGAGTAACGCCGCTTAATAGAGAAAGATTGAAATGCCGCAATGTGGACGGAATGAACACCCGTTTCACATGATATCCCACGGACATGGTGAAATTGTCCAAGGGGATTTTTGATAAAGTTATATAATAATTATACAATAATTATACAAATTATGCTACTTTTTCTTGTTTCTATGCTACACCTTCGGAGGATATTAGCAGTTTAAAACCAATTTCGATGGAGCATATTACGCCTTCGTTTGTTTGGAATATAAGAAAGAGAATATGAGAAGACATAGATAAGTCGGTTATTTCTATAATTAATAGACATGATAGAGCAGGCTTAAAATGTATCCAGTAACACTGTTTGCTAGGAGTGGGGGGTAATGCAAGACATTAATCATATTTTTTGGCCTGTAAACACAAATGTCAGTCCTATTTCAATTATCAAATATAACATGGATATCTTGTTTCTTGCATGTTATCTTAGATTGATTCAGCATATTTAACATGTTCTTTGTACTTCATTTCTTATCATTAGGTGAAAGAAAGACCAGTTTACCCGTCGTTTGGTTCGCAGACGAATCTAAAATGCCTGTTTCTACTTGCGAGTGGAGAGTGCGGATAGGTAGATTCGTACAGTGGGTGAGGGAGTACGATTTACGAGAACGAAAAGAGAAAATGTTGAAGGAGAGAACTCGGCTACTCAAGATATTACATGAAAGACTGCTTGCTAAAAACAAGCAATCTGAAAACAATGACGATGAATCCTTGCCAAAGTCAAATAACTCTACAATTAAAGTAGACAAGGCGCAAAATGAAACTAAAATCTCTAAAAGTGACGCTCCAAATGATTCTCAGATGGAGAACAGCCTACCTCAGTCTACCATTAATGAGAACAATATTCCAACCACTGCTTTCTCCAAAAAGATCAACACTTCAACTGAATCTCATACAAAATATACGCTCCTTAAATATGAGTTTACCTTCTTCCTTTTCTTCTTCGTCTTGCTGGTGTCGTTGGTGCTGTTGTTCTTATTCTCTTTGGATGATTTCCTCAATTTGATAGAGGACTGCAAACTATTTTGGCAGTGGCCGGATAAATCTTTCTGGAGAAGTATTTGTTTACTAGGGATGGTCTGCAGCGCCTTTGTCTGCAATATGTTGCCTTATATAAAGAATATCAAGGGAAAGCTGTTAGGTGATTGGGCAGAAATGGACGATAGCAGAACAGTAGCTGAATCTATCATTAATAAAAACAAAATTCGAACTGAATCTACCATCAAAGAGAACCGTACACCAACTGAATTTACCATCACAGAGAACAACACCCCAACTCAATCTACCATCAAAAGCAACAACACTCCCACTAAATTTACAGCTGAAAGGAACAAACCTCCAAGTGAATCTACAATCAAATGTAACAATACTCCTGCTGAATCTACAATTAAAGAGAGAAACACTCCAACTGAATGTACCACCAAAGAGATCAACACTCCAACTGAATCTACCATCAAAGAGAACAACTATCCAAGTGAATCCACCGAAGGAAACAACACTCCAACTGAATCTAACATCAAAGAGAACAACACTCCAACTGAATCTACCACCAAAGAGATCAACACTCCAAATGAATCTACCATCAAAGAGAACAACAATCCAACTGAATCTACCATCAAAGAGAGCAACACTCCAACTGAATCTACGATCAAAGAGAACCGTACACCAACTGAATCAACCATCAGAGAGAACAACACCCCAACTAAAAAAAACACTCCAAGTGCATCGACAATCAACAATATACCTGCTGAATCTACCATCAAAGAGGGCAACACTCCAACTGAATCTACCAGCAAAGAGATCAACACTCCATCTAAATCTAACATCAAAGAGAACAACCCTTCAAGTGAATCTACCATCGAAGAGAACAACAATGCAACCGAATCAAGCATCAAAGAGAATAACCCTCCAACTAAATCTACGACAAAAGAAAACAACCTTTCAACCGAATTTACCACTAACGAGAACAACCCTCCATCTGGATCTACCAACGAGAACAACCCTCCAACTGAATCTACCAAAGGAAACAACACTCCAACTGAATCTAGCATCAAAGACAACAAAGCTTCAACTCAATATATCATCAAAGAGAGCAACACTCCAACTGAATCTACCATTAAAGGTAACAACACTCCAACTGAATCTACCACCAACGAGATCAACACTCCAACTGAATGTACCATCAAAGAGAGCAACACTTCAACTGAATCTACCGAAGCAAACAACACTCCAACTGAATCTACCATCAAAGAGAACAAAACTTCAAATGAATTTACCATCAAAGATAAGAACCCTCCAACTGAATCTACCAAAGCAAACACCACTCCAACTGAATCCACCATCAAAGAGAACAACTCTCCAAGTGAATCTACCACCAAAGAGGAGAAAACTTCCGATAAATCTAGCGCCAAAGAGAACAACACTGCAAATGAATTAACCAGCAAAGAGAAGAACCGTCCAAGTGAATCTCCCAAAGGAAACAACACTCTAGCTGAATCTATCATCAAAGAGAACAGCACTCCAACTGAATCTACCATCAGGGAGAACATCACTCCAGCTGAATCCAACAGGAAAGAGAACAACACTCCAGCTGAATCTACCACCATAGAGAAGAACCCTCCAAGCGAATCTACCAAAGGAAACAAGACTCCAAATGAATCTAACATCAAAGAAAACAACACTCAAACTGAATTTACCATCAAAAAGAAGAACCCTCCAACTGAATCTACAAAAGGAAACAACACTCCAACTGAATCCACCATCAAAGAAAACAATACACCAACTGAATCTACCAACAAAGAGGAAACAACTTCCACTAAATCTACCGCCAAAGATAACAACACTCCAACTCAATCTACCATCAAAGAAAACAGTACACCAACTAAATCTACCGCCAAAGAGAAAAACACTCCAACTAAATCTACCATTAAAGATAACAACACTCCAACTGGATCTTCCATGAAAGAGAACATTACACCTGACACAAGCATCAAAGGGAGAAACATTACATCTGGAGCTCTTGTAAAGGAGGTGATCAACACAAACTACTTGAAGGCACGTGAGGGTAAAATCGAGAAAATGGACGGGATATGTAATGAGCAACTCTTAATAAAAGCAGGAGATGTAGAGATGAATCCCGGGCCATTTGAAAGGTAAACCATTATCATTATTATCTTACTATCATCATTTGAAATCTCACTTGATCTGCTTATAAAATACGACCATTTTTAAATTACGCAGCTTTAGAACGAACAAAATATCTTGAAAGAAGGCCCTCGCATTGCAGTGCCAACGTTACACAAACAAATAAGCAAATTAAGATTCAATGTTTGAATTCCTTTAACATCAATATAAACTCAGAAGTAAAACAGCAAAACAGCATACCTGGTTTAATGTATGTTATATATATATATATATATATACGTATACATCCATATTTCCTACTA
Organism: Heliocidaris erythrogramma; assembly: GCA_025617745.1. Lineage (NCBI taxonomy): Eukaryota > Metazoa > Echinodermata > Echinoidea > Camarodonta > Echinometridae > Heliocidaris > Heliocidaris erythrogramma. Next base: position 47,705,740 of record CM046863.1, on the reverse strand, counting down.
TAGGGGGAATCCTAACAATGCGGTTTATTCCGTCACAATAGAAATTCGGTGTTGGGGGGAAATTCGACGTGCGTTAATGGGAATGATAACAATAGGCTGAGATATTAGGATCCCCCTAACGCCGCAAACGGACTTAATGTATAGAGTTAAATAGAGTTATATATATACATAACAAAAAACTTTGTTCGTCACGAATAAAGCATATCCGCCACTGCATTTTCCGCTATATACCTTTCATGTGGTCGAGCAATTGTGTTGAATGAAAATGACAAGTCTGTCACATACATGTTTATGTGACATCGGAACTGAAAGAACTACGTGCAATACAAATAGGAATTTCCACTGTGTCCATAGAAATGATATTAAAGATGACTTTCATTTAAAAAAAATAAAGCAAGAAATATATAATTATAGCAAATAGAAATACTGTATAGCCTTTTATTCATATATTATACGCTCTCTACTATAATTGTGAAACATTGCCTTATGCTCAAATGACTGTTTCCTACTGTGTGTTAAACATCAAATCGTATATTAGTGACCAATAATAAATCAGTGGCATAATTCATTATATTATATACTATAAAATATGTTAGCACATGCAGTGACGGTCAAAATCGACACGATATAAAAAAAGGTATAAACAGAATGAGAAAAGTTATATGCAACAATGCTTACACCACAATTTCCGCCTTGTTAGCTGCCTCCCTGCTTTCATTGTGTCCCTTTTTTATTGGTATTCTTTCTCTACATCACAATCTGTTATAGCATCCTGGCGTTATATTAATAAAAAAATAATAAATTGCCGTTGCCATGAACCTAATAGTTCGCCCTTAGGCATGCTACAATAAAAACATTAACTTCCATTCATTCAAGAAGATCCAGAGGAGATACATAAGTTTGTCATACCTTGAGCTATGAGGTCCAAGAAAGTAGGAGCTGATGCCAAAAGCCCCCCCCCCCCCCCCACACACACACACACTTCACAAAAAAATGATCCTAAATGGTGTATTCGCACGAGGTCTAATTTTGCACCACTCTACGGCGTCACATCAAAAATACATACCCTAAATGGCGTCAATAGGATCATAACGCCACCCCAAAATACTCTAATTGGTGAATGTATTAGTATTATTATGGTACCAAATACAATGCCCTTTATAGCGTTTAAAATACATAACCCCTATTCAGCAGGAAAAAAACAAAATAACGCTTTTCGAGTACAAAGTAATAAACCTTGAGTGATATCATATTTATTTTTTTTATAAAACAATCAAAATCACCTACCGGTGTTATTCATATCAACAAAATACTCGTGATCACGAGGCCACTGCTAAGATCGAATTGTTATTTATTACTCTAAACGGCGATTGAAGATGACAACCCTTTTTAAAGGAAAACGTCGACGACGCTTTAAGGCTGGAAACAGACATTTTTGACGCTTTTGTGTACGCGGTTGCGTAGCACGACCGTAATGTGGTGAAGCAAAAGCCTACAGTTCAAGGGCCCAGACTTCCAAGAGACCGACAGCCCATCTGGTCTTCCGGCCTTCTGAAAGTTTGTTTTCAGGGTTCACTAGACGTGGATGGCTTATCGGTCTATGGAACCTTTTATAAGTGTCGGCCTCGTGGGCTGTCGGTCTGAACCAGATATATCTGACCGATTCTCATTTAGAATCCTAACGACAGGATCCAATGTAATGCAGAGAAAAATGTGATGAATATTTATATAAAGAAATAACTAAATAAATGGGAAAATGGGCACACCGTGTACTGGTGAACTTAGAGATCGGTAGAATGCAAAAAGAGGTGAAGAGTACGCTGTTTAAAAACAAAATACTGAGAGAAAAAAAAGAGGAAAACTATGAGGAAGAGAAATGTTGGTGTAAGCGTGAATAGTGTTTGTATAGCATTCTTCTAGTGATTATCTTTACATATAACTTTTAATTTTGACTGTCACTCAATGTGCCAACATATTTTCAAATGATAAAGCAAAAGACAGTGTAGGATAATTATTGAAGAGGGTGTATAAAATAAAATATGACTAACAGCCTATATCTTATGTATTTCTTGCATTATTTTTTTTTCAGGAAAGTCAACTCCAATATCATTTCTATACAAACAGGGGGAATTCCTATCCCTGCTGCAATTAAGGGAATTTACCCCAAAAATAATTCGAAAAACATAAACTCAGCATTCTAAAAATATCTGAAAAGTAACTTTAGACGCATTTTAAAATGTGGAAATAACGTTCATAGCTTATTCATGACATTATCTTTCTAAAATCTAAGTTTCCCCCAAAAACACAAAATGTCCCATGTTTGACAATTTGACAACGGACTATCAGTCCCGCAACAAAGCAATCGTGCATATTGTGGTGCGCTTGTACTGCTCGACGTACACGCCTACACGACGTCATAAACGGATGTACGTGTTATATGGCAGATACTTCTTTTTTTTTTTGGGGGGGGGGCAACAAAAGCATACATAGTCCCTGGGATTTATGGGGAATCTATAAGACCAGTTGAGCCTTAATTATACATTTTCAGAGCTTTAAATCTCATGTAAGCCACATTTTTCATAATTTTTAATGACTGTGGCAATTAAAATCATTCCAAAATGCCTGTTTCCACGTGTTAACCTATGGACGCTGGAAGGCCCAAAACGTACCTAGTCCCTGAGATTTATGCGAGCTCTTTTCAATTTTCAAAGCCTGATCGTTAAACTTTCCAGAGTCTCGCAGTACATGTAAGCACATTTTCCTATTTCATAACGAAAACTGGGGGAATTTTAATCATTCTAAAATTCCTTGTTTTCGCGTGTAAACCTTTGGCAGGCGACACCTATTTGGGTTTAAAGCATTCATAGTCCATTCGACTAGTTTAGCCTAAGTTATGCCTTTTCAGAGCTTTAAATTCACGTAAGCAACAATTTTCATAATTTAGAATATATTCAGGGGAATTAACATTGTTCAGAAATCCTTGTTTTTGCGTGTTAAGATATTGCACCTGGAAGTCTAAAAACAGGTATAGGCCATGGGATTCATGCGAAGTCTCTTCCACTTTTTTTAGCCTTTATTAAGCTTTTACAGTGTCTGAAATTCCATGGAAGCCACATTTACAATAAACTCAAGGTAATACTAGGTGAACTATAGTCCTTAAAATCCCTGTTTTCATGTGTTAACCGTATGGCAGATGTCAAAAAGTAGGCATAATTCTCGGGATTTATAGTTGCATTTATAGAAAGTAAAGGTTCCGGAAACGTTTTTTTTGGGGGGAACCATTCATCCTTCCTTCTGTACAAAAATAGAATAAGATAATAAATATCAATAAAAAGTGAGACATCTTTTTAATAACATGTCATACCTATGGCGAACGTAGTTTTTCCGATTCTCATTTTAACACAGCAAATTACGTCTGCTGAATGTACTACGGAAGTACGTGAGAGTAATTTGCCTTGGCATTAAAGGTCTTTTGGTGTCACCTTCTTATTCTATCAGGTCCTTAGGTGTCTTACAAGAAAGTGAACTTTTGTCACTGGCAGATCACGTATCTCAAGGGTATTACTACACTTTGTGCACTGCCTTGGGGTTCTCTCAAGCACAAAGTAAAAACATCCTTTCAAGGAAACTCCTCGACGTCCGCCAAGCTCTATTTGATATTCTGTGCAAGTGGAAAATTAAGCAGAGGGATGGTTCCGATTGCCGTCGAGCTCTTAGTGAAATACTACGACAGAAAGACATGATTGAGCTTGCGAACACAATATCAGAAGGTATTTTTTAGGGTTATAACAATTTGCATTTGCAAATGCCAATGAATTCTTAATATACAAACCACAAGAACAGGCGAAATATTGACATCATTCATATTAGGTCATAAATTTTCTTTTTAACTTTGAAGTCCTTTTCCTTGGAGTGATTACTATTCTGTCATTCAGAAAGGTTTGTCTTTTCCATTGTCTCAGATTTTTTTTTTGTTCAGTTAGTATACATGGTCAAAGTTACGATGTTAATTTTACTATGGTCACATTTTAGACCTACGTAACATAACGTTGGGGGGGGGGGGGTACTCATGACCTTTGTAATACCATGAAATCGGGCGGTCTTATTGTGCAAAAAAGTATCACATTTATTCAAAAATAATTTTGATCGTTTTCCCGATTTGACTCGTGTTTTTTTTTAATGAACAGGCACGTACTCTTCCCAAGAAAACACACCCGCCGGTAAGTAAACGTAGCTGTGAAGGCCTGCTAAATCCATTAGGAAAGAAACTGATAAAATGGTTACTAAGACCTCTAATAATCAAAATGATAAATTTGCACATAATATGTTTCTCGGGGAAGCACATAAGCAATTGCATAGATAGCCGAGCAGTATTATTACGAAGCTATTAATGAATGGCCTATACTTTAATTATCACGTTTTCATAACAAACATATGATAGTATAATGTATAACTACGCCAACAGCCATTATTTCAATTATAATAATAATAATAATAATACTAATAATAAACTTCTTCTGTGCCATTCATATTCATGGTGTCAACAGGAGATAAAAAGCAACCCCTTACAAAGGAAGAGGTAGCCCGTTGTGGTGAGGACTTCAAAACCTTCTATCGAACACGGCTGTGCAAGATTAAGACAGATCCCATGGATTTTAACGCTATCTTGGAATTCGAAAGCATCTACACAAATTTAGTGCTCCTAAGAAACGAAATGGGAACCACTAGGAAGACACCTTTGGATTACACCGAACTTCTCACGGCGAAAGTTAATGGGAAAGCACCAAAACGTCTCATGGTGGAAGGCGAAGGAGGTGCAGGTAAAACAACATTCTGTTCAAAAATTGCATGGGACTGGACGAATGGAGCTGACGAATTTCAAGAGTTTGAATGGGTTCTGGTTATTCCCCTTCGGAATACTAAGGAAGGTCAGACTGTAGGGGATATAGCAAAAACATATCTCTCAGATAGCAACATTGTTCAACCTCGTCAGATCGATGAATACATATTGTCTGCACCTTCAAAGGTGTTTATCATATTTGATGGACTAGACGAGTATGACGGTGATATCTTAAAAGAGAATTCCGATATTGCTAAGATTATTAGGTCGGAGAAGTTCGTAGAATGCAAAGTCATGGTAACAACACGCCCATCGAAAGCAGTCACGTTCAAATCCCATATAATTATGACGCAAACGTTTGCTTTCCTTGCAGTAGCTGGATTTGATAAAGGAAACATTTCGACGTATATTACGAAATACTTTAAAGATGAACCACATGCAGGGATTGAATTGATAAACTTTATAGAGGGAAATGATCTGATCCAAGAAAATATGGCTCCATTTCCACTTTACATAGCAATGCTTTGTATCTTATGGCGGAATTCTGATGCCGATAAACGGAATATAATTCGGAAACTTAAAACATTTTCCCAGCTGTTCACTGCGATGATATGTTTGCTCAAAGACCACTACCTGACAAAACAGGACCAGAACCCGAATGCTCAAATTCTTTCTAGTGACCAGATGAATGATATGTTATGCAGTATAGGGAAATTTGCTTTATCTGCCCTTTTAGAGAATAAAATGGTGTACACCGAACATGATTTCAGCGGATATGAAGAAGCCATGGAGTCATGTTGTAGAATTGGCGTACTGAGTCGAGAAATTCATATGGTGCCTAGACAGGACAGGCGTCTGAGGGAGGGGCATCCTGTTACAACGACCGTCTCCTTCCCTCACAAGTTGTTCCAGGAATACCTTGCTGGTATATACCTTGCCTCTCTTTTTGAGTCTCATAACGATGAGTATGAAAAGACGATTACTGATATGATGAAACAACAAGAAGAGTTCCGATACCTTCTGTACTTTACTGCATCACAAACGAAGAACGTCGGTCTGGATATCACCAAAAGGTTAATCTATAATAGTATGTATGAGGACATTCTGGTTGATGTCACATTCGAAGCGTATGATGATGACGCGGCGATGATGGTCGGAATTCGCATATTTGGACAACAGGAATCACTGGAAATCAGCGATGAAATGTCAACGCACACTGTGACCGGATATTTATTCATCATGGAAAAGATAGCAATGGTAAGATCTAAGGCCTTTTCATCAAACATGCAAAAATTGAAGGGAAAAATATGAAAACATAATACCATTTTTTTTAAATGAATAATTAAATCCCTTGCTCTAATCGTAGTGTGGTACGGGAAGTACGAAATATTAGCGTTAATCGTATTTCTTGTGTATCAAAGAAAAAAAATGCCCGACATAACTTCTCTCTAAAATATTGTTAATTTGGTAATTATTGTTTACACTTGTAGAACACTCTCATAATAAGTAGACAGTCATGTGGCCCAACAGTTTCCCGTGATCTACTGGACGTCATCTGCTCATCTGCATCGTTAACAGCCTTGGAACTCGTTGAAACGACTATTCATGACTATTTCTACAGTATCCTGGAGAGCAAAATCAAGACATCGAAGGTATGGAAGATCTTCGCAGTGCTAAGGGGGGGGGGGGCGGTTGAGATTATCCACAGAGAGAGAGAGGGGGTGGGGTTTAAAATATTCCTTTTTATTAAAAAAAATGGAAAACCTGCATGCCATCTCTGCTCTCTTTCTTTTCGGTGGGATTGATTGGGAGGGGTTAAAAAGGGGAGGGGGAGTGAGGGAAACAAAATTTTCCGACAATTTTAATCCCGGAAATTAGGGAGTGATATTCTTTCACAACTCCGGCCGGCCTTATCAAGACCCTATCATATGGAGTTTGGGAAATTGGTGAAGACGTGACCTTCTTAAAGATATTTTGTTTCCCATGTTCGTGCTCCCTCTCTTTCCCTCCCTCTCTCTCTCTCTCTCTCTCCCTCCCTCTCTTTCTCTCTCTCTCTTTCTCTCTCACAAGGGTTAACATACCATGCATAACATACATTTATTCCGAGGTTAATGAATGCACACTCTGCCCCCATGTTCTAGGCTACATAGTATGCGTCCCATTGTGGACCTGTCTACGAATTGAATAAAGCTGAATTGAATTGAATGGAAACTCTCTTCATTGAAATCGACATAACGAGAAGTAAGGACATCATAATTGAAGTAATTTACAGACCCCCTCAATCCAATCTAAACGATTTTACTACATATTTCAATGAAATGCTATCGCTTCCTATCCTAAAAGATAAACAATGTTTCATATTATAGAGACTTCAATATTGATCTGTTGCATTCTCATTCTAACTCGGTATGTCAAGCTTTTCTTGAAATAATATTATGTAATTCCTTTGAGCCCCCCCCCCCCCCCCCCCCAATAGTAAAACCGACTCGAATAGCGGAGCAATCAGCCACTCTAATAGACAATATTCTCACTAATGGTCAACCTATCCCCGAATCCGGCATACTTCTATCTGATCTCAATGATTATGTTCCGTTTTTGTCATATGGATATGTCGAGTGATCACTCAAAATGTTCTACAAGAGAAAAGGTACGAATTATTTCTTTGTTTAAAGAATGTTTAACGAATGCTGACTGGACAGCAGTATTGACTTACGATTGATATCAATCCTAAGTCTATGGCAAACCATGTACTAAGGATTTACAATTGATCGTAAGATTGATTATATCACTTTATGTTACAGGCCCCAGATCTCACAAATTGAAAAATTAAAAGCGGTCATTTCTTAACCTAACCGCCTAGCTGAAATTCTTAACACATAATTTGCAAACATTGGAGAGGACTACACTCTAAAAACTCAAATGTTAAATCTACATTTAAAGGGTTGGAGGAGTGACAACATTTTTAAAATGGTAAATTAACACTTTTAACATGCTGGATCTAATAGTTTAAAGGTTGGATGCAGCATGTTAAAAGTGTTCATTTGCCATTTTGAAAATGTTGTCACTCCTCCAACCTTTTAAATGTAGATTTAACATTTCAGTTTTTAGAGTGTAGGCCAAAAACATTCCTTCTATAAAGAAATAGTTTTTCAATTATCTTGATAACCCAGTCTCAAACACGATATTTTTCACTCCCGTCACCATTTACGAAGTATGTAATATAATAAATTATCTACCAAATAAAAAAAGCCACGGCCACGATAGTCTAGATAACCGTATACTAAAACAAATAGTATTTTAAATAGCAGAACCCCTAATGCACATTTTTAATCTGTCTCTAAACTCAGGAGTGGTTCCCATCGTCCCTATTTTTAAATTAGGAAATAAACTCAGCCTTAGTAATTAAAGACCCATCTCACTTCTAACTTCACTATCAAAAATCCTTGAAAAAATTATATACAAACATACGGTATCCTCTCTTAAAGACAACACTATTTTCTGAAACTTCCAATTTGGATTCAGAGAAACACACAGCACTTCCCAAGCAGTCTTAACTCTTATTAACACAATATCCATCGCTATCGACAGAGCTGAGCATCACACACGGTTGGAATCTTCCTGGACTTCTCCAAGGCCATTTACACTTAGTCTATTAATCCCCTTATTGATCACACTATTTTATTATATAAATTATCCCATTACGGGATAAGAGGAAAGGCCTGGGAGTGGTTCAGGAACTGCCTTTCTAAGTATGTTTAACTCAACGGACACAGTTCTTCTATTAAACTGTAGGGAAAATGTATAACAAATATTCTATAAGTATGTTTCCTACTCACCACAATTAGAAAGGAGAAGTTGAAGAAGAAGCGGAGAACACAAGAAGAAAATGAAGAGCTCTTGGAAGGGAGAGTACAAGCTGACGCGAAGACACGTGCAAGTACTGTAAGTCCGCGGCGGAAATGTCTACCCGAGCAACGGCTGAATTCCGGCGTGGTAACTCGAAGCGAAGCTGGTAGTTCTCGCGGTACTTTCGCTAAGTGTTTGTAGAAACGCTTAAATATTGCACATTTCCCGTTGACAAAATATAATCCATCGCTATTTGAGAAATTTTAAAACGAAAAGATAGTTGATGCTTTCCAATAAATACACTATGATTAGATCGGGCGACTTGCAGCGAGCTATGTTTACGTGAAGAAGACCGGACTGCAAGTACCGAAGGTTGACAACTCTCGTGTCGACCGCGTAGTGTCAAATTAGCATGCCTGAACCAAGAAGTTACGCGATATAGGGATGTCGCGAAAATGTTAACAAAGGCATGGTGTGGATTACACATAGTTAAAACTGCAGGTGGATGACTGCTTATAACAATGAAATCAATTTAGCATCGCAGTCAAAACAAACTAAGTATGTACAAGAAAGGTGCATGACCCTATAAAACCAATAAATTGTTGAGTACCACAGGGATCTCCCATTGGACCCTTGCTTTTTATCTTATACATTAATGACTTTTATAAATCTTCCTCCGTTTTATCTTTCATCTTGTTTGCTGACGATTCCAATCTCTTTTTTCCCCATCGAGACCCAGCAATTTTACTTTCAACAGCCAATTCCGAGCTGAAACGTGTTACGGACTGGATAAGGGCGAATAAGTTGTCTCTTTACCTAAAGAAAACAAATTGCATGATCTTCAGCAATACTATTCAATCCCTACCTATTGATATTCTTTTTGATATTGAAGAAACACAGGAGTAATTAATAAACTGAAATATCAATTCCCATCCTTTATTTTGTTGTCTCCTTAACGAACCTTATGTTTTCCACATCTTAATTATGGAATCTTAGCTTGGGGCAACAACGCGTAACAACTAAACGGTACACCGTCGCTTGGTCTACCCCCACTTGGTCCAATTATCAGTTCGTCGAACTCCACGTGGTCTAACTTCATTTTGTCTACATCCAGTTTGTCTACTTACCATTTCGTCTAATTTCCATTTGGCCTAAATACCAATTCGCCTAATACCCAGTTTGGCTAACCCCATTTAGTCTAAAACCCCTTTGGGCTAATTTTAACTTCGGCTAATTTTCACTTCGTCTATTTCCAAATAGTCTATCAGTCATTTTGTCTACAAGCCACATAGTCTAATATCCATTTGGGCTACACCTACTTTGGCTAATACCATATGGTCTACTTATCATTTGGTCCAATTCCATTTAGTCTAATAACCAGCTGGGCTACTTATCATTCAGTCTAACTGTCATATGGTCTAATGACCATTTGGTCTAATATCCAATTCGTCTAATAACCAGTTAGGCCACTTATCATTTGGTCTAATTTTCATATAGTCTAATGGCCATTTGGTCTAATTACTATTCTTCTGGCCATTTAATAGCAAGTTGAGAAAGGACAGGGAAACAGGGATGACTTCAAAGAAGTCATCTAAGTAAATGTGCATTAAAAGAGTTATTCACCTTGTTGCTGCTTATACCAAGATCAATCGAAATCCCGACATTATATTAATGATTTAATTTATTAAAATCAATTATTTGGTATTATTTTTTCGTAATTAAAACATTCACAGGTCTCCTCTTCCTTTCATGACTTGAATAGAAGAACCTGATTTTGTATTGCACTTCAAATTATGTCTGTTTGGTTGATAATGTGTTTCTGTTGATAATAATGTTTCTTAGTTGATATCCGATGTACAAATGTTTGTGCAAATAGTCAATAAAAGCTAGGGGCGGTGCCAGGGTATTTCCATAGGAGGGGCAAGACGACCCACAGACTTGGGGATTCAACGAACTGGGTACCTTTTTTGAAAAAGGGGGAATTTATAAAGGGTGTGAATACAAGAATGGAAACTGGCGTTTTGATACGTTGCTGAACCCCTACATAGTATTTAACACACATTTTGTGTAAATTTTAAGGATATATTTTCTAATCTTTGCACAATAGACAATTCTGCTCTACTCCTAACTTGCAAGCGAGCGACCAAAAATACTATGTTCTTGTGGAAGGTCATGTACGAAGCTTGCATTATACATGACGAAGATGCCGCAAAATCGTTTCAAGCACAGTCTCTCAATAAATGAGATACATAGGACTTTATGTTACTGACATGAGTTACGATGAGTGCAAGTGAGCGTACCGAGCAAGCTTCGGGCGGGGGATATCTTAATTGCTGCAATATTATTAAACATTTGGGCACTGTGTCTCCAGCTCTCGATAAGTTCCTGCTTAAAGGTGTCACACTGTTGTCATATCAAGAGCTAAATATTCTGCCATTAAGCTTCTCAGATTCTTTGGAGCTATGCAAACTGCTTTTTTTCAGGGGCGTCGCTACAGGGTGCGATTTCCCCCAATGATTTTCCAAGTGACCAAAGAGAGATATTGAGAGAGAGATAGAGAGAGAGAGAAGGACATAAGAGAAGAAGAAGAAGAAAGAAGAGTATCCAACTATTATTATTATTATTTGTTCATCTAAAGCGTAAATTAACTCGCTCGTTGGCAGGGGGGAACAATGCCCCCCCCCCCCCCCCACCTTTAGCACCCAAAAAGTGTCTCCTGCATGCTACCAACAAAAATGCCGCTTTTAATACTTGTTCACTGCCTTAGGCTTTCTTCTTTTAAGGCAGTGGCGTATCTAGGTATTATGACGCCCTGGACAAACAGTGAATTGGCGCCCCCCCCCCCCCCTCCCCGAGTCAAATTATGTTATGCAAGGAAGCGAAGCGACCGAGCAGCAATTTTTATTTATTTGTTTATTTTTTTACCCTTCCACGGGGTTCCTTTATTCATCATCAACATAACAATTTTTTTACAAAAGATCGTACTTATAGGTGACGCATAGTGTTGGTAGGTGCGTAGACGAAAAGGGAATAGCCCAACAGGCAATTAGCCTTAGTGATAATTAAACAAAGTGATGTTTAGACAAACTGGTATTTAGACCAACTGACAATTAGACTAAATGGAAAATGGACTAAATGAAAGTTAGACCAACTGCACATTAGACCATATAAATGCTACGTAGACCAAAAGGATACTGGACCAAGTGGATTTTAGACGAAATGCCTGTAGACCAACTAGTTTTAGACTGACTGGGAATTAGACAAACTGACATTAGACGAACTGGTATTAGACCAATTGACAGCAAAATAAAGTAGACGAAATGGTAATGAGACCAAATGGTAATTAGACCAAGTGATAATTAGCCCAAGTGGTCATTAGACCTTGTGGTTATTAGACCAAGTGCAAATTAGACCAAATGAAGAGTGGACCAAAAGAGTTTAGCCCGAATGAAGGTAGCCCATCTGGAAATTAGACCAAGTGATTTTAGCCCAAGCGTGCATAAACCAACTAAACAGATTACTATTACTTAAAAATAAGGCCATGAATAAGGCCATGAATATTGGAGGCACAGTTTTCTGAATGAGGAAGAATTTTCAAGCCATTCTGAGCCTAAACAAAATGTTCAACACTCACATTTTTGGGCGGGATTTGCCGCCCAAGGCATGGTAGGGGTTAAGCATATCACAATCAATAGGGATTGTTTGCACTGTTTTATTTTTTTTTTTTTAATGTATTCACAACAAATGATCAATGGGAGGGCCTGAAAAAAATAACCCCTTTGGATATGACATGTGTTCTCCCCATTATAGGTTGAACGGCTCTCACTGGAAAGGATGACTATATCTGAAGGGATAACATCACACAACTTGGCCACATTCTTGAACAAGCTCCCGAGACTGAAAGATCTGACTCTACAAGGAAACACTTTTCACAGAGATTTCTACACCGAGCTAGCATCAGGGATAGGCTCAAAAGATGTGAGCAATTTGACTTTATACAAACTGATATGCTATGTGTTCATAATGTAACCTAATACAAAGATGTCATGTCGATACTTCATACGGTACTAGGCTCGAATACTGCTTGAACAAAACGAGGTTGTATAAAGTACAACTAACTCATGTCCATGAAATAATAAACCCTGAAAGGGTATCTGAATAAAATGCGATCAAGAATATAGAAGTATTATTATGATTTTGTTCCCAACTACAATAAGAGAACGATCAAACACCTGAAAAGCCTTGAAATAACAAAACTTATTTGTTCTATAATGTGAAAACTTACACGTTTCTTTAAATACCCGTCAATATTTAATATAGTGTAGAGACAGCTTACAATCGCGTAGCTGCATTAATGACAATTAGCATGTTATTTCTCATTATTGTTTTCACTCAATTCACGGTGTTTTATCGGAGTAGTCACAAGTAAAAATGAAAAATATGTACTGGCGTTCGACTCTTGTCATAATATAGCCCAGTTTCGGCGATGCGAGCGCGATGAGGTAATGCCTGGTAATTGCTCCGCGCCGGTTTCCGTTACCTCGTATTTTTTAAAATTTCATTCGTATTTTCCCTATTGGTCTACGATTACCTTGTTCAAATTTTGATTTTGTTTCGATGGCTTCCTTACTGTCTTTTGACAAGTTTAGTGTGAAGAATTTACAAGATTTTCTTCGAGAAAGAGGAGATTCTACCGTAGGATACAACAATCAGAAACTTGTTTTCTATCATCCACTCCATTTCGAGAGTGCCTGTATGGGAGGGAAAGTCCTTTTGAATATACTTTTTCTCGGGATTTTATAGGGTTCATAACAAAAGAAATAAGAGATTTAAAAGTTAGTTACCATATTCTCCAAACGCATTTTGTGGTACTTCGCTTTTGTCAATATTGGCTTCATTTTCTGGTACCATGCAATCGACCTCGGGCTCAAGTTTCGCTTCTGTGGCCGGGGGTGCTATGGCTGTCTATCGATGGGGACGTGGGTGGACGGCTTTAGCAGCCAGTCGCTGCAAGATGCGTTTAGACCTAACCTTTTCTTCTCCTTAAAAATGCTTCTGCTTAAAAATGTTTTCCCCATGTAGTCTAAATGGAAGGGAGGGGGGGGGGGGGGGGGGGGGGGGGGGGGGGGTTCACGTGCGCCATCGAGATACATGTTTAACCAACATTTTTTTTTTTTATAATGCCTGAAGTATCTAGTTAATGAATTTTTATATTCCCATTGCCAAATCGTGTCCCATGTGGTTCAAAATCGTCTTTTTTGGCGGCCATTTTGAATTTGTGATGAATTTCCATAATTAGCACTTTTTGAATTAGACATTATGCATGGATAAATAAAACAGCTTTTTTTTAGTACTAATAGGACGAGGAATCGATTCAGAGTGTTATTTTTGTGATTTGAGTAGCCTGGATTCCACACAACATCAACATGTGTGAAAAAATGATAACATTTTCACTAAAAGCCGTGCATCCTAACGCCATCTTGTTTTTCAACTAGTAAAAACAATGATTGGCTATTGTGTACGAATCCCCTAGACTTCTGTGTGTTAGAAGCGGCGCAGTTGAGACGCTTTACCAGCATGATTGGTCAGAGTTAAACGTATGTTATGTGAATTCATGCACAGGATTCAATTTTATTTTTTTTAAATAATATACATTCATTACTTTGTAGTGCTTGATGTTTCAATTCGAAAATACTGTAGATACATATTGCAGTGGATTAGGGTAACGATTCTGTGCTTGTCTTGACGGTTCGTCTATCGTTTCTCTTGTGATGAGCTTCTCATACATGAAGTTAATGACATCTTTAGTTGGAAAAGTAGCTTTTCCCTTGTATTTTGTTCTTGAAATATATAGGCTACATTATGCAAAATAGTTTTGAATAGAGAGTGAACAATTTATCGAAATGATAATGTTTTTTTTTAATTTAAAGATCTTATCCCACAGATATGGACAAAAGTTTTCCCACCCATTTTTGTAACTTTATTTCATGGGGTTTGATAATAAACATATTTCATTTATATATTATGACCTTTTAAAAATGACTTTACTGGGAATGATTTGATGAAATCAATTGATAGCGTATATAATTTTGGAGTAATGGATATGATTATCTCAGAATTAACTAAGATATCAGGTTAGAGACATGACAAAGGGAAATAAGATGCAGAGACCGAGAGAAAGACGGAGAAAACGAAACGAGAGGTTTAGAGAGAGAGAGAGAGGGGGGGGGGGGAAGAAAGAAGGAGAGGAGAAAGACGGAGAGAGGATGCAGAGGCAGGGGAGACAGGGAAAAGGAGGGATAAAGGACGCCAGAGGAAGAGGGTGACTGAGAAGGGGGAAGATAGGCGGAAGGAGAGAGACAGGGAGGAAATGTCGAAAGGAAAATAGAAAGACAGATAGAGACAGGACAAAGTGGGAGAGGACACAGGAGAGCGAGGTAGACAGAGAATGACAGTCATGGCAGTAGAGAGAGTGGGAGAGGGAGAAGAATGATGGCAAAGACAGACATCCAATGAAAGAGAGAGAGGGATAGAGCTGAAGGGAAGGAGATAACAAAATATAGAGCAAGAGCATATCAGAGAGACAGAGAAAGACAAAGAGAGACAGGGAGGGAGAGGTGAACAATGAGAGACATATATAGGGTGAAAATAGGGGATGGAGTTTAAGACAGAAACAGAGATGAGAAAGAGAGAGAGAGATGGTGCTTGGGCAGAAAGACAGAACAAAATACAAAGGAAGAAGGTGTTTTTGTCCTTGTTCCATTTCCTCATTCTATCTACAACATAACATAAGTCATTTTTGCTCCCCCCCCCCCCCCCCCCTCCCCTCCACTACCACTTCCTCTTATTTTTGTTCCTTATTTCATTTTCGGAATTACGAACCCTATTTCATTTTTGGAAATACGAACCTTCGGAATTATGAACCCTCTTTCATTTTCGGAAAAACGAACCTTGGGAGTTACGGACCTTCTGAGTAACGAGCCTTCGGAATTACGAACCTTCCGAATAACGAACCTATCGGAATAATGAACCTTCGAAAATACGAAACTTCGGAAATACAAACCTTCAGAAACGACATGTAACTAGCAACCTTACCCATATTATTCTTACTACGAGTAATCACAGTATGCAAGTACAATGATCCACCGTCATCACAAAGAATAATAATCATCACTATGAATGAAAATAATGGGGAAGGAAACATAATATAATGGCGACGACACCTTATATTTGGACAACTGTAACCTCATGTTTTGGTATGAAGATGATTTTACTGGTAGCGAAAATCTGGATCATGTACATAGGCTTTATACGTTGTGTAACTTTATCCATCTGAAAATGCACTTAATCTTGGCATTCGAGTATAATTTTTTTCCTGAGTATATTTACAAAGTGATACACCTACGTTCATGAATCATGAAATTATCCTTTCAACGCATTCTAAATGACAGTAAAGATATGTTCCAAGTCCAGGCTAAATTCTTGGACCCAAACTATCTACTTATAATTACTGATATCAAGATGTGTTTGTTTTTTTACTTTTATTTCTGCGTTCTAATAACATATAATAAATCGAATTTTTTACATAAGTATTACATAAGTAAAAAATCATGTACAATAATAATTAATATACAATAAACATAAGACAAAGCATACAAACAAGATTAAGGAATATAATAGACCTATGCAAATATTTTTCTCCAATAACCTAGAGAGGTAATTTAGAATGCAGGAGACCGCCATCGTGAGCGGCTACGCTGGAAATGGATGGCGGCCTCGTAAAAAGGATTAGGCGACATAACTCTCTTGGTAAAACTGAGTGATCAAGTGGGTGCAGTGCAATTGCAGGAGCGGGTGAAAATAGTAAATACTAATTTAAAGCGCGGGCACGTAGGATTTTAGTATTTTTCGTTTAAGTGTAGCTTTTAAGGAGTAGATGGTTGAACAAGATTTTATGTTATCGGGAAAATTATTCTAAATGACCGGACCAGAATGTCTTACAGATTTGTGTGTTATCGATAATTTGAGATTTGTAAGATGGAAATTTCCAGAAATGCGAGTAGGGTAGGAATGAACAGAACTATTAAATTGAATATATCATTAAGAAATGTGAGAAAATTACAATTCCCCAACCGGGATTCGAACCCGGGACCCTGGATTGCATGACCAGTGCTCTACCAACTGAGCTATCCAGGCTTCCGTCGAAGCAGAGGGAAGACCTGTCTCATTGGTAGGCCATTATATAGCATACGCATGGAATTGGTATGGATGTACCCCCTACCTTTCAACGCATTCTAAATGACAGTAAAGATATGTTCCAAGTCCAGGCTAAATTCTTGGACCCAAACTATCTACTTATAATTACTGATATCAAGGTGTGTTTGTTTTTTTACTTTTATTTCTGCGTTCTAATAACATATAATAAATCGAATTTTTTACATAAGTATTACATAAGTAAAAAATCATGTACAATAATAATTAATATACAATAAACATAATACAAAGCATACAAACAAGATTAAGGAATATAATAGACCTATGCAAATATTTTTCTCCAATAACCTAGAGAGGTAATTTAGAATGCAGGAGACCGCCATCGTGAGCGGCTACGCTGGAAATGGATGGCGGCCTCGTAAAAAGGATTAGGCGACATAACTCTCTTGGTAAAACTGAGTGATCAAGTGGGTGCAGTGCAATTGCAGGAGCGGGTGAAAATAGTAAATACTAATTTAAAGCGCGGGCACGTAGGATTTTAGTATTTTTCGTTTAAGTGTAGCTTTTAAGGAGTAGATGGTTGAACAAGATTTTATGTTATCGGGAAAATTATTCTAAATGACCGGACCAGAATGTCTTACAGATTTGTGTGTTATCGATAATTTGAGATTTGTAAGATGGAAATTTCCAGAAATGCGAGTAGGGTAGGAATGAACAGAACTATTAAATTGAATATATCATTAAGAAATGTGAGAAAATTACAATTCCCCAACCGGGATTCGAACCCGGGACCCTGGATTGCATGACCAGTGCTCTACCAACTGAGCTATCCAGGCTTCCGTCGAAGCAGAGGGAAGACCTGTCTCATTGGTAGGCCATTATATAGCATACGCATGGAATTGGTATGGATGTACCCCCTACGCTCGATTGAAAGAGAGGGGCTATACGTGAGATTGTTACTTTGCTTCGACGGGAGCCTGGATAGCTCAGTTGGTAGAGCACTGGTCATGTAATCCAGGGTCCCGGGTTCGAATCCCGGTCGGGGCATTGTAATTTTCTCACATTTCTTTATGATATATTCAATTTACTTCAATCCTATCAATTATGATATTTAATTAAGAACTATTAAACTTAAACATGTATCAAAGGATGGTGGAAGTTGATTATTAATGTACTTGAACATTATGACTGCTACTTGGATAGTATTCAAGCCGAAAATTTTTAGCGTTTTAAGTTTATGGAATAAGGGGTCAGTGTGAGTTAAGAAATGCGATCCGGTACAAATACGTATTGCTTTCTTTTAGCCCATACAATGTTACAATATGTTATATACGGGACAACTAGCGTACTATATACCAGGAATAAGGTCGCATAGGGTAGAAGAAACTTTAGCTTGGAAATTATACCAATGCTTTTAGAAATGCACATTATTACGTGATGTAAATGCTCATTCCAAGTCATAAAGTGTCACTCCCAAAAATTACTCCCAAAAATTTGGACTTAGTTTCCTTTTCTACTGGCATAACATCGATTTTAAAATATATTGCTGTGTCTGTATTATGAGAATGATGTTTAAAATACATGAAGTGAGTCTTTTTTATATCTATTTGCCTAGAGGGATATGCTTTTCATAATAATATTGTAATCTTTTATTAAAATGTTTGTATGGGGTATTGACATCATTTACATTGTAGACATCAGCCCATCCCTCTAAATGTAAATCCTGTTTCAGTAATTCTACATTACGTTTGGATTCTTTGCGATATAAAAATTCATCCAATGATTTAGGGCAACATAGTTTGTAATCACAAGTTAAAAATATAGGTAGGTGATCAGAAACTTCAGAGCATAATATCCCCCCATGGTTTTGTTATTATGTACGTTGGAAAAAATATTGTCAATCTGAGTTGAAGAATGTGAATTTATTCTGGTTGGTTTATTAATAGTCGAAATGAAGCCATATGAATACATTAGTTGCATAAAATTGGTTGAATTACTGCTGTCAGATGAGGGCAGGAAATTGATATTAAAGTCACCAAGCATAAACATGTGTTTGTTTTCATTGCCTATTTTATGAAGATATGCATCCATTTCATCACAGAATAGTTCAAAATTAGAGTCGGGGGTCTATAAATTAAACCTATAATGGCACTTTTCAGATTTGATTTGTCAATTTCAGTAAATAATGATACCGCTTGTGATAGTTTAACATCTGAACGGATTCTGAATTTCAAGTTTTGAGCAATATAAAATGCAACACCGCCCCCTCTTCTTCCTTTGCGGTGTACCCTAATCAACAGTACTTATAATTAGACAAACTGAACATATCTGGAGAATTCTGATGTAACCATGTTTCACTTATTCCAATGACGGAAAATGAAAAATTATTGAAGGAGTGTATAAAAAGGTTGTCAAAATATTCGAAATTTCTCTTCAGACTTCTGGAGTTTTTATGTAAAATTTAAATATTTTTTTTGGATTATGAGAAAATGTATCGTTAAATTCTAAGGGGGTGTAATATTTACTATCGTGTATATCGTCAAGAAGAATATCGGGAGTGTAAGCGTGTGAATCCATTTATTAATACAAAAATGTAAAGTGCCGGTATTTTGGAGGATGGTCAACTGCATGCGTGATGTCGCTGCGTTTGCAAGTGCATGCTGGTGTGTTTGTGGGTAGTTTCAATATACAGTACAATTGAAAATACAATAGGACCCATCTTGGTCAGTTACAATAAATGTTTAGGGCAACAGAACAGAGCCCCACCACCCGAGTAAAGCACCCGAGCAAGGGTGTAATCTTTGGCATACAAAATAAAGGGGCGACGAAGAAGATTAATTGAGCATTGCCTTACAAACAATTTGAACACTATTTTTGCCATTTTCTTTTCTTCCCCTCTTTCTCCTTTTTGATTTCGAACAGATAATAATATGTCATTGTTAAGCATTTAATATTTCACAAAGAAGTTGGAACTTGGGCTTAACATTCTCACTCATCGAGACCAAAAAGGTGATAATTACTTGTCTCTGACGGTGTACTTAACCGTATGATCCCTGGTAGGTTATAATACATGTAGCAGTTTCGAGGTATTTCTTTGCTTGAACAGCAAAACAAGAAAATGTGAAAATTTTGATACACAAAACGATGGGTGGGGAATAAACATTCTGGTATGTTACCAAATCCAGTAGGGGGTAGACTTTTAAGACATAACAAGAAAGAAAGTGGCATGGGAATAAAAATTCATGTAGATTGGCTCCAAAACAACTGCCCATACATGGAACTGCATCACAAAACGATAAAGGTAACAAGCAAAACAAAGAATTGTTACTGAAACTGTCTGTCAGAAAGAGATTTTGCATTACACAGTGAACAGCCAGCTATTCATCAGTAACATGTATGGTCAACAAGATAAATATAGTTGTTATTCTTTCAGAATACGAGTAAATACTATACCAAATGGACGAGTTCTATGAACGTTTGATTATTCGTCTGTAAGACTGGATTAAGTATATAACAAAAATATAACAAAGATGTTGCAGTAATATTACCGCTTGAACCCTGGAATGTGTAACCCAGGTCAAAATTCCCATAGAAACCATTAGAAACCAGTAGTGACCGTCTACTGGTTTCTATTGTGTTTTTAAAGACCAGTAGAGACTATTGGTGAACCAATAAAAACTGTTAAAAGCCATTAGAGTCAATAATTGGTTGAGGAGACAAGTAAAGACCAATAAAAACCAGTGCTTGTAATGGTTTTCAGCAAGTTAGTCAAGTCAAACCAGTACAAACCACTAGAAACCAGTAAAGTCTAATGGTTCTAAAGACCATTAAATACCATTAGAAACTAGTCAAGTCTAATGGTTTAAACAGGGTGTTAAAAACACTAAGTCAAACCAGTATAAACCACTAGAAACCAGTAAAGTCTAATCGTTCTGAAGATCATTAAATACCATCAGATACCAGTCAAGTCTAATGGTTTCAGCAGGGTGTTAAAAAACTAAGTCAAACCAGTAAAAAACAGTACACACCAGTAGGTAATTGTATTGAAACCAATAGCAGACCAGTATGATTTTCTACTGGAACCATTACAAAATTAGTAGGAATCCAGCAGAAATCCTGGCTGAAACCATTAGAAATTTCTACTGGAATCCTAATGGTTGTAGAAGTGATTCCTACTGGTCTCCTACTGGTTCTAGTAGGTTTACAGTAGAATTCCTGGATGATATCATTAGAAATTTCTTTTGAAACCATTAGAAATTTCTTTTAAACCATTAGAAATTTCTACTGGAATCCTAATGGTTTTAGAAGTGATTCCTTCTGGTCTCCAAATGGTCTAGTAGGATATTTTTTACTATTTTCGATTGGTTCCAGTAGAAACTTATACTGGTTTTCTACTGGTTTGTAATGGTCCCAGTATAGATTTCTACTGGTTTTCTAATGGAGCATTAAAAATAATTCTACTGGTTTCTACTGGTTAGGGGTTCCACTTTCCATATTCAAACCAGTAGATATTGACCAGTAGAAACCAGCAGAAATTTTCTACGGGTTTTTTCTATGGGATTTTCGACCTGGGAATGAAACAATGTACAAGTACATTTCTTTCAAGGCTCAAATATTGTATGTATTGTATGAATAAACAAGATAAAGAGAATAGTTACTTAAAGTTAGACACATTTTACGGATGGGTTCTGTAAATGACACAGGTGATTTGCAAAACAAAAAGATTTGTTTAACAGACCCCCTGTCAGCACGTGTGCTCAATCGCAATAAGACATATTTGTATTTTAAACCATGTTGTTGTAATTGTTATGTTGTTATTCTTAAACCATTCCTATACGTACAACATTATTGACACATATCCTATTAATTTGTATGCATTAATGTATGTTTGAACCATACGTATGTTGTTTGATCATGTATGGATCTTACAAATCATATTAGGATAGTGTTCGAAACGTGCCTTCTCTCATACGTAACTGTTACCCTATTAAATCTACTGCAATGTGTATCAATGTTCGATTTGGTCTCAAATGATTAATAATACTGTCTTTGATTCTAAAAAAAAAAAATCAAGCACTACAGAGTACTCAATGTATATTATTAAAAACATGGATTTATGCCCATAACTCAACGTGTAGCTCTTACCAATCATACTGGTAAAGCGTCTCAATTAACTGTGCCGCTTCTAACACACAGACGTCTATAGGGTTTCGCACACAATAGCCAATGGGCCTCGATTGTGCATGAAAAACGCATATATTTCCTGAACTGTGTCAATAAGGTACAGGTACATTTTAAGGTATAATTATGTGTAAACGTATGCATGAAATTCATGGTAATATCCCTCTTAACACATTTAAGCAAAAATTAGCAGGTTATTGTTTTTACTTGTTGAAAAACAAGATCATGTCAGGAGTCACGATTTTTAGTGCAAATTGTATCACTCTTTTCACACTTTCTGATGTTTTGAGGAATCCGTTTACTCAAATCAGAAAAAACAACTCTTGAATTGATTCCTCATTCTATTTTTACTCAGAAAAGCTATTTTATTTATTATTGCATGATATCTAAATCAAAAGATATGCTAATTAAGGAATTTCATCCAAATTTCAAGATTGCCGACAGATAGCCGATTATGAACACCATGGGACACGATTTAGCAATGGGAACATAACAATTCATTAACTAGACACTTCAGGCATTATAAAAACGTTGGTTAAATGTATCTCGACTAGACCAGTGCTCTCTCTCTCTCTCTCTCTCTCAGGCTAACGTAGCTGCGAATGGTCATGTTTATTCATGCTTATGCTTTCTTTGAATTAGTGCAGCCATGTTCATGTTTGTTGATCGTCGGCTCGTTCATCTATACAATGTGTCCCAAAAAAAGTACACAGTTGGAAAAATCCTCCCCCGAAAAAGGGTTTCAAAATATTTTAAGGACATTTCTATACCGGTGGATAGCTTAGGGTCTTTTCAGTTTCAGTTTCAGTTTAGTTAATTTCCACACAAATCAATCAAAATACAAACCAAAATACAAATCATACATTCTGGAATACATTCTGAAATAATAGAAATCGGTTACTAGTACATAATTCAAGAACAGGTATGTCACATTAATGAAAGAATCTGAAAATAAAGAGAGTATAATTATGTAATTCAAAGATTTACGTTCATGTATATACAGTGGAGGGGCCTAAAGTAAAGCTAGGCTTGTTGTGGATAGGCCCCAGTTAATAAATAGTTTACAGACATGTAGAAGAAAATAATAGTAGAAGGAGAAAAGAGGAAATAAAGAAAGAAAGGAAAAGGAAAGCTCTAGGAAGGGAGGAACTGAACAGAAAAACGAAAACATTTAGTACATGGCAAGTTGAAAGGTTACTTAAAATTTTCTGTAGAATCTGATTTGTTGTATTTTGGGGGTGCTGAACATGAATTTACTTGTTGCCATTTTTTTAATTGACGTCTTCGGCCGTTGCCATGGTAACGAAATATTTTCTAAAAAATAACATATATCTCTTAACAAACAACATACAAATATAATGTTAGTGATGAAGTGTATCAATTTCAAGCTACCCGTTTGATTAAAATCAAAGTCTCAGTTGTCAAAGGGCATGGTTACGCTCAAAAAGGGCCGTTGCTATGGTAACGCCTAACATTTTTCAGAAAACAGCATAGTTCTGTAATGAAATCTCATAAACATATTAGAAGTGTATAAATATATCTATTTCATGCCAAAACTTTGATTTCCATGAAATTCTTGGTCGTGCAAAGTCATATTTATGCTACAACATGGTCGTTGCTATGGCAACGGCATGGTAGAAATTGGTATTTTAAGAAAAAATATAGCTTTTTTGTATCAAAACAAAAAACAAAACATAATAACATGTCTAAGTACACACACTTTCCACTTTCAAATTTTTCAACTCTAGATGTAGATTTTGAGGCAACAGTCATGCCTCATTGGACAGTTGCTATGGCAACAAAATGATGCAAAAGTTAAAGTAGGTATGAATGGCTTATGAGATCAATAACAAAAGTGAATAGTTTAATATACCCAAAACGTACCCCATCCTCTCAGACACAGTTTCATCCATTCTGTTATTTTTTTTTACCCAGATGAATCAGCAATCATTATGTGCCCATTTGCCATCAAATTGGTGGTGGATGACAGTGCTAGAGACGTTGTCATGGTAACAAATTACTTTTTCAGAAAATAACATATTTTTCATAAATATAAATATATACAACATAAATACATGTCGTTAATGTCTCAGAATATCTCTTTCAAGCTGCACCTTGCCTTGCAGTTAACATCTGACTTATGCAAGGTTATGCTCCAAATTGGCCGTTGCAATGGTAATATCTGAATTTCTAAAAAATGCCATATATTTGTGATGAAACAACGTATAAACATAACAAGTGTCTCCGTTTGTCCGTTTCATGCTCCAAATTTGATTGCCATCAAAATCTTGGTCATACAATGTCTTACAACAATGCATTTATACCATTATGGTCGTTACTATGGCAACGACCAGGTTGAGACTAATATTTCTCTATCTTAACACTTACGCAATAAACATTGTCTAAGTAGTAAAAATGTCAAAGTACACAAATTTCAAACTTCCAATTACGCTCAATAAAGATGTATTTTAGATATATTTTTAAGGTAACGGTCATGTCTGATAGAATATTTGCTATGACAACACATTGAGGTGAAAAAAATAAAGTATACTCGACTTATGATATCAATAATAAAAATGCATGGGCTAATATGTAGAAATTGTACTCCCGCCCGTGACACAGTTTTGTGTAATGGGATCTACCAACAGACTCTCTATGATATTCTTCCCTGATTGCTGTTAAACTGGTGGTGAGTGATAAATCCAAACATTCCAGAGACATTGCCATGTTAATCGATCAGTTAAATTTTGAAATTGTAAAAGATGAAAAATGTAATACATGTATAGCCTTTACATATATGTAATTATAACATACAAAAGCATAATACAAGTGTCCAAGAATATATAAAATGTAGTTCAACGTACCTCTTTGATATTCATTAAACTGTTAGTTATTCATAGGCAGCTTTATGCCAAAACATGGCCGTTGCTATGGCAATGTCCTGAAAACAAGCGGAGTACATCTGCTGCAATACGTACCTGTCGTATTAGAAACCTTTTTCCTTTATCTTCTTCTATTAGCCTACTAGCCTTTTGTAGCTATCATCTGCCCATTTGTTATGAAAATATTCATGACCTGAATAGCCTGCCTCGATAGTGTGGGCTTCAAAGGAGGCTCTTTTGATATGATTGATGTGATGATTGTATTATTACTTACTAATAACAAGAGGCAATACATTTCAGTATTTACAATATTTATAGCAATTTTAAATACATAGATCATGGTTAAAAACAACAAAAGAATGGTAAAATGAAACCAGTTTCCGATGCCAGTTTTGAAAATATCTGGGCAAACACAAATAATCCAACAAATCCTTTTTCTAAAACTCCAGTTTCAACCTCCCTTGAAAATAGCAGACAACTCTTGACCTTTTATGCCTGAGAAGATGTCACACAGCCCTGCACAACCCAGATGCTTGCATGAACCTGGAGGTCTGGAGGCACACTATGAGGTCTCAAATTCTGCTCTGACCTAGCTACATGCGTATCTAGATCAAGTCCGGCCCAGAAGGAGACTATATCCACCAGTTCCTCTAGCAGTTTTCATCCTGTGTTCATTGATACTCAGGTTTAACACTTTGTAGAACTCAGCTGTGACATTGAAAGGGCACTTATTGGTTGCAGATAAGACCTTGCTAGCTGGAACATGCAATAGTCATCCTCTAGGCCATTTCGATAATCTGCAGGAACTGATAAGCCTCTATTGATGGACAAAGATCTACAAGTTCATATCCTACAACATGCATTAATATGTTACATACGAGAGGCAGGAGGATAAAATATTTTGAAGTAGCCAATATTACCTTTATATCCATTCATTTTGTAGGCCTAGAAAGCATACCTTCTGACTTTTTCTTTCAAGTCTCCACATCTTGTGACATCATGTTTTAAACAATCGGTCATACCGTTACCAAGTCACATGACCTTTTGTGACCTCATGTCAGCCCGACAATGGATAATTTCTGAGTGTTGTGTACAAAACGAATGGGGAATGCCTTCCTCATGTTCCTACTTTATCAACTATAGTTTCTTCACTTCACTACTGCAGTAGCAGAAGCTGGAGAGGTCTTGGTGCCGAAGAGGAAGAGGAAGATGACAGATGACTACTCTGAAGATCCCAGAGTGTGTGTAGCCATAGAACACCTAAGAGCTGCTATGGACGAGTTCCGTGCTGATCCTTCGGAGGAGAGGAAGAAGTGTGTTGAGGATAGGAAGGAAGAACTCTATGCCAACTACACTAAAGCTAGGCCCTGAGGATAGGAAGGGGAGGTGCACCTCCCCTTCCTATCCTCCAACCATGGCTGGACCATTTTAAGACCTTACTAGGACAACCCCCTCCCACAGCTCACAACACCAGGGTGATCAGGCAGCTATTCAAAGAAATGGATATCGAGACAGGGCCCTTTACCAGTGAGGAGCTTAATAGATCCAGTGGGGGGGGGGGGGGGGGGGGGGGGGGGGAGGGATCAAGGAGGGTAAGGGGTATGGAGATGACGGAGTGTCGCTGGATGTGATGAAGAGATGTGATTTTAGTGATATCAGCCTGGAGTTATGTAATCAGGCACTGGAGAAGATTGTTGTCCCAGATCAATGGAGGATAAGTAACACTGTCCCAGTACCAAAGAAAGGTGACCTCACAGACACCAACAACTATCTCACTAACGTTACTTGCTGCAAAGACCCTCAACAGGATGATTCTGAACCGAATCCAGCTCAGAGACAGCCATAATGGCTTTAGAGAGGGAAAATCCACCACTAGTCAGGAGGATTCTTGAGGGTGCCAAAGCAAAGAGCCTCCCTGCTGTCATGGTGTTCAATGACTTCAGAAAAGTCTTTGATTCTGTAGACCGAAACTGCCTGATGAAAATCGTACGGGCTTATGGAATTCCCAAGAAGATGGACCTGATATCCCTGCTGTACACAAACACAAAAGCCCAGGTCATCACACCCTATGGGCTGACAGAGATCTTTGAGATACAGAATGGACTGGAGTACTCCAGGGTGATATATTAGCTCCATATCTTTTTGTGATCGTAAATGATCCTGGCACAGGAGAAACACCGGGACTCTGGCTTCACTGTAAATCCGGCTTGGAGCAGAAGAGTTAAGGCTGAGGAGATCTCAGATGCTGAGTTTGCTGACGACATAGTTCTGTTGGCAAACACAGTAAAGGAGGCAGAGGAGTTACTGAGAGAGGTGGAGGATCTGGATCTATGTGGTGGATGGATGAATGTAGGACTGCGGATAAATGAGAGCAGGACTATCTTGTGGTGTAAAGTTGTGTAATTTTTTTTTACACAACTTAACACAACCCCCGTGTAAGGAATGAACCACCCAACTGTTGTGTAAAGTCGTCACACAACCCATGTTGTGTAATTTTTACAAAGTGTTGTGTAATAATTACTACACAACAGTTGCGTAAAGATCTGTTTACACAACCAGTTGTGTAACATACATGTATTTTAAGCAACAGTTGCTTAAAATCGAGTGGTTGTGTAGTTGTGTTGTGTAACATTTTAAGCAACTATTGCTTTAAAACGAATAGTTGTGTAGTTGTGTTGTGTAACATTTAAAGCAACTATTGCTTAAAATTGAATGGTTGTGTAGTTGTGTTGTGTAACATTTTAAGCAACTATTGCTTTAAAACGAATAGTTGCGTAGTTGTGTTGTGTAACATTTAAAGCAACTATTGCTTAAAATTGAATGGTTGTGTAGTTGTGTTGTGTAAAATTTTAGGCAACTATTGCTTAAAATCAAATGGTTGTGTAGTTGCGTTGTGTAATTTTATTTTTGTAACTCTGCACCGGAAATCTCTATTCACAGCATGGTTACAGACTGGAGTGAAAGTGACATCTATTCTGCCTGAATGAACTTACAAGTTAAATTGCATTCAATGAAACCATACATTTTTATGTTAATTTTGCTTCATGCAATGAAAAATATATCAAATTAATCATGCCTTTTTTTCAGATGTAAAATACAGTTGCTGTGATATATTTGAATTACACTGCAGGTCGGCTCCAGTCTGTAGTCATGCATGGTTCTCCCTCTAGACTGGATCACTTCAACTATATCCAAGCGCATAAGACATCAATTACACTACATTTCATGGTTGCACTCAATCACTGAAAAGCATTAAAAACTATTACTCGGGTGACATTAAATAAAATGACAGGTACTAATCATTTTCAATAATCAATTCACTTTAGTTTAATGGTCACAGACTGCATACGTGTAATTATGAAAGCTTATACCACATTTATAAGCAAACTTGAGCATGTTCACATGCAAGACAAAAATGAAATTTCAGATATATCTGGTCAAGAAATTTTTGGAAAGAAATGTTCTTAATTCTTACTTTTGAGTTGTGAAAAACTATTAAAGCCAATCAACATGTGTAGGGCTATGCCATGCAGCAAGCCACACTTCTACCAAAAGATAAACAAAGAAAATGCCAGAAGAGACAGTAATAGTCGAGTAGATAAATGCAAATTTGAGGTGAATCTCAACCAGTGACACAGCTGGTGAGAAGAATCTTCATGAAAGTGTAAAGTGTCGGCTATTTATAAGGAAACTATTTTTTTTTTGGGGGGGGGGGGGGGGGGGGAGGGGATTAGAACCAGAAACTACATGTAAATATTTAAGTATATTACTGAGTATACAGATATTATCATAGATTACTAAACAAAACCATTGTCTACACCAATTTATCGGGTCAGTCAATGAGAATAAACTATTTGTATTATGATTTTCTCCCCTATACTGGGTGTTAGCTACCATCCTTCCAACACACAGGTTGAGGAACGTTGTACCTTCATTGAAGCACCGATGTAATACATGTATACTATACATTACACATGTAGTGAACATTTTTGCTTGCTAAAATCTTGTATTGTTACATGAATCAGTGTATACACAGAATGAAGATTTACAAACAGACGATTGGTACTACAAAACTTAAAGATAACATTTAACAAATTCATAGTGACGAAGCTTTTCGACCTGCACTCATCGGGTCACAACGCAGGAATGACAGAATACAAGAAAATACAAAAGTCAAGGAAGGGTGTGTATAGCGACCCGGGTATGATCCGGGCACGCTAGAATAATCGAAGCGCTTGTACAAACTCCTTTTGTCGGCACAATAGCGGATCTCTCGACTGAATGAACAACGCTTCTAAGAAGCGAAGATGTTGAAAGCTGCGTGCTCGGGCAACAATAGTGAACTGAGCCGGGTTATACGCCTTGGAACAAGCCGGACTATTTAGCAAGTGCTGAACAATAGCAGAGTCGCTGTGACTGCGGCATTGAACATTAGCGACGCTAGCAGCGGTTTTGCAGTTACGCTTCGGCTGTGCTCGGCTACCAGCTGATGTCTGTCGTACCACGGAGGGTACGTGCTGAAAA
This sequence comes from Heliocidaris erythrogramma, assembly GCA_025617745.1. Taxonomy (NCBI): domain Eukaryota; kingdom Metazoa; phylum Echinodermata; class Echinoidea; order Camarodonta; family Echinometridae; genus Heliocidaris; species Heliocidaris erythrogramma. The sequence continues at coordinate 47,676,253 of CM046863.1, read as the reverse complement.
TGCGGTCCGCTAGACGCTGAGATGTACGGCCAACGTAGACGGCTTCACACCGACAATGATACTGATAAAAGACATTGCTCATTTGAGGGGAAGGCAGTACATCCTTGCGAACTGCGGGTAGCATTCTATTAGTAGGGTGACACGACATATGCTCCGCCGACATATGCTCCGCCGACAACTTCTCCGAAAAATGCGACAAGTGCTCCGCGACAAATGCTCCGGGACAATTGCTCCGCCGATATTTGCTCCGCCGACACTCGCTCCGCCGACACTCGCTCCGCCGACAGTTGCTCCGCCGACATTTGCTCCGGCGACAATTGCTCCGCCGAAATATGCTCCGAAATAACGACATTTGCTCCGCCGACAGTTGCTCCGCCGAAATTTGCTCTTCCGAAATATGCTCCGAAAGCGGGTAACAGGGGAGCTTTTGCCTGTGATATTGAAGATTTTTAGTAAAAAAAAAATGTAAGTTTTCAAAAATTTCTGGTGGCAACCGTGGGCATAGGAAGGTCGGGCTAGACAAAGGATCGGGTGGGGGCTCACCCCCCCCCCCCCTGAACCTTTGTCCGATCCCGGTGGAGCCCGACGTTCTTACGCCGGAGGGGCAGCCCCCCCCCCCCGCTGCCTACGGCCATGAATATCATACTGTAGAAGGATAAAAACAATGAAAATTGAGAGTAAACTCTCTCATAAAAAAAATAACATCAGGCAAGATAGAAGGATAAATAAATGCATATATGAAAGAGATAGAAAGACGAAAGGATAAGGCTCAAAGGGTATAAGGATATTGGAAGATTGTGCAATTGAAATTTCATCTTAATTTCATTTAACCCCAAGCCCCCCCCCCCCCCCCCCCCCCCCCCCCCCCCCCCCCCCCCCCCCCCCCCCCCCCCCCCCCCGGTAGAGCCGCTCCTGGATAAACACAAAGAATAACAAAAGGAAATAACTAAGAGAAAATATAAAAGAAAAGCAAATAATAACATAAGCAAAGATAGAACGAGAGAAGGATAAAGCAAAGAATAACATAAGAAAAGAGAGAGAGAAGAAGATAGAGGGGAAAAAAGAATAGCATATTAAAGAAAGATATATATTGCAGCATAATTCGGCGGAGAAATTTTCGTATTTGTCGCGGAGCACTTTTCGCATTTTTCGGAGCAGTTGTCGGCGGAGCAATATGTCGGCGGAGCATGTCATGGAACCCACGGAGCAAACAGAGCAAATGTCGTAATTTCGGAGCATATTTCGGCGGAACAACTGCCGGCGGAGCAACTGTCGGCGGAGCAAATGTCGTTATTTCGGAGCATATTTCGGCGGAGCAATTGTCGCCGGAGCAAATGTCGGCGGAGCAACTGTCGGCGGAGCAAGTGTCGGCGGAGCAATTGTCCCGGAGCATTTGTCGCGGCGCATTTTTCGGAGGAGTTGTCGGCGGAGCATATGTCGGCGGAGCATATGTCATGGAACCATTAGTAGAGAACACGACACGCGTAGCCACGGCAAAGTAACAGCGCGACACTGTATGCTTAATATCGCGCGCATACATATCAGACACTTTACCTCGCCAAGGTAATTTGAGGTAGACCGGGCATTTATTGGGCCCATACACAGGGCGAGTCCGCGAATCAATGGTACGCTGCACAGCGCGATCAATGACAAGCTCCGGATAACCATTGTCTCGTAGGATTTGCTTGATGCGAAGAAGCTCAGGGTTGAGCTTACACGGAGAACACGCTAAACTATTAATCAAACCAGTTTTATACGATGTAGCACTGTACGAATCCCATCGCGTGTACTTAACCCTGAGCTGCTATGAGTTAAGTGACAATACTCAGCCAAGATCGAAAGCTAATCAATGCAGCACCTGAAAGGATACCAGGTGGAATGACATAAACAATGTGCTGCAGTACTTGCCACACAGAACAGCATTGAGGCTGGTATTCGAGGTCAGCAAGTAAATAGCTTTGAAGCATATGTCCACTGCTTGGAGGAGGGACGAGCACTGCACAGCACGCCGTTCTATGATAAAGAATGTTTGCAGTGGTTTCCAGCGGTTTCCACCACATGTTCGCCCCTATCTTGGTTAGGTAGTGTCATGTCTGTACCTTCCTGAACAATAGATTTAAAAAAAAACAAGAGTAGGGTTATACAAAATTATTAGTAGTAGTATTCAAGGCAAATACGAACTAACTCTCACTATACATCTGCATAACATAGGTTAATGACTCTATTCCATTGTTATAGTTTTTTTTCACAAAAGGCTACATCAACTGCATGCTTCAATCTACTAAATCTGGTGCAATATTATTCTAAAAAACAAAACAAAACAAATAAAAGTATTACAAACAAATTCTGTTACAAATGACTTTATACAAATGAGACACTTGCAACTGCATTTAGAACACTGAGCATGCTGACGAGTGAATGCCTATCACAAATTTCATTGATGTATATATTCATTTCTGAATGCATGAATCTAGTGTATGGACAAGTAAACCTTGAGACCTTGTGAGCCCAGGTGAACCCTGACAATAGACAGTGAAATCTCATTTCTCAGAATGCATTGGCTTCATTAACCCTATTATTTGTTTTCTTTTCCTGTGTGACGAGCAAGAATTACGTCAGTTGGTTGGAGTTTTCGGCCAGCACATGAAAGCATACCACGCCAGAGCTCCCCACTTTGGCACAACACAAAGATAATGAGTGCATGTATACCTGCAGTGCACGATCATGTATTTTAGCATGCCATAAATGGGAAATCTCAATATAAGAGTGAAAACAAACGATAAAACAAAAGATCTTACAAAAGAGCACTCTATATATAAACCTGTTGCCTTAGTAACACATAAATGCACTATTCCAAATTTTATAAGCAGGACGGCAGGTGACTTTGTTTTTTTTCTTCTTTTTAATCTCAACATAAGAAACAATGATCTCTTATTCCTGATAAATGCTCATATGCATGCACATCACTTTTGAATAGGCCTATCAAGAAATGCTGATAATTTGTCATGTTCGATATTCAGAAGGAAACAAAATATAATTACTATTCCAGGGTCCAGAAAGCGTGGATATTTATCAAGTACTTCAGCGATCGTTGGACGATCTTCTGCCCGGATCCATTCCTAGCGTTGTCTGCAAGTCTTTGCCATGTATTCATCAACCTTAGTTTTAGGCTCCTTATTATGCTTCATCCAAAAGGTAGCTTCCATGACTAAGAACAAATGAGATTGATTAATAAAAATATTGTTGAAGTTTATAGAAAACATGTGAGATATATAGTCTTTAATAGGAGTGTTTCTTAATCTTTCCAAAAAGGAAACCGGTTGAAGGACTACAGAAGAAAACTTAGCGATTTATGTTTAAATGAAATGGTACACTCTTATTTGAAGAACATTATCACAAAGAAAATGGTCTGTTATAAGTTCTACTAAAGAAAACAGCAACAGTGAAAGCTAACTCCCTACACCACAAAGATTTTTAATTTAAAACAAATAAAGGAAAGACAAAGGAAAGAGCTCTTTTTTAGCATGAAATCTTTGTAATCATTCCATGAAAAATATTCATTTCTGCTCTAATATATTTCAGAAGTGAATTTGCTAGTGAATTTTTGGAAAAATAGTATATTTGCATAAACAATCATAATCAACCTTTAACCAACTAGGGGGGGGGGGGGAGGTCAATTTTAACACCCTGTACGAAATTCGCGATTGCCGCGCACCCACCACGTATCGTGACATGCCGTTACATGACCTTTTTCCTTGAAGTTTCGCACATCTTTTGACACCAAGTTTTCGAAAATTTGACATAAGGGGTCATGGGGTCACTGCACATTTTGTAATAGCAAATTTGCTCCAAAAGCAGCATTTTGCATAAATTTTTGTACAAACAAATGGAAATTATACTAATTTTCATAAATTGCTATAAAACACTGCTAATTTCGTCTAAGCCATTTGAATCATATTTTCTCTCTTAAAATTTATTGAAATTAAATTCTGCAACACAAGCAATCATAAAAAAATAAAATACATAAGAAATAAAAACAATACAATGCATAATAACAAAACAATAAGATACAAAAGAATAAATTCGAGCTTGACAAATTTTCATATACTGTGGGAGTTTGAAAATGCTTTCCACAAAATTTCTGCAACAAAATTTGGCCTTAATTAACATTATTTGAGGGAAAGAATGAAAAATTAGAAAAATACATCTAATGTGCATAATTATGATAATAAACTACAAAAAGCTTTTTTGGCAAAAAAAATCTGCGTAATGACACTCTCTACACCTGTCTTAACGCCCAATTGGAATAGGGTTAAATGGAAATATTAAATTGATTACTTTGGAAAAAGTGTGTGTGTAATTGTGTGTAATTGGGTTTTTACAGACGTGTATCAATCAGATATGATTATTTACGTCTGGGACCGACCTTTAACGTCACCATCCGAAAGACGTGACTCAGTCTCGAACCTGGGTCCGCTGAATCAGTTTATAACTTCCACTGGTAGCTGGATTACAGGCGCTGCACGCCACAACGCCCAGTTAAGGGTTAAAAGGGAAAATTATAGAATTTATATAGCATAGGAAGTAAGAATCATTTGTTATGCAAAAGTTTACAGAAACAATTTGCTATTTGCTATGAATTAACAATAATAAGTTGCTAATGTACCTTCATCTTCTTTTTCTTGAGGAAGTATGGTTGGTTCTATTGTAACCTTAGAAGCAGACTTTGAGTTCTCCCTCTGAACTGCTGGCTTTTTGGGGCCCCTCTGTTGCTGAAAATGCTTCATACGCACATACCTAAAAAGCCTGTCCTCTAATCTCCCACTAGCTGGATGTCCTTTTCTCCCTCTTACAAACCACTGCTCCTGAAATAAATTCATCAATTATCACTATCATATTTTGGTAAATATCATAGTAGTAGTAGTAGTAGTAGATGTAACAGCTGTAAATTAATAGTAGACGGGTAGTAGTGGTAGTTGTTTGGTAATAGGAAGAAGAGAGTAGTGACAGTCACCATTAGTATTGAAGCTTATCAGAATTAATCTTTAAGCAATGGAAACATTGATTGATGCGAACCTAGGGCAAAACTAACTATATGGATTCTTGGCTATGAAAATGATGCCTCCACTCTCATCAGATCTGAATTTATCATGGATGAATGTTATATAACAGTCAATAAATATGGAAACCAATTAGGAAAACCTCAGAAATGGGAACATTCCTTTTTTCCCATTATCAAAGATTTTTACAAAATAACACTAGGTTGTCAAAGGTAAAAATTGTTCTTTCCTTTTCCCCCGAATCAGGACTGTCCCCAAAAATCAGGGCAATTGGCAGGCTGGATGATGTATTTTCATTAATTTTGCTTGTAGAATTTAATCAAATAGTTTTCAGTCTATGATCTGATGTCAAATACTATTGCCAATGCAATGGCAATCTAAAATGACTGCGGAGACTATAGCCCCCCAAATCTAATAAGATCATTGCCACTCTTGTGTACACACATGTGTTAAGTTAACTGAACTTCCAAACAGTTCTCACGATAATATATAAAGGGCTCTTTTATTTATATGACCTCTGTGACCTTTAACATCATGAACGTACAATTTTATCACATCATGAATTGTCACTCAAGTAATAAAATTTAAAGTTTAAAGGTGATCTGCTAAAGGTGCATACGTACAAAATATCTCAAGATCACTTTCATGTATATCTTTTGAGACCCTAGACTCCATGATCCAAAAATCTATTCAAATAATTGTCACTCCAGTATGTGACAGGTTTGAAGTAAATCGGTCCATATGATTTGTATTTTTTTGCTAGAACCGAAACGTGATGAACATACATATGGAGTATCCTAAACATAATGCCTTGGGCATCACCTCTGGTGAAGTTAAGAATGCTACTTACATATCCTGTGACTCCATTCTTGTCACCAAGGAAATAATACTTCTTGATTATACTGTGCGCAATTGTTTCTTTGATGAGGGATGGTGGGCTGGGGAAATATTAACAACACAAAATGGATGATGCACAATACTGAACAGCTATGAGGATTCACATTACAACATTAATTTTTTTTTTTTAATGGGAAGTAAAGTGACTTTTTTGTCAAGTTCAATATTTTCAAAAATTACTACAATATATTTATGATTCTTCTGTATACTGCATATGTATGAATGTATATGTATGTATATTATACATAGGGCCTATAGTGCATGCTCTGGAGTTGAATGTACCATATGTGCATCCATACCTTTAGAATTTCTCAAGTGCATTATATGTCACCGAGGCCGTAGATATAATGCACGAGAGAAATTTTATATCTATGGATGCACATTTTATGGTATATTTGAAGACAATAAGCATGTACTATGTGTTATATAAGATGGGAAACTGCTTGTGACGTGGGAGCTCACCAAATTATTTACATTGGAACATCCATCACAATCTTGAAGTGCAAATTCATTGTTACGTCACAAAGGCAGTCCAAAATAATACGCAATACAGGCGTCGCATTGATACGCGCTGACGTAATTTACAATGGTAAATTACTTCTGGGAGACTTGGCCTTATGGCATTTTGTACACAAATAAGCGTGCAATATAATATACAAATATACCAAGCTGTGAGAAAGTGTAGTGGGAATTATTTATTTGAGGAGGGACTGGCATAATACTATTTTTTCCGAGGGGCAAAGCCCCGAGGAAAAAATAGTTATGCCAGTCCCTCCGAAGATATATAATTTCCACTATAATTTCGAACTAAATGCTTGGTATATTTGTTTTATATCCCTTCTTTACAACTAATTAAAAAAAAAGAAAAACATAAAACAATATTTTGACTAACCTTAATAGTACCGTACAATTACATGTAACTTGTACTTTGTATGGCAGGGGTCCTAAAGCTACGCGGGTCCTAAAGCTACGCACCACTTTTAATACGCGTTGTCTATGGTAGAATACGCGCTCCACATACAAAACAAAGTGCGTAGCTTAGCTTTAGGTCCCCCATATAGACTCGAGTCTACATGACTTGTCTAAGCTGTTTGATCGAAGACCTTCGAATAATAATAATACAGCTGATTCGGATCCAGGCGCGGGGCTAAATTACCGGTGACTTGCGCCGATACTGCAGGCGGCAAGGTTATGAGCAGTCCGCACAAGGTCAAGGACTCGCTTAGCGGGTCATCTGAGCGTTCGAATTTGACACAATTTTTTTTCAATGAACAGTGACTAAGTGAGCATGCGCAGTAGCGCCTTGGAAGAAAATATTAAATAGAGCATGCGCAGTTCTGCCCAGGAGAAAATAGTGAAAGATATTCGGAGCTCTGACAGAGATTTGTTTTTCCTAGTTAAATTATATTTTATCACGTGATCACCAATTGACCAATCATATATTTAAAATACTCATGAATATTCATAGAAGGGATATAACACGTTATATGCCACGGCAGTTGTCTTGCTGGTGTGGCTCGACCCAGGTCCCAGGCCAGGGCTTGCTTATCGAAAACGGGAAATGGGACAAAAATGACTGCAAATCTATAGAGTCTATGCCGATCTTTCGTCAATATTTTTACAAAATTCCAAAACTGTCTGAGTTCTTTTGTAACTTAATGTTCCCCTTTTCCATTTGTAATATCAGATTGCTGAAATCTTAGAGGAATTCTTTTAAGACATCAAGACTTCATTATTAATTAGAGATCACCGTTCGCGAATTCACACATACGGAGTTACTGCAGTGTATCTCGACCATAAGTCACTGCACTGCGCCGCGCTACATACTGCGGCGCGGCGCGGTGTTGAAAAGTCAGAAAAATTGTTGCCCCTTTTGGTCAATTGAGCCCATAAGCCTGTTTTGACTCCTGACCCTACACTATAAAAATATATCTGCACAACTATAAAGTTAAAAAGTCAAGAGTAGGTTCACTTACCTCGGAAAGTTGGGATTAATTCCGCTAGCCCCCACCGTTGCAGAGTCTCCTCCATAGCTAACTCAGTTTGTTCGCGCCAAGCATTTTTGCAAATTTCGAGCTGAACACTGATTGGTTGTTTTTAATTACGTGGTTAAAACTTTTTACACAATAGTTGTGTAAAAAGATTTCGGCAGCAATTCAATTTTTTACACAACATTATGTGGCACAACCATTTTTTCCACAACTTACGAGAGTTACACAACGTTGTTTAATGAAAACTACACAACTTCCTTTACACATCATATTTTTACACAACGAATTTGCAGTGTACTTGGTCTGTACATAGGAGAAGACCCCCCCCCCCCCCCCCCCCCCCCCCCCCCCCCCCCCCCCCCCCCCCCCCCCCCCCCCCATCGTGCCAAGGGTGCATCTTTTTAGCTTTATAACTCATGATCAGCCAATTAAAGTTATGTCAAACTCTGATGCATCTTGATCACCGGTTGAGAGGTCAAGTATGTTTTGTATATGGCACAAATGAGTAGGAATAATTTGTCTTCGACCCAATTTGTTTTATATTTCTGGCCGCCAAACGCAAAAAGTGAACTCCAAGTTGCTCTCTTTGGTCGACCATCATTGGACCAAACAGGGGACTATCACGGTCAGTTTTTGTCACACGTATATCGAGGGTTTTAGTCCACAATTATTCACAGTGATGTATGCGGTGATGATGATCTTGTATAAGTGATGGATATCACCATATACCATATCACCATTTACGCCCTCAGTTCTACACCAAATTGTAGGGATTATCTGCAAACAGGGATTATGTTAAGTGTCGTCCGATATTTGTCTAGTTGAAAACTCAGAAGCGTGGTGATGGGATCTAGCTCAGGTTTGGTGGTATTCTTCATGGTTATAACATGATACATTCCCTAAGCAACGTTTGTAATAAAATCTTGCTTCATCCGGTTTGTCTTCAGAAATCCAGAAGGGTTTATTGGATTCAAGTCTCAGTTTAGGCAGTGGGTCCTCACGAAGCGTTATACTACACTCTTAAAAATGCGTGGTCAAAAATAACCCCAAACGGGGTTACAAATGACCCCGCATGCGGGATCAACTATGCACAAACCCCGTGCGGGGTCACATTGACCCCGCCATGCGGGGTCACCCAAAGTAACCACATAGCGTGGTTACATTTCGACCCCGAATGTGGTCAAAATTTAACCACGATTGCGTGGTCATTTCTGCATAACTTGACCCCGCATAATTTGACCCCGCATACTAATGATCATTACCTTATAACCCCCGTCAAAACGTACGGGGTCATTTCTTCCGACCACGCAAAGTGGTCATTTCCCGTCGGACGGGGTTGATACTTCTGCCGGATGCGCGTGTACCATCCACGTTTCAAAGATTAAAAAAAAGAAGCTAATGTCAAACATATACAACATAGGTAAACATCAAAATCATGTACATCGAGAAAATGAGATACGGAGGATGGCCCAAATTCAGCGTTATTATTACAATAACACTGTTCTTCATTGGGGTCCTAATACCAGTAATATATTCGACGCCAGCGGCCCGGGCCGAACTTGACCCAGCCCCCTACCCTCATAGGTCTACGCCTGATTTGCCAAATCTACGTCCAATTCTACCTCCCTGCTCTGACCAAGGAGTTATGACAGAACTCTTTACATATATGGCCAACACATGTGAAATTTGTATTGCCGCTCTCCGCAATTTCACTTCGGCTTCATAAATAGTCTGCAGAATGCTCTTGCTCAGTTGCCCCCCCCCCCAGAAATTTCAAAATCATACTTGTTTTTAATCGGGTTTTAGACTTTTAAATGATCCAATATTGAAAGCCATCATCTTGCCCCCCCCCCCCCCCCCCCCCCCCGCCCCAGGAAAAAAAATCTGCTTACGGCCTTGTGTGGCTCTATATGGTAAGGGCAGAGATTTTTGAAGGAGGATATTATCAGTGGCAAAGGATGTGTCAACATTTTAAATAATATATCTGGACATAATATTTCTTGGCAGCAACACGTGCTGAAGACAACATGCAAGTTGTCTTTAACACTTCCTAGGGATTCGGCGGGGGGGGGGGGGGCGGGGGCACAGATTACACCCACCCATCCTGTTACCTCCATGCATCACACCACCTAACCGACCAGTTCTTTGCCATTCAGGTTATTCAATTTCAGCTACAATTGTTATGTGTCTTGTGTCAGTCTAATCTTTCCTTCAATCAGTACTCACAATGCAGCTGAAGCAATTATGAGCCAACATGTCCCAAAATAAAGAGAGGGCTGTTTTCAGGTTTATATTCTGATACCACTGAAAAAAGGTCCACAAGACCGACATGTCAGTCTACCAGGCCTTCTGTTAACTTCACTGAGGCTTCACGAGACTGAAATTGTCATTCTTATGGGCTGTCGGTCTCATGGTCTGCCAGCCTACTGAGATGTCCCCATTCAAGGCGATCAATTTTCATGGCATAGTGGAATCCAATCAGCCCACAAAACAGTTTGGTAGTGCTGTAATAAAAGAAAAGATAGTTAAAAAAATGAACTACAATTTCATTGAAATCCTTCTTTTTTTATTTTGTGAAAAGGTCATGGGCTAAATTCATAAACACTCCTTCTAGGGGGAAACAAAGTGCATGGCTTCATGTCCAATGAAATGGCAATACAGGCTACGCTTATTTTAAACCATGGTTTAGACCATAGGTTTACCCTCCTTTGTGAATTGTGGCCAATGTGCTTCTTAACAAGGTGTCAAGCTTTTCATTACCTATTTTTTTGTCATCAACTGAAATGGAAAACTGTCCTAAAGTGAAATATGCCAGTGTTGCGAAATGTTTAGAAATTGAAAAGCCGATATTTGGGCAAAAGGCGTCAGCCCCCTCCTTGCGAAAACGGGCCCGTCTGATCAAGATCTCTAAGTCTGTGATTTTCTTTTATTATTATTTGTGGGGGGAGAGGGATTAGGGCGCAGCATTTTTGTCGGCAAAAGTGGGTATCGCATCCTAAAAAATTGTTGGCAAATTTGGGTGTCACATCCCCCCCCCCCACCCATTCAAAATGTTCTACCGACGCCCCTGTTTGTCAAGCTCTTGTATTACAAAAACTCTACTTGAATAGACCTGAGTGGAAATAAACCAGCTTAATTTTATTTTTATTATACTATTTTGTCTTCATTTCTTTATTTTTTACATGTACTCTCTATCACTCTAATAACTTATGAAATAGTCACAACTCTTCTGCATATCCACTTATCCAGGAAATTATTAAAAAAACATTTTAAAAATAAAATGAAGGGGGAAGGGGTCCATATAACTGAAGTTTGCCATTGGATTTCTTCAAAAAAATATGCATGGAATAGCACTAACCAAGATAAATATTTATTCATGCTAATGCCCAACATACATTTTAACCGATTTGCAATACTGAATGCAATTTTTTTTTAAATTACAGATCAGATCTACTTGTAGTTGGAAACTATCTGTCCGGATAACAAACCTGTCCGGACACCCAACATCGGTATACGTAGTGATAAGGATAACTCATTAGTTATGTTCACACGTAGTACATAGCATCGATGCTGTGTAAGTTTCAAAAATATTTCCAGTACGTTCAGACAGGCCGTGATCGACTTGCTTCTATCACCCACTCGTGACTATTCATCGCTCACCCGCTGCCAAAACAATAATTACTGCGCCACACAGAGTGACCCGAGTATAATTGGTATGCATGGTCAAACGCGCGGAAGTTTGTGTACAGGGGTCATATGATGCGAAGCTTTTGTTTTGAATAATATTTTATTTGTCTTCATAAATCTACATAATAACACAATAACAATTCATTTGTAATATCGATAATACAATCAAGTAGCAAATACATGTGTTATAATACTTAATTTTAAATAAACCTTGTACATGTCAAAATCGACTGAACTCCAATCTTATGCCAAAATAAAACACATGCATGCACACTATATTCTCTGGTAAGCACATGTAAATTAATATCTAAGGACCACGTCATACTTTTGTTAAGGTCTGATTCTAAAAGAGCAGATTCTCAGCTTTAAAATGATATATAACTCATTGGATGTTAATAACTCAATGTACAAAGAGAAAAATGCACATAAATGCACATAATGTTACTTCTTAATAAGGGTTTAAAGTTTGCAGTCTATTGAAGCACTCTGACTTGCAAAGTGTTGTGCTAAGGTGAAAAATGGAGGATTAGAAATTTTCTATGAAGGGATTATCAGATTGTCCTACAACTTGGCATACTACATAGACATATCCTGTTTATCATAGTACATAAGTATCAATGCAAGAACTTACTCCGGGAGATTTGTGGGAGATTAAAATGAGACAAGTATTCAGGGTCGTGAAAAAGAAAAGTAATACAACAAAATCCAGAGAAGACCCACATAAGTCTGATAAAAAGCTGTCAAAAATACCACTTCTAGATTGTTTGGTGCCTCCACATTTTAGATTACTCAGAAAAAAGTATACTCTCTCAGGAAATACCCAAAACTAAAATTTGACCATGCATGCCAACCAAAACACATTGATTGAGATAACTGAAAATCACACAGTGCGACTTTTGGGTGGTTTTGTGGTGCCTGGTCATATATAAAAAAGAAAAAGATAAAAAGAACGAACCCCCAAAAACAAACAACAAAACAACCCCCTTCCTACCACACAGTATACACATTCGCCTACTTACCCCTATATACATCACATTACATTACAGTACCAGATGAAACAGACAGAATGATAATAGACAAAAGTAGGGAAGAGGGTACATCACATGAATACATACATTGCATTATATTATAGCACCACATGAAACAGACAGAATTACAATAGCAGCGAGTGAAGACAGCAGCGATTGCGCTCACATTACTATAGTCACAAGCGCGGTGGGTGGTCTACCGCAAAGCGTCGATGCTTTGTCGCTGGATCCTGAGATTTGCTCCTGCTAAACTCGCTGCAAGAATAGTTTGGAAACCCGCTTCTATCTCGTGACTATCTGCGTTCAGACAGCGTTTGGTCTCGACACTATCTGGTCTTCACCAAAATAGCATCGACACCTCCATAGCATCGATGCTATCGCTCTACGTGTGAACGTACCTACTATCAGTGATAAGAACTGTCACAAATAAATGCCATATAAATCAAGATTTTGAACTGCTAAGAAAAGAATGCAATTACTGTGTGCCATGGTTGGTATGTAATATTCCACCAGATTGGGAAAGCGGCAAGAAGGCGATTCGAAATTCCAGGAAACCACAAATTTATAGCAGAGTGAATCTGCCGTATAGACAGAGTCAGAAATGTCTTGAAGTGTTTATTTTTATTTTTTTTTCAAATCTGGAAGAAACAGATCGAACGATGGGGACCTAACGATGCTCTCACTAACTGGCTGATCTATTTCTTGTTAAAATTTGAAGAAGAAAAAATGAAAAGAGGAAATGAGGGAAGGTCAAACATATCAAAGCTGACATAGGTTACTAGTGAAATTTCTCTATTGAATTTCTCAGGTAGTCCTCCTTTGGCAACATTCACCTACAAAAATATATTTGGTTAGGGTTTACGGTATAGTTAGGCTTAGGATTATATCATAACCTCGTACATTGGATAAATGGGTTAGGGTTAGCTCAGGATTTAGGGGTAGACATGTTAGCCTGGAGTTAGTGTTTACAAGTCATAACTGCACATTTGGGTTGCTGCCGCAAAGGGAAGTCTTTCCAATTTCTCAGGGAATTTCTCTGGTACTTGTGATCTCTGCGAAAATAATGGTACGCTTATTCATATTTTGTCTAAATTTCAGATACGGTAGGTCACTAGCTATACGAGCTCCTTGGCTTATCGATCTGGTACTGGCCTACAGAGCTGTACATGGGTGTGGAGGAAGATATCAACAAAGGAACTATATCTAAATACATGTATCACCATTTCTCACATACTGTGAGCCATGCAAACCACCCTCGGAGTTTGCTAAAGAGGTTACCTTCCAGGATCAACTAAGATTGTAAAATTTGAATGATTAAAAAAAAAAGGCACAAAAACTGGCAGGTGTGATCAGGGTTTTTTTAACCTTGCACGTGTAACTTGTATATATGGGACTACCCATGCAAGGTAAGATTTGTGTAGTCCCATATATACAAGTTACACATGCTAGGTATAAAAAACCTGATCACACCTGCCGATTTTTTTTTTTTTTTTTTTATTCATTCAATTTGTACAAACTTAGTTGAAAAACCTGATCACACCTGCCGATTTTTCTGGTTTTTTTTTCTTTTCTATTCATTCATTTTTTCAATCTTAGTTGATCCTGGAAGGTAACCCCTTTGTTTTGGCTTTACTTTACACATAGGGTGGTTTGCATGGGCCATGGCTCACATGTGAGAAATGCCAAATGTTGATACTTAGATCTATTTATTTTTTTTAATGTAGAGGTTAACAGAAGGCCGAGTGGGGAATGGGTCTCAGTATCAGTATGAGTAAAAGCACAGAGGTGCCCGCTCCAAAATTAAGGAGGACCTCTACCGTCTAGATACAAATGAATTCCATGGACTCTACATTAATATATATCTGCCTCCACACACAGTATATGGATCCTATGTACAGCTCCGTAGGCTAGGCCAGTAGTACCACTACCAGATTGATAAGCCAAGGATCTCGTATACGTACGCGTACATATAGTATAGTAGGTCACCCCATTTATACCTACCAGTCAGTTGTGCTAGACACAGTGCCCCGGGGCCCTCGCCGGCAGTATGTTTGGTCAATCTGACTAGACAGCAAGCTGAGCAACATAATACTATTAGCTGCTTGTCTGAAGATGAAAAAAATCTCAAGTCTCCAAGTTATAAAACAAACGTCGAGAACTAGTTTGAGTGTGCATGCGAGCTGCGCTGAGCTAGTACGCTGGCATGGCCGGTGTCATAGGCGATTGGTTCCGGGCAGGCGATTGGATCCTCCGGAACCAATCGCCTGAATATGTACCCGCCGATTGGATCCGCCTCGGTCCAGAAGATGCGATAGTCACAGGCGATTGGTTCCGGCCAGGCGATTCGCTCCGTGGAACCAATCGACGAAGGATTTAGCCGCAAAGGCGATCCGAATCTCTGTTGTGCTAATATATACCACGTCATGATAACACCCCTACAGAAAAATGTACTCTTCTGATCACCTTTTGCAACCAATTTAAAAACTCCTCGAAATCAGCCACACCAACAAAATGGACGTTGTTGCCTATTTGAGAATTGTGTATAAGGGTGCAGAGATTCTTATTCATAATGTCAATTATTTCCCCGCTTCTTCCCATCGACTGGCCGTTGGGAAGGGGGGGGGGGGGGGGGTCGGGGGATGACCGCGGATAAGTGCAGTTGTGTGTTAGCTACATGTGGTTGTGACAAAAAATAGAGGTATCAATATTTTGTAAACCAATAGGTTTTCATTAACTTGAAAACTTGCCAGGTACATGGGCATCAATCCATGGGGGACATGTCCCCTCTCCCCCCCCCAAAAAAAAAAAAAAAAATATTGAAGGGTGGGGGACACAATAGGGCATCCCCCCCCCCCTCCCCTCCAAAAAAAAGTCTTATACAAAGCCCTGTGGGGGACAACTTCAAATAAAGCACTGAAATTCGGATCTAAATTATGATTTTTGCTTGCCAAAAACTTGCATTATTATAATAATGCGATCATGAATTACTTTGATAATAATAGTTATAATAATAATTTTTGAAGTCTTGTATTTCATATACAAATCCCTGTGGGGGACAACTTCAAATCAGTAAAGCACTGAAATTCGGAAATAAGGAAATCAGCTAGCAATTGTGCACCCAGCTCTCTTCTGTCTTTTGTCTTCTTCCACTAAATGTTTTTTTTTTCAAATTGAAAATGAAAATGAAAGGGAATATGGGCCTTCTCTGTTCAGGGGCTTATTTACGCCTACACGAGTTTTTTTTATCTTTGTTCCCATCCTAATCTTTGTTTGTGTTTCGTAAAATAAAATACAAGTTTAAAACATTGGCTTTTTCTGTTGAGGGAGGGGCTCATGTACCACCGGCAAAAATCCGTTTTGAGGTGGGGGGGGGGGGGGGGGGGTGATCGACTTTTTGCCAAAGATTTCTTGCGTGGTCTCACACTTAAGTATACCCTTGCTCACTTGCGCAAACCCCCAGACACAAGTTTGCGAGGGAAGAAATCGAGCCAGTGAAAAATAACCAATTCTGTTCTTGTTTTGAAGAGCATTCCAAATAAAATTTCCACTATTTGGCCGTCGTTTATGACATTTTAAAAAATAATTGCACTAACTGATTAATAACAATATAATTTTTCTTATAAAATCAGGGGGGATATTCGAAAAAGTGAGGGGGATATAGCGCCCCCTCCCCCGCGGGATTTACGCCAATGTCCTATCCTAAATGCCTTGAGTGAAAAGTACAATGATAACGCTCCTTTGTGTCTTCTCAAGCAATTGTGCACGAAGCCCTTTAAATTTCATTTTTGGTAAATAAGCGATTTCATTTTCATGATCTTTATTAAAAAAAGAAAAAAGAAAAAAGGATGGCTTCGCACTGTTGCATTGCATAGCATTTTAAACATTTTAAGCATTATTGGAAAGGTCACGCAAAATATTTCCTCGATCCCCTCCCCAATGGAATTAAAAAGCGACATGAAAACAAGGACAATACGAAATTCAAAGTTTTCTTTTCGTATGTTCTGTGGCCAGATGTGCTATAACAGATAAACCTTTTTTGTTCAGGGTCCACTGACAACTTAACAAATTTTTTCAGCTTCTCTCAAACTCTTATTCATTATGTGTGCTCACCCTAGTTTTATTACATTTATAGGGGGCCTGTTGACACTCTAAATTCCTTCCTTTTTTTGAGCATGTGCACAATGCTTCTTAGAGTTTGTAATGGCAATAATATTTTCACTATTATCAAAATGGTAAATTACAATGTATTATGAAAATATCAGTGCATCGAAAGTAAATTAAGCCATAAAAATTGCATGAAATTAATAACATATACACTGTACAATGAAATTGAAAATAACAGGGAAAAAAGGGCCAGTCAGAACATTAATCTACTGAGACAACCATACAGATGTGTATTTCACATTTCATCAATTTCTAGAGGTATAGGCTCTTGCTTCCTACCATCCTCACCCAGGAAACAATAGCTAAATGAAGACAAAGACAATGTTTCATACAAAGTATACAAAAAGTTTATTTCAAGACATATCCTCAGGTATAACATGAAATGTCAATAAAGGTGACTGCACCACTGTTACAATATATGTGCTAATTTCCTATGCATTCCTTGTAAAATGAGGAAGTACTGTGATCAGTTGATTTCTAATAAAGTTAAAACATAATTTCTTGCACATCTTTATCCTAAGACCAAAGATGTGTGTGCCCAATTCCATGAGCAGTACCTTCATCTGCAAAACGCCATTGATTTAATGCCCCCTATGAAATGATATGTATCATAGCATGCAGTTCCAAAGCTACACGTAATAATAGTTACACGAACCAAAAATGGCTCAAAAACATGACTGCATGTATAATTTCAATAAAAATTGTGTTTTCAAGTAAAATCATTCAATGTATAAACGTTTTTGCTTTTACAGATTAAAATCTATTAATTTTATGTTATTTATGATCCCAAAAGTGTCGGCGAATTTCATCAAAGAAACAATAAAAACAAAAGTAAAAAAAAGAAATACATATTAAGCAAATTGAAAAGCAATGTAATACATAAAAAATAATTTAAAGGCCAAGTCCACCCTAATATCAAGTTGATTTGAATAAATAGAGTAAAATTAAACAAGCGTAACAGTGAAAATTTCACTGAAATCGGATGTAAAATAAGAATCTTACGGCATTTTGAAGTTTTGCATTAATTCACGAAACAGCGATATGCATAACATGGGCGGTATGCAAATGAGTGAACCGATGATGTCATGCACTCACTTTTCCTTATGTATTTTATTATATGAAATATCATATATTTCATTTTTTTGCTTCAATAATGTAAAACATGGTTTGACTCCATATGGAACATGTAAAATCATCATTATCTTTCTCTTTATCATCTCTCTTTCTCTTTCTTTGCAAGTCACTCCCCATATTTTGGGGTTTAAATTCTTCCCTTTTTAATTTATTTGTATTACATGTATTTTACAACCGAGGGCTGCAAGCATTTCAAGCTCTATTGCTTAAAGGCGGTCAATCGCCGGATTCAATGGGGAAAAATCTGTGTTTGCTGATGCTGCAAAATAGTTCTTGCGCATACGAAACTAGGTCTAGTCGAAAGTTGTTGACGATCAGCGAAATTTCCTCCACCTCGGCAAAAATCCGCATAGATCGCTGTGATATGTGTAAGGTGTACTATGTGTACTATGTGTATCCTGCAATCCGCTGTCTGACGCCGTACCATTTATAGAACAAAGCAATTTCATCTTTATATGGATGACACTTTCAGTATTTCGGAGTTTTAGCGACAGATATCTCAATTCTAAATGTGGAGGGAGATTTGGAGCCGACTGCCTGTAAATGTTCAGGAAGCTAGCTGCTGCAGTGCTGATACAAAACGGGCAGACGGATGTGCCCTTGGCCTTGCAAGAGTGACGGCCATTTTCCCTGCACACTGCGGTGTTCCTGCGGGAAACGTCGCCCGTGCAACAACCGGGAACCCGATGGCGATGACGATGAATCAACTTCAATTTCAAATGTGAGTAGATCATTATCGCAGCCTATTTATCCGAACCAAGGTCTATGCAACAAATTCGATCATTTTCTTGCGATAGTCATTGTGTAATAACTAAATTAAGACTCAAGAGAAATAGAATTAGGCCTAGGCCAAAATTATACAGTGTGAATTGTGAGTTACAATGTGAATGTCACAGCCAGGGCCCAGGTCTGAGATAGTGTGTTTGTAACTTATGTAAGAATCTTCATTCAAATTGAAAGAAGAAGGAAGAATGAGGAGAAGATCAAGAAGAAGGAATCTATTTATAAATGAAGGTATGCCAAGATGTAATTACAATCAACACCAGACATGTCAATTGGTGATTGGTGAACTGGCTTAACCTGTGTGAGCTGTGACGAAGTATTATCCCCCACCCCCTGTAAAAAACCAACAGAAATTGAAGGGGGGGGGGGGGAAGTCTAGTACAGGCTTTTGCAAGTCAGAGTCACAGTATGTTTGAATGTATACACTGTACATGTATGTATGTATATCCAATTGTGACTCCAAAGATTCAAATACACCTAGTGGTACCAGTTCACAAACAATATATCAATATAATGGAACCTATTAATTAATATTTTTCCCTACAAATTTAATAATTTTATAATTTTTTCACCAAAACAGCATTTCCATACTTGAATTTTGAACAGGGTGGAATGTGCACTTTACATTACAAGTATTTATTTTTTCCCTACTTTATTCACTGTTGTTTTTCTTTTTTCTTACTCAATGTAGAAATTTGTGATGGATCGAGAGAGAGCTGATCTAGAACGCGTCACCATCCAGTTCCTCTGCAGATTCACGGATGTTTACTTGGATGCCGTAGCAGCTGTAGAGCCGAGCCTACACAACCTGCTGAAAAAAGGCCTGGACCGAGCAGCCGGCCTGCATCATGGTGTAGATATGGTGGAAGATGTGTACCCATGCCAAAGGAGGTAGAGAATGTGTGTGTGTTGCCATGTCCGCACCTGTGTCATGACTGCTCAATACTTCACTGATGCATTTCTAAATGGCAATGTCTTGGCTGCAAGGATGGCAGCAAGCAACAATGTATTTCCAAGGGACATTCCAAGGTTGAATGAATCGTACCGTCCTTATGCCTGCAAACAATTCACATCACTAGGCCTAATATGCACCATGGGTACTTGGGAGCAGGAAACAGGAGAGTTGTTCCATCATGTGCTACACTGCGGATAAGGTATGCCTATCCCCCACGACGGCTTACATGTACAAGGGCTTCGTCAATGGAGTACAAGATTGAAATCCATCTAACATCAACACTGGTCTTGATCTTTTTATGTCTGCTTTTATTGTTGAAATTTAGATCTGCTGGACATAGAATTGTTATCCTTCTTTAAAAAATTGTTTATTATAGTTCCTGTTTATATTCACCTTTTTCTTGATTGTAAATGTAGTATGTATGTACCAAAGAAAGCATTTTCTGTGTGTAATCATTTAACATAATGTTTACGTTAACATTTATCCGAGAGGAAATATATTCATGTCATTTGAAACGAACAAAAAATCTTATCTGATAAAGGGTTTCCGTTGTGACATTGTATAAACTTCATTTTAATCTATTTTTCCTCGTGTATTTCAACACATTCCATGACCATGAATATGCATGTCTTCTGGGATGTTTTTCTATTTATGGTCAATATTTAGTCTGATTTGTCATGCTGTTTTTAGCTGAACTAGCAGTCCATTGGGTTTGCTACATGCTGTACATTGTGTGAAGTGAGATGCACATGAATTACATAAACTTCAATAAGAATTTGCCATTTGGTGATCATAAGAAGTAGTTGATCAAACCTATTGTAATATATTGTATTAATGCATGTAATTACAACCAAACAATATCACTTGCCAGCGTATAAGTGACTGTGTGTGATGTACAATTAATAACATATCTGTTGTACCTATCTGTGTTTCTGACTGTAATCACTGTATTTAGGTATTTATGGTATTATAAACTGCATTATGTCAATGTTGCAATATTCAATGAAAATACCCGTGCCAGCATATTCATGTGTGAATGTCCATAATATAATGCAATATGAAAACTATACATGTTCAAAATAAATATGCCAGTTGAATGTTGGGTAGCCTTTGATAATGTGATCACACCAAATAGTGAAGTTGGTTTCCTTCCAAGATTTACTTTTATTGTGATCTGTTTACACTGTTTGTTTTAGAATTTGCTTATAATGCATAGATCCACAAATCTTTCCTGAAGTATGCCTACATGTATACTGGTGAAAGTATAGTTTTTCACTTCTTAGCTGATTTTTGTATTATATTTATTAGAGTTTGATATTCATACTTATTCTAGATCCACAAACTTGCCTTGAAACATGCACATTTAGTGTTGAAGTAATAGTTTTGCAATATGAAGTTGATTTCTTCTCATACTTGTATAGATTTATCAGAAGTTATATAATTTTTAAGAAACGTATGTATTATGCATACAGGGACATTTCTGGTACTTTTTTTTATATGCCATTTGCTATTCCATATGGTATGCCTATATACTGTTGAAAGTATAGTTTTATACTACTGAGCTGATTTTTGTATATATATATTTATTACATTTTTATGTATTCTAGATACAAAACTTGCTTGAAACATGTCTACATGTATTTAGTGTTGACAATATAGTTTCAATGTTCAGTTGATTTTTACTCTCACTTGGGTAGTTTTATTACAAGTTATACATGTATTATTTTAAAGAAACTTAAAAGTATTACATACAGGAACACCTTTTCTACTTTTCTGTTTCCTTGTGATTTGCCATTTGCAATGGCATTGCATGTAACATATAAGGAAGTAAATGACAGCATGAAAAAGTACTCTTCATTGTGTGTATGTGTCAGAAGTTTTGAAGTATTGTAATCTACATTCCTTTTATTTCATTTTATTTTTGTACAGTGGAGCATCATTAATGAACTTCTTGGAACCAAGGTAATTCCCTCTTTATATCGAAACCTTGTTATACCAGGGATACAAAACAATAGAATACAAAAAAAAGTGGGACTGGCAAAAATACTGTCTTGTAATGAGTGTTATACCATTGTTCTTTATAAGGAGGTTCCACTGTACAAGGTATGTTGAGGAAGGCATATGGAGGGAGATAGTAGAGAAGAGAAATAGGAGGGAAATAGAGAGAGAGAGAGAGAACAAGGCAGAGAACAAGGGAGAAAAATTATCAAGGTCATGAGAGAAAGAGAGAGTGAAAGATAAGATAGAGAAACAGAACAAGCTAGAATCAGGGCTGTCAAGTAAAGTTTTCCTCCTCAAGTTTATCAATACAAAATTAAGATTAATCTATAATTCTATTACCAGGCCCCCTTTTTATTTCTTATTTTAATTTCTGTCAACTCTCTGCACGATGGCCATTCACGATGTTAGTGTCCAGTTTTTAAAGATCGATTCCCCTCTCTCGAAATCAGCCAGAGAAGAGAAAGAGGAGGGAGAGAGGGAGACAGAGAGAGAGAGAGAGAGAGAGAACAAGGGAGATAAATTATGATGGTCATGAGAGAAAGATAGAGTGAAAGATAAGATGGAGAAACGGAACGTCAGTGAGAATAAAAGAGAGAGTGGAAGGGAATATTAGTGGGTGTAAGGCCATCGCCAGGGTTCACCTCCGGGGCGCACCCGGCGCTGGCGACGGTAGCCCGTGGAGGTACACTGTACGATTTGCAAATGGTGTGCAGCTCAAGCAGATGCAACACGAACTTTTTATTGAAACTTTCCCTGGAGGAAACAAGCAGTCCACGTCCAAATTTATTTCTTTGTGTTCAATCCACAAATTGTACGCGCTGTGGATACGTAATCTCGTCTGTTTCTCCTCTCGACCCGGTCCATTTCGTTCGAAAACCGCTATTATTTTCGTGCCTATTGGCATAGACCATAGCATGGAGTATCCCGAAACTGAAACATAGCGTATTGCTGGCAAGCTTTAGCTCTCGCCTCTGCGCTCGCAGGCTATTTACAAATTGTCCGAGCGATTCCGGAAATCTCCGAACTTGCCTTTGGTGGGACAGCATAGAAACACACGGGCACCGACGACGGACCGCCTTTAAGCAGTAGCCCTTCTATATCTCATTTTGTATTATGTTAGTCTCATGTGTTTTTTTTTGTTTACTCATGTATGATGTTATTATATGTTGTATTGATTCATTTGAATGGAATGTAATGTGATATAGAAACCAATAAATTCAATTCAATTCAATTATTGTAACTTATTGTAAAGGACGGGATTCTTTATTATCACATCTATAAAAATTGAAATATTTGAAATTTCATATAATAAAATACATAAGGAAAAGTGAGTGTGTGACATCACCGGTGCACTCATTTGCATACCGCCCATGCTATGCATATCACTGCTTCATGAAATAATGCAAAACTTCAAAATGCTTTAACTTTCTTATTTTACATCCGATTTCAGTGAAATTTTCACTGTTACGCTTGTTTAATTTTACTCTATTTATTCAAATCAACTTGATATTAGGGTGAACTTGGCCTTTAAAGAACGATTTTTTTTAAAGTACATTTGTTAAAAATACAATGAGTATCTAGACCAAAAATGACCACATTTTGAGCTTTATTTAGTGCTTTAGAGCAACGAAACGTAATTCCATGCATAAATTTGCATATTTTTTTTTTTTTTTTTTTTTTTGGGGGGGGGAATATTTCTGGCATCGGACACAGCACTTCACATAAGTTGCTACATCATTGGAGATCCCTGGCCGGTAAAACCTTTTCAGGACGAGAGACCTTGTTCTGTCCCTTCCTAGATGCCCTAGAGTGTAGAAAACAATAGAACACCTGCAATGTTTTGATTTTTGAACTGCCTAGAATAATACA
Source organism: Heliocidaris erythrogramma (assembly GCA_025617745.1). Lineage (NCBI taxonomy): Eukaryota > Metazoa > Echinodermata > Echinoidea > Camarodonta > Echinometridae > Heliocidaris > Heliocidaris erythrogramma. Next base: position 47,652,684 of record CM046863.1, on the reverse strand, counting down.
TGCAAGGGAAAATAACATGAATTATTTTGATTTCTGAAGGGTAATTTGCATGTTGAATATACTGTGTGTGTGTATATATATATATATATATATATATATATATATATATTTATATATATAGTTATATATATTTAAAAATCAATTGCTTTAGAGCATATCATTATGGCACTTACACCACATGGAGCTAAAGCAATATTGACAATGAAATTAACAGATGATTGACCCAAGTTAATTGGGAAGTGGCAATGAGATCTTTACCATAATTACAAAGATATTTATATTTCATTACATTAAATAATGGTGAAGAACTGTATACTCTTTAATGGAAAAGGATCCTACATGTAGTACCAATCACTTTTCTGAAACGTGTCCTTGAAGAAACACTGTTTTATGCCTATGTATTCATATTTTTCAACATTTTGATTTCTATTGCTTTTCTTTTCAAATAATTTTGATAATGACACTTATGCAATAACAAATAGCATAAATTGATTTGAATCTGTAAAAGCAATACATTTTTCAATTTGGTTTGAAAACACAAATTACATTGACTTATACATGAAATCGCTTTTTCAACAATTTTTTATCTTACATGAAAGTACAAAATGATACAGATACAGTCTCTAATATGCGCAGGATTCAAACGAAAATGTCTTGACACTTTGAGAAAAGACTTTATGCACAGGATGTATGATCATGTAAAAAGGAAAGGGGCCATTATATGCTCCCATACCCCAGCTTTATAAGAGTGAATATTCAGACTCTGTCTCTGAATTCAAATATCATGATCATGCCTAAACTGTGGCATATAACGTATATACGGGCTACGGGTGCCTCTTTTAACATTTTTTCCCCCAAACTATTACAATTATGAGCCCAAAAATAGACTGATTTGAATCTTACCTCCAGAGTTGACATGCATTTCTTCAAGTAGTCTTCTTTGGTCTTCCCTTCTGGCGATTACCCGTCTTTTGTCTCCTTTCCCTTGAACAGAATAAAATAAAAATTCCAGTAAAGTCGCATGCCATCAATCTGGAAAAATATTACGTTCCAACAAAGGAAATAGAAGTGTGGCACGTGGTACGTGCCAGTAATCCAGCTAACAATGGAGGTCCTAAACCAAAGCAGCGGAGTCACGTCTCTTGAAAGGTGACTTTAACCCATAATCCGTCCCATACTATAGAGCTTTCTGACTTGAGGTCTAAATTATTCATATCTTCAATCCTCAAATTGGCAACAATTTTTTTTTTCAGCTACACCTGCTGGTCTGCTGGTCTTAGCCACAGGCGAAGAGCGGTACAGCGGTGCACTCTCGCACACAATGTACTCTTGTGTTCGCCGATACGTGCGAGAGTGCAACGGCAACGCTGTACCACTCTTCGCATGAGGCTGAGACTAGGTCACAAAGAACAACTGCTGTACTAGACAAATGAGCAGCAGTGCTTCATTAGAATTTATAATACACAGTCACACCAATGGCTTCTTTTAGCTGTAACTTTCACGTTACTTACATTTTTGAAGGGTCGTCTGTATATCAATTTGGAGCTAAGAATGTTTATTCACTATCGAGGCCTAATCAGTGGTGTAGTGGAGCGTATACGCTTGTATACGCCGTATACGTAAAAAAGAAATTGGACTTTTTCGGGTATACGCGCGTATACTTAAAACAAAAATTAAAATGTAAAAATATATATAATAGGAAATAAAAAGAAGAATTGTATGAAATTTATGAAAAATCGTCGAAATTCATACTCTGAGTTGCGTTCCACAGAATTAATTTGTGTTGGCGATCCATATACGCGACAAACTTTTGACAAATCAAACTTGCAGTATGATTGCGTATTATTTTTTACGTACATCCGAACCATATCCGGCCGGCCGGGCCCGCGGCGCGCGTGTGATGTGCATGTGGCGGACGGCGTGTGCCCAGCCCCAGGCCACTGGCCGGCGCGTCTAGGTAGCAAGTGCGAGGCTAGCTGCTAGGCTAGGCGCGAGCTGGCTATATGCTAGTCCCATATAGCTGCTAGGCCATCATCATTGCTCATGCGCCGTACAAAATATAACGTTATTACATTTCTGGGTGCAACATCCCAATGCATAGGCCCTATAGTTTTGTTGCATAAGCACTTAGAATTGCAGAACTTTTTGAGGGATTTATTTCAAAGAACAATTCTAAACAAATATATTGTGTTCATATGTTGTTTCTCTGCAGTTTTCCTCACTAAAATATCCAAATACTTTTGGATGTGAGTACATAATCAAGGCAATGTGAATGTTACATTGTATGAACTTCAAATACTCATCTTGGCACTTCTAAAACGAATTCAAGTCTCAAAAAGCACAACTCAGTTTTAATTAATTGTTAAACAGTTCGTTGTGTTCAATTACCAAAACTGCACTGTTTGCACATCAAAAAAAAGTTTTTAAAAAAATATTATTAACATTGGGTATGTATCTTCATGAATATTTTGCTCAAGCTCCCAACAAAATGTATGAAATGAATAAAGATGTTGTGCACTTGTACATTGCTTGGAGGTGACAGTGTGTCTTATAAACATATGTATTAACAATTAAATAATTACCTCATACACTTTATGATAGCACAACCTTTACAGGTGATGAGAATTTGCCGAAACTAGAACTAGAAAATCATTATTATGACAACGGTTTGATAATATTTGGATTAGTTTGTGCATTTTAGACATAATGGTTGATGCAATGATTGGTCTGAAAATACTACTCACTAACCCTCACTAATGCTTGATGCCTTTTGCAAAAACTAAGATTTAATTATATTTTGATGTGATATTTATTGTGAAAAAGATGCCTCTGAAATCGTGTTTATAATCAGGGCACTGTGAATGTTACACTGTCTAAACTACAAACTTACTACTTTCATTCACATTCTACAACTAATGCATAACTAATAACAACCACTGGCGTAGACAGGGGGGCACAACGGGGCCATGCCCCCCCCCCTATTCAGCCACTAAAAAAAAGTGAGAGCGAAAAAGCCGTTATCTTTCTCTCAAAATTTGCAAAAACGTCAAAGTTTTCGCGCTTCGCGCGGGAAGGGTGAAATTCCCACTCCCTGCACCCATCCTTGTTACAGTGCAGTATTACGTCCAAAATAAATGAAAAGCAGCCAGGGCGTCGAACTAACATCCCGCCTAAAAAGGTGCTAAAACGTTAGAGCTTTCGCGCTTCGCGCGGGAAGGAGGAAAACTCTTCCTTCCTGCACCCACCCCTGTTATACCGTGCAATATTGCTCCAAATAATTGAAAAGCAGTCGGTTCGTCGAACTATAACTTTCCGCCTAAAAGTTTGTGTGCTACAAGCCGTTATCTTTCTCTCAAATTTGCTATAAAACGTCAGAGCTTTCGCCCTCCGAGCGGGAAGGGGATATTACCCCCTTCCTGAACCCACCCCTGTTACATACAATGCTGTATTGCGTCCAAATAACTGTAAAGCAGTCCTGACCTCGAAATACCTTTTCCCCTAAAAAAAAAATTACTTAAAAACGTCAGAGCTTTCGCGCTTCGCACGGGAGGGGGGAAACTTCCCCCTCCCTGCACCCACCCCCTGGGGAGCACGCACCAATTTCGCACTCTTCGCGTGCTCACAACCTCCCCCTAAAATGACATCCTGGTTGTGCGGTTGGATCCTTCACGTCTGGCCCCCCACCAGTGGGTGTTGATCCCGGGAGGGGGGACTTCATTTTTTTGCCCCGGGTGCCATAATCCCTAGATACGCCACTGGCTTCGCTCCCTTGCCGGTCATCCCCCCCCCCCCCCCCCGATCATGAACATGTATAGATCTCTAGGGCTTATGCAAAGGTTGGTCTGAAAAAATGACTTGATGTTTTTTGGTCTGAAAATATAAATCCTTATGTTTCAAATGTTGATGCTTTTTGCAAAAATTAATTTTAACATTTTGAGATGATAATGTGACAGATGATTTGTGTGTGTGTGGGTGTGTGTGGGTGTGAGGGTGAGTGTGTGTGTGTTTTCTTGTCAGGTCACGGGGGGGGGGGTTATTGTGTTTGTGAATCACCACCACAGCACGGTGCATCGCCTCGTCGTAACTTGGTGCTCTGAGGATTGAGCTATCAGTATAAGGGAGTATACCCAAAAAAATATTTACCACTACAACACTGGGCCTAATGATCTAGTAGGAGACGTCAGTAGGTCAGTAACACAGTACACTAACAGTAACAAGTAACATGTAGTTAAATTTGTAGTCCCGTAGCAACTAGCAATTTGTAGCATATTTCGTATTTATAAACTGAGTGCTGTTAGTGTTACTAACCTGTGTACCATTACTTTTCAGTATCGGCATCGCCATCTAACACAAAGTTTCGTGCTCTCTTTCTAAGAGCACGTTTCCTATTTTCAGTCCAGTACTTTGGATATCAATTTGGATATCAATTACCGATGTGTTGGCTCAGTCAGTAGAGCGTCCGATTCACAATCGGGAGGTCGTGGGTTCGAACCTGGGCCGCGTCATACCAAAAGACGTTAAAAGATGGGAGTTGCTGCTACCTTGTTTGGCGTTCAACAATTGAAAAGGCCACGATCAATTGGGCAAAAAGAATTTTCATTTCGGTTATTAAAATTTGGAGTGGATTATTATTATTAAAAAAAAAAAAAAAAAAAAAAAGATATGTGGCCGTTTGTAAATACTCCACAATTTCAGAAGCTTGTCTACAAAATTGCTCAACGTCGTCATCAGCCATGTTGATCCCAGATATAAATCGGACCGTGCACGTCAGATAAGCTATACGCTAGCGCTAATAAATCAGTGGCGCGATCGGATACAGAATTGCGCGCGCCTTCTGAGATGTACGAGGCTACACGACCTAAATTTCATGAACAAAACTCATGGGGAATTAAATTGGTAGTCATACACCTCTTCATATTTAAATGACAAATAAGCTCGAAAATTTTAAACATATTTCACCTATAATAATAATCAAAATGTACCCCGAAACATTGGCTATTGTCGGAACCAAACGACGGCTTTCGTTCCGTATCGGCCAAAGGTGATACCAGTCATTTGAATCCACCGGAAGGAATCGGCTAGTCGTTGGGTTCCGGGGAACGAATCGACTAGTCCTTTTGTTCCCCCGGAACCAGGAACCGATCGCCTATGACACCGGCCTGCGCCGTCCATATGCACGACGACAGCAGTACCGTACCGTTGCACTAGTACTATCCCGGCAGCTAGCTAAAAGCTGGTATATCATTGGCGCCTAGCGCCTGTAAGTGGAATTAGGCAATGGGCTTGTATACAAACGTATTGCCAATGTCTCACGACGAACGCATGAGGACGCTAGACCAAAATACTGTTTGAAACGTAGATCTGCCGTTATTTCAGCCAGAATTTTGATTTCAAAACCACATTTATTTTCTCTTTTTTGAAATAGTAAATGAGCTCCAATTTCTATCCTACTTTCACATTTCACTAATTATACCTCTAACAGTAGGATTATATTTCATTGAACCACTTTCACGACGAATTTGTCAAATTTTGCAAAGTTACCAAAATACCTTTAACACAAAAGTTTGCAATCAATTGCAGATTTGAAACAAACGTTTTGATTTGTCTGTATATAGGGTTCATCTTTCGTTGAACAAGATGTTCATGAGACAATAAGCTAGATAGGCTATTGACACTTTGCTGCGATTGATTCGGCAATGGAAGGTCCTATATAGTATGACACTATAAACCCTACCTTCCCAACAGGGTACGGGTATGCTTGTTCCCTCCCTTTGAAAGCACCCCCCTATCTCAGGGCTGCCAAAATTTCTGAACCCCCATATCGCGGGCTTTGCGCGGGGTTTTTCCTGCCTTGGAGACCCCCCCCCCTAAATTCAGAACATTGCTCAATGTACCCCCTATCTCAGGTGAGTTCTCATTCCAACCCCATATCTCAGGACAGACACCAACCCCCCTCCCAAGTAAGCTGTCATTACAATACCTTGGAAGAGATGTTTTTTATGTTCAAAATGGTATCTCAGAACTCAATGCAGTCATAAGACACCAAACCAAAATGAAAATCTCATGACATAAAAGATATTTCATAACCCCCCTCCGCCCCCCCCCCCTTTTTTTTATTTCTCAGGTGTCGAAGAGAGAGAGAGAGAGAGAGAAAGAAAAACACCCCCTTTTTTAATGAAATCTCCGGGTGAAAGATAAAAAACACCCCTTTTTTTACAATTCACGGGCCGGATTGTGTCGCCCAAAAGATACCCCTTTACCGGAGATTTTGGGGACACGCATGCGGTCCCTTCGACCTCCGAGTGGGGGGCGGGATTCCACAAATCCACAATCCTGTTGCTGAAAAAATGTTTCCTCAAATCAAGCCGAGAATACTGTTCGTCCAGTTTCATTTTGTGGCCTCTGGACCTCCTATGTGCCAAGTTAAAAAGATTGTGTTGAGTGTCATACACTCCCGTCAAATACTTGAAAGCATCAATCACATCACCCCCTCCTTCGCCTGTGGGCAAGAGCTGGTAATTTGACTTTCATGAGGCGTTCAGGATAGGACATAATAAATCCTGGAATCATTTTTGTTGCCCGCCTATGCACACTCCAGTTTCCTCTGCTCACCTACTTTGTATGGCGACCATGCTGCCTGACCAAATTCTAAAATGGGTCTAATAAGACCCTTAAACAAAAACAACATTGTATCTGCATCAATATTGATCCGCATGTTAACACTGCGTAACTGTTATGATCACGCGATGCTAAATGTTATGTAGATATGTATGTACGTAACGTTTGCGTTGTCTAAGTAGCTAAATTAGTTATATTTTAGATTAATCCATTCCATTAAATTCAGTATCATAACTCAGTTAATTCAGCCAGAAATAGTACTCCATTATATATTGAGAAGTGTTAAAAAAATAATGGCGAACATACTGGAATTTAAAATGTTTTTTTTAAGGACTCTTTACTAACACATTTAAATAAAGGCATCGGAATTTCCAAGGGCTTTCATACTTGTTTCTTAAAACAACTCCAAAAATATGGAATGGGAATGAAAGTCATGCGGGATATAAAAGTAAGATTCCTTTTTTTTATATTGCTTAAAACAAAATTAAGTGAAACCTTTGAGTCGGGTTTTTGTTATAACCTGAATGATCACAAAACAACACAAAAATGTCACTGGGCGCCATCTTCTCTGAATATCAGAATAGTCATGACATATATATTTCATATTCTTTCTATTTCATTTTCTTGCAGGAGATATGAATTATGACGGAAAGACGTCATAATTAATGTCGATAGTATGTAATTCCTTAAACAGAACTTTTGTAGTTATGATGATATCGATTATTTTACGATCGTATTCGTACTGGGGATTGGTAACAATGCATTTTTTTGAAGAACATATATTTTTAAATTACAACCGTTACTTACCGTTTTAAATCCACCACTATCAATCGGTATTGCTTGCACTGTATTTTTGAGGAATGCGTCCTCTATTACACCGAAGGATAAAGGGGATGGGATCTGGGAGGGAGAGAGAAACAAAAAACTTGAGTATGAAATGTCTTAATCACCATTATAGATTAAACGACTTGGTTAAAGCATGCTTGCGCGTACATGAGGGACAAAATCCTGTACAGCAGGTAAAGGGTATCTGAAGAAATTGCGTTCAGTAATAGAGAAGTGCACCACTATGATTTTGTTCCAACTAAATCAAGAGAACAATCGAACCTTTGAAAAGCCTTGAAATTACTTTTTGTTCTATGATATGAAAACTTACACGTTAATATTAGAGAGTATGAGACATGCACGTATCTATAAGAGTTTGCAGTCGCGTAGCTGCATTAATTACAATTGGAGCTTTATTTTTCCTTAATATTACGATTTCTCTCAGCTAATGGTGTTTCATTGGAGTAGTTTCGAGCAAAAAAACAAATGTGTACAACCGTTCGATTCTAGTCATAATTATACCACATATCCAAAAACTTCGGAAAGTGGACACAAAATGTAAAAAAAAAAAAAAAACCACGAACATGGATATCACCTCAATTAGCAATACATGCATGTATATTAGAATTATTTGAGTTTCCTCTCAGCAACTCGTTTAACTTGCATTTTTATTTTACCAGCATATCTATATTCACATAATTATGTCACCCGTCACGACAAAATGAGACAGAAGTCCCTGGGCTATTTGGGTAAATCTTTAAAAACTTCAAATTTCGTCATTTTTCTTTTTCTTCACTGATTTGAATTTTCAATGTTTCATGAATGCTCTGTAAAAATTGAGTCCTAAATATAACGGGAAAGGGTAGAAAAGCAGTTTTTCGACGAGTGCTTTTTTTTTTGGTCAACTCTTCTATTTTTTCGGACAGCTGGCGCATGCCAGCGCGAAAAAAAAGCCATCCGCTAGGCCCCGCGCCTACCGACGAGTGGCTTTGTTCATTAGATTTTCGCAGTCACGTGATCTCTGGAAAAGAATTTGCAACGAGTACATGTACTTTATGCTCGATCGTGCACGTGCCGTCTCGAGATTAAGATCAGATATTGCTTCTAATACCTTTTAAAAGCCGAAAATAAAAGAAATTGGCTTTTTATCCAGAAAGAAAAGTACCTGTGTTGAGATTATGAAACAAGCGTGTGATTTAGGACAAAGAGAGAGAGAGAGAGAGAAAATCAATAATTGTCTCTTGCTGGAGGTGACTTAATCCTTGTTCTTTGAGAGGGACGATTTACCTCTTGATAACGTGGCGAAAAGAAAAAAAAATAGCTATTAGACACCAGTAGATTGTATACATTTCGAGTAAGCTAGACCGAAGAGAAACGATGACTTTCAAGCCAAGACGCAGTTTATCATCATCATGTTCATAGCGCCATTTAGCGGCCAATTCTCTTATTCGTTTAAAAAGCCGAGCAGAAAAGAAAGAGTTAGCTTTCAAAACAGAATTAAGAAGAACCGTTGAAATTATGATACAGGTGAAAGATTTAGAAGGAGAAAGGGAATTGTCTGGGTGTCAATTTTTACAAAAAGCAGTTGTCATTATTATTTCTATTTTTTAAGATCTAGTTAACTAGAGCGGCGCTAAGAAACAGTTTATCTTCATCCCGCGGCTGTTGAACATGACGATAATAAGCGGCCAATTCTATAACTCTTTCTAACAGCCGAAAATAAAAGAAAATTACCTGATTTGTTTCAAGCTTGAGTTAACTAAAGCGGAGAGAAACGATGATTTTCACGCTAAGACGCAGTTCATCTTCATCATGTTCATACCGCCAGTCAACATGATGATAATTAGCGGTCAATTCTCTTATTCGTTTAAAAAGCCGAACAGACAAGAAAGAGTTAGCATTCAAAATAGAATTAAGAAAACTGTCGAAATTATGATACAGGTGAAAGATTTAGAAGGAGAGAGAGAATTGTCTGGGTGTTAATTCTGTAACTTTTTTTTAAGTAGAATGAAAAGGCCCTTGGCTGTGATAATGAAACAAGTACCTGATTTGTTTTAAGCTTGAGTTAACAAGAGCAGAAACGAAAGAGTTAGCATTCAAAACAGAATTAAGAAGAACTGTCCAATTATGACACAGGTGAAAGATTTAGAAGGAGAGAGAGAATTGTCTGGATATCAATTTTTACAAAAAGCAGTTGTCATTATTATTTACTTTTTAAACTCTAGTTAACTAGAGCTGTGCTGAGAAGCAGTTTATCCTTATCCCGCTGTTGAACATGACGATAAAAAGTGGCCAATTCTATAAGTCTTTCTTACAGCCGAAAATAAAAGAAAATTATTTTTTTAAACTAGAATGAAAAGGCCCTTGGTTGCGATAATGAAACAAGTACCTGGTTTGTTAACTAGAGCGGAGAGAAACGATGACTTTCAAGCTAAGACGCAGTTTATCTTCATTATGTTCATACCGCCAGTCAACATGATGATAATTAGCGGTCAATTCTCTTATTCGTTTAAAAAGCCGAACAGACAAGAAAGAGTTAGCTTTCAAAATAGAATTAAGAAGAACTGTCGAAATTATGATACAGGTGAAAGATTTAGGAGGAAAGAGAGAATTGTCTGGCGGTTAATTTTTACAAAAAGTAGTTGTCATTAAGACTCATTATTATATTTTTTGAAGCTCTATTAATTATAGATCGGCGCTAACTTGAGAAGCAGTTTTGTGTGGAGATTATGAAAAAAGCGCGTGATAGAAGGACGATGAGAGGGAAGAAAAATTAATCGTCTCGCCATGCAGGATGTGAATTCTTGTTCTTTGAAAGGGGAAAATTCTATACCTCTTTGACATGGCGAAAAGAAAAGAAATACGCTTTTAGAAACATTTTTTTAAAGGTAGAATGAACTAGAGCAGGATAAAATTTATTTATTATGAATCTGTTTCATTCCATCGTTTTTTAATCAGGTAATAAGTATAGAGCGAACAGAAAAGTGAGTTAGCTTTCAAAAGAAAGAAAGACAACTGTCGAGATTATGAAACAGGTGTGTGATGTAGAAGGAGAGAGAGAGAAAATCAATACTCGTGTGTTAATTCTTCAGCTTCAGAAAGCGGCGATTTCTATTGCTCTTTCACGAGACGAAAAGTAAGAAAAGTAAGCTTTTTATTCAGACACCAACGATCTCTGTCAATATCATTGTTGGTAAAGACTCGTCTATTCAGTAATTTTGCCATAATTGAATGACTTTCCCTAATGACTCATTATAATTTGTATTTGATGGATAGCATATGCTTGTACCTTGCAGCAGTTTGTACGAATATTTGTATCATTCTGTTTGAACCCATTTCTTCTTCATTATCAAACCCAGTCATAGTTCAATACATAGAATCTGATTTTTTCTAAACTTTAATAATTTACAAATTGTGTGTGATCATATTTTCACTTAGGTTGGAGAGTCAAACCTTGCTGTCAGCAAACTTTGCATAGATCATCGGTTCTGTAACGACGTACTGGAGCATGGCTTAGCTATGGAGAAGCTGTTTCCAAACTTGGAAGAATTATTTTGCACGACTCTTCAAACAGTGTCCCCGAACATCATAGAATCTTTGGCTCATTCTAGTCTCAAAAAGCTCTCACTTGGCATGGGAAACGTATATGATGACGAAGAAATCGATGAGGATGAAGAATACCACGTTTCTTTCGTCGGAGCTCCTTCATCACTAGATCAAGTCTTCTTAAAATCATTTCCACAGCTTACCGATCTAACTTTCAACAAATTAGTCATTGGAAACAATCGTTGTAAAATAATACTGAACTCTCTCAGGCAACATCAGTTCTTGAAAAACATAGGGTGCGGCCATATAACATTTCCAATTCATTACATAGTACTCTGTAGAATGCATTATGTATTGCGTAGTAGTATTGCGAACGAATATGAAAGATACGTTTCGTATCGGCTAACCAGTTTTGACATATAGGTTAAATATATCAATTCCCCCCTTTTTAGATAATACCTACTGCATTCGTCGACTCAAACAGTATACCTCTATTAGTACTGACGTTGGTAGCAATGCCAAGACGGTGGCGGTCGACTTGGTGGAAGCTAGTACCACCAGGGGAGCATTTCATCAAGCGTTTTGTCAGTGATTTTTACCGACAAATTTGCACTCAGCCAATCAGATGCAATGATTTCAGTAGCTTATAACAGTTGTCGGTAAAAATCAGTGACAAAACGCTTGATGAAATGCTCCCCAGTACTCACGTGGACTCCCAACGCACCCCCATCTCAATTAGAAGAGTCTGCATTTCGGAGTATACAGTCTTTGCAAACTGGCGAGGTCCTGGTGAAATTAGGCTTCAGAATTTGCGAGGGCATGCAGCATCTGAGCGAGAAAAAATGTCTTATAGTATTGAGAATCTGTAGTTTGCAAATTTGCAGAACAAGAATGGTGATATGCCTATAGTGGGCAGAACTTGTTAATGGAAACATGCGGTGACGATGGGCTTGTTCCGAGAGGGTGGGTAGCGTTGATTCAGTCGTTTTGCTACAGCACTACATGTATCCAGTGTAGGCCCACATGCGACTGCGGGCAAACTATTATCCGGATCGGATTAAACTATCGAACATACCTTAGACCATATCCATCTTCTGGACGTTTCAAAAACAGAGGAAACCAACTTTGAAAATTTCCTGTACATGGACTGTATTCACTTGAGTTGAAGTTCACATCATATGCAAACGTAATTAATTTGCTTTCCAGTGGTAACTTGTTTTGGTTTCCAGGGTCCCGTATCAAATTAAATGCAAAATTCTAGTTGGTTCACTTTCATTTAAAACACGATAGGGATGGCTTGGGTTAAATATTATTGTATGTATGCCATTCATCAAGTGATCATGTGAACGGGGCTTTGTTATAAACCTCCTTTGAACAGACGGATTTTTCTGTCTACTGTCTAGGTAACTTGGCTAAGACCTATAGGGCTTAGGTTCTATTTCAATTGTAAGCATGTATACTGATCAGCCTTGGATGTGAACACATTTCTTTACGCTACGTACAGCTGGCGAATACAGGTACGTGCTGGTCGCGATGATAATAAGTAAGGCCCTTTAGGCCGTGTCCAACATTAGATCTACTGTACAAGTATTACAACGTTAGATAGCCTATAAATAAAGCAAAACCATGAAATTAAAAACAAAGAATAACATCAGGGATAGATACTAAAGGAAAGAAAGAAGAAAATTAAAGGGATATATAGGAAAGGATGGATGAAAAGATAAAAAGAAGGAAATATTAGAAACAAACATAAGGGAAATGACCCTGATAGCAGAAAGTGTTAAAAATGACGTGATATTTACGTCGTGGTTTTCGTCTTTTTTACGTCCTGTAATTACGTCAATAAGACGACAACTTGCACCAACGCAAGACGTCAAGTGGACGCCTTATTTTGAGGTCATCTCTACGTCTTGTACACTGTAAAAACTAAAGTGCTACTTTTAGGGGCATGTTTAGTGACCGCACCTGAAAATGATGTTTATAGCACTTGTAGTGTGCTAATTTACCAGCAAAATAAAAATGTGACCGTGCCGAGCCTCGAACCAGGTTCCGCTTATTGATAGGCGCTGACGTTACCGATGGACTAACGAATGCTTCTTGCAATCCAGTTTAGTCATGGGAGTCATGTAGATAACATGAAATATGTGGTGTCGTAAATTCACTATGTAACAATATGATCTGCTCTAAATCGTACGATGTGAGTTAGTCTAGCGGTAATGCCAGCAATTCTCGATCAGCGGACCCTGGTTCGAGGCTCGCCTAAATCATTTTTTTAAATGAATGTTTAGCAGTTTAAGGAGCCGGTCCAGCTTCCGTGAAAGTGCTGAAATAGCACGCTGTGTGCATTCAATAGCACTCTGAGTGCAGTCCCTATGCATGCCCTCAAAAAGTGCTATATACAGCACTTCAGTTTTTACAGTGTACAGATGACGTCAAAATAAGACGTTCTTTTGACGTCTTGCTTTGGTGCAAGTTGTCGTCTTATTGACGTAATTACAGGACGTAAAAAGACAAAAACCACGACGTAAATATCACGTCATTTTTAACACGTTCTGCTATCAGGGGAAGGATGATGATATGAATAGTAGTCCTTAAGGATAATGAGCCTTTTCTCCATTAATAGTGATCCTTATGAAATCTGTCTCTATGAATAGTGGTCATTATGACTACCGAGCGGACCATTCAAATTTTGCTTGAACGCACCCTTAGATGGATATGTTCGATAGTTTGCCCGCTGGATGCATGTTGCGTACGGTGTATATTGTACATTGTACATTGTACTTTGCATGTGCTTGACTCACTATACTATGCATTTTAACAAAACGATTGAATCACACCTACCTGAAGAGTTTATAAGCCAATCAGGAGGGTCAATTTTCCGCTCGTGACTTTCCAATCCTCCGAAAAAAATATATGCCCCCGCCCCTTAAAGGACTAGTATACATTTCTCACTTGTTTTATTATATGAATTTGTCATTTTCACTTAACGCGAACCGGTCGTGATCCCCGATTTTTCGACAGAAATTTGGCGAAAACACGTCCTTTTCGGCACATTTTAAATCATATTTCGGGAACCGCGCAAGATTTTTAATGGGGGCGAACGGTTTATAAAACTTTGATTAATTATACATCTCATGATATCAGTTAATTTTTAATTGAATGAAAGAACCGCCGTCTTTTTTCGACTGAAAATGCATGGTTTCATGCTTTTTGTGTGAGGAAAAGCACTTTTTTGCACTCATTGCTCTCGTATTCCTCCTTTAGCTTCTGACTTACGTGTCAAAATGTATGGGGGCAAAGACTAGCAGAGAGTCAAAATGTTACTCTTTCTTGTGACATCAGGTTCGTCCTGATTGGTCGAAAACCCCGCCGTCTATTTTGCATAAATTAAAAAGAAACATAGCAAAAAAGAGGTCATTTTCTGCTGCCGGTCGGGTCCTGTGCGTACATGTGTTGGCACACTAAGTGTCTACTACCACGGAGTAGTCCAGTAGAAGTTTTTGGGACCTGGAAAAATTGTTAAGTACAAGTTTTTTTTTGTTGATTCATATTCTAGATGGGTATTGAGGTAAATTCAGCTTGGTTGCCATCTTGGCAACATTGAGCATTTTTTTTTTATTAGCCTAATTAGCATAATCATCTAATTAGCATAATGCAATATATAATATGTTGCTAATCTTAACCCATAAAGCCTGAAAATATAAATAATACAACTTTTCTAGGGGTTTCTATGACGAGGAATTCATTTATCACATCGGTTTTTATTTTTAAGTAATGTAATTGTCGTGAATAGCATAATTAGCATAATGAGCTAATTAGCATATGTGCATCATATTATGGACTTCTTTGTCATTGTTTATCCAGAAAAACGGAAAACATAAATAATTCAACTTTTCTAGGGTTTTCTATGACGAGGAATTCATTTATGACGCCATTTTTTATTTTTAAGTAATGTAATTGTCGTGAATAGCATAATTATCATAATGAGCTAATTAGCATATGTGCAATATATGGACTTCTTCGTCATTGTTTATCCAGGAAGCCTGAAAACAAAAATAATACAACTTTTCTATGGTTTTCTATGACGAGGATTTCATTTATGACACCAGTTTTTATTTTTAAGTAATGCAATTGTCATAAAAAGCATAATTAGCTAATTAGCATATGTGCAATATATGGAATTCTTTGCCATTTTTTATCCAGAAAACCTGAAAACACAAATAATTCAAATTTTTCTAGGGTTTCTATGACGAGGAATTCATTTATGACGCCATTTTTTATTTTTAAGTAATGCCATTTACGAAAATTGCATTACTTAAAAATAAAAAATATTAGCATATGTGCAATATGTAAACTTCTTTCTCATTATCTAGAAAGCCTAAAAATGGTGCAATGCAACATTTTAAAACAGTTTTTAAAGACAACAAATCAGTTTATGAGAAGATGTTCCATGTAAGTGTAGTATAATTAGCCTAATTATCATACAGGTTGTAATAAATAAATTTTCATATTTGCATTTATTGATATAGTTAATCCAGAAAATTCTGGGATGACAGATTTAATGTGTTTACATTTTTATAATGACCAATATTTACCTCAGATGGCAACCATGTTCAATGTGGCAAAGGATTGTAACTCTGTAAATTCATTCCCTACGCATATGAGTAGAAGCACTATACCTTAGACTGCCATGTACTATGCCCAGACAATACATGTTTACAACAAATTCTCTTAATTCTGTCCCAGACACCTATAAACTCAAAGAAGAAAAAGAGCGAAAGAACAAAATTCTAAATATACTTTACCATCATTACCATCTTTCAGTCGACCCAAACATTTTCATTCTATATTTAATAACTTACTGGTCTCTGTCATGACTGTTCATTCTCTTGTCACTGGTACAGTGGGAAATTACAAATGAATACCTACGTATTCTGTCCTGTCAGAGAGAAATTCAAGAGGCCACTAGGCAATTGCCTGATTAATATGCTAATTATGCTAATAATAATAAAAATGTATAGACATTAAATCTGTCATCCCAGAATTTTCTTGATTAACTACAGTATATCAATAAATGCAAATATGCGAATTTACTTATTATGTTAATTTGGCTACTTATACTACATCTGCATGGAATGTCTTTTCACTAACTTATTTGTTGTCTTTAAAAGGTGTTTTCAGGCTTTCTAGATAAACAATGACAAATAAGTCTACATGTTGCTCCTATATAGCGCATTTGATACCATAGATCAGTCTTGCTTTTTTATTGGAAACGCTAAAGGTCTGCTTTGACATTGATGATGCTCTCAGATGGAGTGAGTCATATTTGGCAGATAGACATCAAAAGATCAAGATTGATGATGCTGTCTCTGATTCTTTTCTAGAGCCCTTCGGGGTCCCACAAGGTTGTCGGTTTGGCCCTCTGTTATTTACTCTGTACACAGGTAATCTCTTTACCAAGGTCCGCAATTAGTTCATGGAATATAATGCCACTGCTACGCCGATGACAGACAGATTTACTTGTCATTTAGACCCTATGTATATGCTTAAGAGCAAAGCGTCTCGCTCATAATATAAGCATGTGTGAGTTATATACGTGAATGGATGCTGCAAAACAAACTCATGCTAAATTACAGTAAAATTGAATTGTTGCTCGTTGGCACATCTAAACGGGTATCCAAACTTTATTTCGATTGGACATTTGTTGGAAGTTCTGTCATAAAACCATCCATGAATGCTAGAAATCTGGTAGTGCATTTTGACAGTCATTTGAATATGGAAGCACACATTACCAATGTATGTATATCATCATATTGCATTTTATATAACATCAGACATATTAGACAATATATTGATCAGGATAGCATGAAAACAACTGCTCATGCATGCATCACTAGTAAGTTAGATCATTGTAATTGGTTATTGTATGGACTCCCTGACTCTCAAATAGGACGACTGGAGCGGGTCCAAAACCTTTGTGCAAGACCAATTTGTGGATACTTCAAAATTCTCAAGGATCACCCCTGTTTTGAGAGATCTGCACTGGCTACCAGTGCGACAAAGAATATCTTTTAAAGTCATGTTGATTGTCTATAAAGCTCTAATTGGTCAAACCCCTAAATATATTGTAGATCTGTTACAACTCAAAGCTTGCAAACATACCCTCACCCTGCACAGTTATCGAAATACTTTAATACTGCCAACCCCATCATATAAAACAAAAATAACCTTAGGAGATCAAGCATTTGTCTGCACAGCCCCCAAATTGTGGAACAACTTACCATTAGAAATCAGGAAATCCCCAACTGTAAATACTTTCAGATTAAAATTAAAAACATTTCTTTTCATTTAATTACTCCTCTTAGTTATCAGTACATCAAGAGGTCTTGCAGCACGTTAGAATATACTGGGCGTTAAAAAAAAGGAAAACCAACTTTGAAAATTATACGAGTGCATGGACTAAATAATTATTTACCGGAGTTTAATTTCATATCATATGAAAGAGTAATTAATTTGCTTTCCAATAGTAACTTGTTTAGGTTTCCACAGTCAAGCATCAGTGAACACCATTGTCTTCAAAATTCTGTGCAAAATTCCAGTTGGTTCACTTTTCTTGTAAAACGCAATAGGAATGGTTTGGGTTGAATGGCTTTGTCAACTAGCATGGTAGCTCTTTATCTGTTTATGGCCATCCGTTAGTAAGCAAATCTCATAATGATTAATTTTACGCCTTAACAAAGGGTCTTATGAACTTCGCAAAGCACGGAACGAGTTGTTAGTCATAACCTTATGACCAAGAGGAAACGAGATTTTCCGAAAACACAGAAAACGTCATCGTTTGTCTTGAGTGCTGCAGGAGTCTCCGTCAATTTTCAACTAAAGTTGATTTTTTTTGAAAATCAGCAAAGTGAAATCTTCAACCACACGCATGAGTTTTGGATTTTCCTTATTTGAAGAGCTTACTTGCAAAAGGCCCTAAATCCATTTTTTATCATATGGCACCTTTTTATATGCCTTAATAGAGATTCACCATGTGCATCAAACTGGCTATATTTCAGCTTCTAAAAGTTTCAGGAAGTTTGTTAAAAAATGAGATGCAAATTATGGTTTCTTTCAAAAGGCCCTAAATCCAAAACACTTTTCTTGCAAAAAGCCCTATATCCATTCATCTATCCTGCATCCTGATTGGCTAAGAGAATAGGTTTTTGGCATGAATGACCAATCACGCGCCTCCACACAACACACAACCATCTATCCAGAGACTCTGTGTGAGAATCTTTCCAGCTTTTTGACATTTTTTATGGGAATTAAATACACCAAATTCCTTAGTTTATCAAGATCTTGAATATTACTACAACAATGGAGCTTGCAGATATAACCAACAATCCCAGAAAAAAAGAAAGAAAATGAAATGAAATGAAATCTTATTGGATGTACATGAGTATGTGATATGAGGATGGTGTGATATTGAAAAAGGTTCAGCAGGTGCTGTTAACTCTAATGACATGAATAATACAGCCATGACAAAGATGATGGTGATGATGCTACTGTTAGTGATGGTGATGTTGATGATGATGGTGATGATGCTACTGTTAGTGATGGTGATGTTGATGATGATGGTGATGATGCTAGTGATGGTGATGTTGATGATGACAGTGATAAATGTGATGATGGTAGAAATGGTGATAGAGATAATGATAATAGTGGTGGCAATGATAATGGCGATAAAGGTATTTACGATCTCCATAATGACGATGATGATGGTGATGATAATGGCAATAATGATGATAACAACAATGATGATGTTGCTTATGATGATGTTGATGCTGATTTCATTCATGTGTATGATGGTGTGATGCTGAATGTTCTGATGATGGTAATGGTGTGATGACGATGGCATTTATTATACGGGTGATAATGATGGTATTGGCTAAGTGATGTGATGTTGATTATGATGATGCATTCTACTCTGGATACAGTAGATATTGTTTTTATTTTGACCAAAAATGCTTTATTAAGGGCAGATAATGACTGGCTACTGTCAGTAGACAATACAAATTATCTTTGGAATCGACTTAAAAATGTTGCTATATCAGGCAAGGTTTATCCGAGCAAAGCAAATATTTTATGCAGTTATCTAGAGCAAGTCTGCTTTATTTTTAAGGTCAGATGATGATTTTCGATAAGTCACCCCAATTATCTTTCGAAGTTTAAATTTTCATTGATTTTATAATGTTGCTATATCAGGCAAGGTTTATTATAACCCATTAAACATAGGCAGGTGGAGCAGCACAAGAGGTTAGGTGAACAAGGGCGGTGGATTTTTGGTTCATTAGAAAGATTTCTAATGCGTAAATTACTATTATCATTCAAGACTTTTCTTGCAAAAGGCCCTAAATCCCACTTTTCTTGCAAAAGGCCCTAAATCCAAAAAAATAATAAATATAAAAAATCATATAAAATATTTGACGGCCGCAGGATTTTTAAAATTGTGATTATTGTTACTTGTGGTGATGTCTCTTAAACATACATGAAGATCTTCTTGAATGAAATCATAGAACTGTGTGAAACAAAAAATCTCGATTTACTAAGAAGTAGGTAAAGTGGATTTAGGGCCTTTTGCAAGAAAACTCTTCATTTATACTCTTTGTTTTTGATTTGCAATTCTTAGTGATATTGCAATCCTTTTGGTTCGCACTGGTTTTTTGGCATGCACCCTTGTTAAAATTCACCGAGACTGTCTTCTTTGCAAAATGATTTCTATCTGAAAAGGGTTTTATAGAGCAAAAATCCTGAATCACGGGTGAATAACATCTCATTAACACAAATTTGAAAAAGAAAAATATGCACAATGGGGATTGGAGCAACCAGGCCATTTCACAAAAGGCATCTCCTTAACATCATGCCTATTGTGCTTTACAAGAAAGTGAACCAACTAGATTTTTGCACAAAATGTGGAAGGCAATGGTGTTCAATGACCCTGGAAACCTCAACAACTTACCACTGGAAATATGAATTACTCTTTCATATGGTATGGATTTCATTGTTGGTAAACATATAGTTCATTTACAGGAATTTTGCAAAGTTGGGTTTCCTTTTTTTTGAAACGCCCAGTTTATACATAATTTCTGTACTGTATGAATTATTATTATTATTATCATATTATTATTGTTGCATATGTGACCCTCCACCACAAAACGACCAATAAGTCGCAATGGGAGTTTTAGAGTAAACAGCTGAAAAAGGTGGTTTGGGGTGGAAATTTTTATTTATTTTTTTACCCGAGAAAAATATTTATGTTTTCAGGCTTTCTGGATAAACAATGGCAAAAGTTCCATATATTGTACATATGCTAATTAGCTCATTATGCTTATTATGCTAATTACATCCATTGTGTTACTTGAAATTAAAAACTGGTTACATAAATGAATTCCTCGTCACAGAAAACCGTAGAAAAGTTGTATTATTTATGTTTTCAGGCTTTCTGGATAAACAATGACAAAGAATTCCATATATTGCACATATGCTAATTAGCTCATTATTAGCTCATTATGCTTATTATGCTAATTGCATCAATAAAATTGCGTTACTTGAAATTCAAAACTGGTGTCATAAATGAATTCCTCGTCACAGAAAACCCTAGAAAAGTTGTATTATTTATGTTTTCAGGCTTTCTGGATAAACAATGTCAAAGAGTTCCATATATTGTACATATGCTAATTAGCTCATTATGCTTATTATGCTAATTACGTCAATTGCGTTAATTGAAATTAAAAACTGGTGTCATAAATGAATTCCTCGTCACAGAAAACACTAGAAAAGTTGTATTATTTATGTTTTCAGGCTTTCTGGATAAACAATGACAAAGAATTCCATATATTGCACATATGCTAATTAGCTCATTATGCTAATTATGCTATTTATGTCAATTGCATTACCAAAAAATAAAAATTGATGTCACAAATGAATTCCTCGTCATAAAAACCCCTAGAAAAGTTGTATTATTCATGTTTTCAGCCTTTCTGGATTAAGATTAGCAACATATTACTTATTGCACATATGCTAATTAGATGATTATGCTAATTAGGCTAATTGAAAAAATTGCTCAAGGTTGCCAAGGTGGCAACCAAGCTGAATTTACTTCAATAGCCATCTAGAATACAAATCAACAAAAAAACCTTGTACTTAACAACTTTTCCAGGTCATGTACATGGTATATGGTACCGTCTACTGGACTAGAGTTCTGTACTTTTCTACGGCATTTCACCTATTTCTGTGGTAAGTTAATATTTAAAGATTATGTTAGAATGTTAGCAGCTAATTAGAGATTCTATTTTTTTTTTCATTTAAATGAAGAAAATTCATTCCTAACCTCATGTTTTAACTAGAAAATCAATGAACGCTCATCGATCAGATGGGGGATGTGTATAAGAATTGCATGTATATAAAGCACGTACAGTATGTAATGCTGCGTATATGTAGGCTCGATTTGGACTGTGCCATTCTAAAACGGGGTGCATCAATCCAATGTGCGTGTTGAACGACCGTGAATGCAAATTGTAGATGAGACACAAGTCGTTACAGCCCGGTGGAGCCACTCAATGTGACTTGGGGACCGCATGACCGTTACCAAAATCGCGGATATAGGGGTAAATTTCAAGGAACGTCCGCGGACAGAATATTCCTCGAAATAAAGAAAATAGGGGTGCGCAGGTGTCCTCGAAATTGATAAAATAGGGGTCAGGAAAAGGGAAGAAAACCCAAGGCATGAAGAAAAATCCCAGAGCCGAGTCGCTAGCTGCGGGCCTGCCGGCGAGGGCGCGTTCATCGTTGAGAAAAAAAATCCCCGTACTGCCGTCACTCAGCAAGATGGCGGACGAGAAGGTAAGCCATAGCATAGGCAACAGTACATGACGCCACCACAGAACTCCAAAAGACGTCTTTAGGAGTTCTGTGGACGCCACTGGCAGCTCGCCAGCGCCATCTTGTTTCCCTCAAAACAATTCCGGAACGTCGGCGCTGACCAAGTTTTTAGGACTATTTTCACTGATATAATCATCATATGCCCTTCAAAGATGAAGTGGGAAGATGCACGAATCGTGTGAAAGGACTTATGTTATGTTTCAAAGTGATCACACTTCACAGGTATGAATAGTTCAACTAGTAACAGTAACACTACAGTAAAACTCTAGAGTCCCATTCATACGCTTTCATGTTAGTTTATGGGTGTATGGGTATGAGGCACTCGCAGGCCATTGCTGCTTATTATAGTACAGTCATAGACCCTTGCCTATGTGGGACTGTCCAACATTCACTGTTGCAGCAGTAAAATTTTTCTAAACAAGATTTAATTTTCTTAAATTTGCTAGATTACCTGATTCAGGGACTCTTCAAGTTCAACTCTTACTTTGCCACAAATGTAGGGATTCAGACTTGAATTTTGAAAGTGAAATTTTAAATAATTATTTTCCTCTCCTGTGCTGTATGTATGAATGATCTAGCATGGAAAAGGGCCTGCTGATACACACAAAAGCTATTGAAGCCTATTCACCTGTAAAAGCTAGTCTGGAGTACAAGGTTATCTTCAGATAAGCTTGTACATGTATAAGTGCTTATATTTATATACAAGCTTATCTGAAGATAACCGTGTACTCCAGACTGGCTTTTATAGGTGAATAGGCTTCAATAGCTTTTGTGTGTACTATCAGCGGGCCTTTTTCCAGTCTAGACAATTCATAGTATACTATCATACATCATGAGTCATGAGAGGAAAATAACTATTTAAAATTTTATTTTCAATTCTGAATCCCCAAATTTGTTGCACATTAAGACTAGTTGAAGAGTCCATGAATCGGGTAAAATCTAGCAAATTAAAGATAATCAAATCTTGCTTAGAGCAATTTTGTTGTCTGTTTGTGACCGCCGCAACAGTGAATGTTGGATACAGTCCCACATATGCAAGGGCCCACCCATAGGCAATCTCGTGTATAAATGATCTAGACTGGATATAGGCACGCTGATAAACACAAAAGCTGTTGAAGCCTATTCACCCATAAAAGCTAGTCTGGAGTACAAGGTTATATTCAGATAAGCTTGTACATGTATAAGTCGGTATGAGGTTATTTAACCTCGCCTATTTGTGAGTGGTCAGACATAGCGGTTATTTCAAATAACGATATGGTCCATAGAGTTCAATGGTTTTTCCCCAGGAGTTTATATGAGCTATTGCCGAAATATTTTTAAATGAATAACACATTAAAAAATGTATTTTCCCTTATATTAATTGTGTGAGAACTTGTAATTTGAATCAGGTCTTGGACACCTACATGTTAATGAAAAAAGGGTGTAAATGTCTTGTCCTTGAAATATGGTAAAATAGGGGAAAGTTTCCCAAAGTGTCCTTACAATCTTAAAAATAGGGGTATTTCAAAGTACCATTTTGTCCTTGTTTTAACGTAAAAAAGGGGGTTAAATTTCACAAAATGTCCTTGAAAGTGACTGCAAAAGGGGGTTATTTGCATTTTGGTAACGGTCATACGCGTCCCCCTCTGCGGGGGAGTGGCTCCACCGGGCGTTACAGCTGTGGAGTGCTATGTTGCATACCGTGGATGAAATAAATAATAATAATAATACATGTGACTTGTATAGCGCACTTTTCCATCCTGATTAGATGCTCAAGGCGCAAATTATTACATGTATAAATGGATGAATCATGTCGAATGAGAAAGTGTCAAATTCTTCCTTCCCGCGTACGCACTGTTGTGTACTCGGAGTGAGATTTGTAAATAACAGCTCTCTTCTGTCCCTCCCTTCTCCGTTGCCCCCCATTGCTATAATAGAACAGCCGCGAACAAAACACAGATTTATACACAGCAATGACCTCGACCACTCAGCTGATCGAGCTTGGTACTCGAGTCGCGTCTGTATGTGTGCACAGCTGACTAAAGCAGAATTAAACCTTCAAATTATGTTAACAAATCAGGGGGTGAGAAATTCATAATTATGACGGTGCCCCCTTTTATTTAGAACTGATAACCTTTTTAACATTATTTTTTTTTACCTCACCACCTCCAATCTCTCCCCCCCCCCCCCCCCCCCCCCCCCCCCCCCCGCCCACCCACTGAACGACTTTTGGAGGGCTGGCGAAAAAAAAATTCTCGGGGAGCTTTGGACAATTGGTGACTTTCCGGTAGTCAACACGACTCGACGCGACGCTACTCACCCTTTCGCAACAAGCCGTGACGATGTAGCTGAAGAATGTATTATTAAGCTTCTGTCGAAATATGCATGCACATGTATATTTCTTTCCAATAATGATGATGATTATTATTGTCATTATTGGTGGTAATAGTAGTAGTAGCAGCATCAGCAGGAGTAGAAGTAGTTGTATACGTAGTATTATTAGTGGAAGTAGAAATAGTAATAGTATAGTAGTATTAGTAGTAGTAGTAGTAGTAGTAATAATAGTAGTAGTAACATTAGTACTATTATCATAATCTATTTATTCATTGATTCATGAAACGTTTTATCTATTTACTTTATTATTCATTTGATGTTTTTTGCAGCGTCATCAAGTGCTACACTGATGAGGAGCTCGACCCCGTTGCGTCCGCTATCAACATGCATAATAAGATGAACGTTCAACTTCAACATGACCAGGTAAATTTATGTTTGAGTCATGTACGGTTATAGTGTGATTGCATCTTCATTACTACATATAGCGACCATTTTCCTCAATTTTATGGGAGGAAAAGAGTGGCCTTAGCCAGTTATTGATCTCGTAGCTTACGCCGCTTTTTTGTTAACTTTCATGATCAGTAATAGCAAATGCCTAAAAGATAACGATATGAAAAGGAAAAGTGAGTGTTGAGTGTTGACTATAACATAAAAATCAGTTTTAAATGTTTACATGGTCTTATCAAAAAGAAATATGCAGGCACAGTATATTGTAGGAGTTGTAAAGTATTATAATAATGTGGCACGATGGTATTTGGCACGATGGTATTTTGCCCGATTATTCACAAACAATACTGTTTCAAAACATATGCACCCTCTACTCTACCCATTTGGAGTTAATGACCCAAAGCAATTCCGAATTTAGGTAACATCAAATAAACCGGGATACGTTTTAACTGCAGAACTTGCAATTGCAACACAGCAAATTATTGATCCCCTAGCTCATTTTGAATTAAAATACATAATTTAATAAACATAATTGTATATAATTTCTAACAGACCCAAAAGCGTTTAGAGTGTTATCAAATGTCATCAAGCATGGCGGACGCTCTGTGCCACCGGACATCCATCCAGGAGTTGATTCTGTTTAAAGTAACAAGGTTCAACAGTGCTTGGTTTTCCGAGGAGAATGGCAGAATAATAGACTCTAAGGTGATTTGTACCATTAAAACTAATTCCAATTCTGTTCAAAGCTTTGTCGTAATTGTAAGAATTATTAATGTAAACAGAAAATTAACAATTGTGAACAGTTATTTTATGTATGTCCTCAAAAAGGCTCAATTTTTTTCATTCAGTGAAGTATTTTATAATTTCTTTATTGATTGATGAATATATTCATTGAGTTTTGACTGAAACATGAAAATCCTCTTCTTTGTGTCAAAGCGTTACAATATGTGCTATTAAAGAAATAAATCACACAAGATCTTAAATTATAACTAATATTATGTTTTGTAATGTAAGGTATTTGAAACGAATATCTTTGAATAGGACATTTTCGTACTGTATTCAAATTTATACACGTTGCCTAGTAATAAACTATTACATTCACCTGTAAAAACCTATTATTATTTAATAGTCAGAATATGAATTGCATGCATTAGGCTTTGTTAAGGTGGATAAACAATTTGGCTTGCCCAGCAATGCAACACTTAATGTATGCAATCTGCATTCTGACTATTGAAGTACAATGACTTATAACAGATGAATGCAATAGTTTGTTATTAGGAGTTTGACAAAGAGGTAAGCATTAATTTGAATGCATTACGAAAATGACCTATTTGTTAACCCAGTGACTCCTGAATTCTCTCATTTCTATAGGCTTAATACAAAAGCCACCCGGTTCCCGTAGGCAATGGGTTTAAACTGCTTGTGGTTATTATCATAAGATTAATAGTACTCTGCTAAAATTTTATATCGATTTCCTTCAAACATTTGTATTGAGATATATTTTACCAAGCTGTACGATAACATGCATAATGGAAATGGATATAGGTATTTTAAATTTAAAACTCAGTAATAAAGTATAAACCTGATAAACAACACAAAATGAAACAATTCTTTTCATGTGTTGTCCTAGATGTGATCATCGCCTGAAAAACGGATTTTAACTCTCATTTCGGAAGTTCTCTCATAATTGTACATGATTATTATACATGGAGTTGTGTGAATTTGATGAAGGCTTTGAAAAACTTTTTCTTTATTTTAATTTTTTTCCCTCCATCCTATTTCATATTGTTTTCTATTTAATCTCTCTCTCTCCCTCTCTCTCTCTCGATATGTATATATATATATATATATATTTGCTGTGGGGAGGGGGGGGGGGATTACACTAATGTTTAGCTAGGGATATTCCTTTATGCCACAATTTGTTTTGGCGGGTGGGTGGATTTAGCACGTTTATATATAGGCATGCACCCCTCTTCACTTGTATTCAAAATCAAATACCGCTCATAGTACGCCCGTATTGTATAGTTTTAGGATGTTATTTTGCTCCCCACTTTTCCCCACAAATGCAATAGCTATATCTGGGATGTCATCGTAATTCATTCACCTAAATTCAATGCAATACTCGGCCAAAGCAAGATAGGATTTAGTTATTTTCTATCCTGAGTGATGTTTACTATTGTTCTAATTTCGCAGATAAAATGATTAACCTCCGTCTCGTCTAATGTAACTAGAAATGTGCATTGCTGGTTCCGCGCAATGCGAAATGTATCCCCCGGCACTGGCAGCGATTTGAAGGAGGGACAAAGACCCTCCCCCATCCCCTCCCTCAAACAAAAGGATGGTGTAGAAATTGCCACCAGAATTTGAATGAAATCCGTCAAGAAATGCAGAAGTTAGAGTGCCCAAAAGGGACAAATGAGCTTTGACCCTATAAAGGACGGAACAATGAGGGCAGCATCACCAAACAGTAAAGATGTGTAGATTATACCAAGATACATCTCCATACAAAATGTGAATGAAATCCGTCAAGAAATGCAGAAGAGTGCACAAAAGGGACAAATGAGCTTTGACCCTATAAAGGACGGAACAATGAGGGCAGCATCACCAAACAGTAAAGATGTGTAGATTATACCAAGATACATCTCCATACAAAATTTGAACAAAATCCGTTGAGAAATGTGGCCTGCAGAGTGCACTCACGCCATGCCCTGAAGTATGACCTTTGACCCTATAAAAGACGGAACACTGGTGGCAGAATCACCAAACACTATGGCCCGTATTCTGAACTCCGGTTTAACTTAAACTCCAGTCTAAGTTAAACCAGAGTCTAACTAAACCCGACTTAGACTGCATGTCGGGTTTAACTCCATTTCTGTTTCTGAAAGTCCAGTTTAGTTAAACTAGAGTCTAAGTCCAGTCTAAGTTAAACTGTGGTTTAGTTGCCATGGAGATGTAGTCTGCTGCTACTGCACATGCCCAGTAGAGCTGAATTTATCTTCAAGAAGGCTGAAATTTGCTTATTCCTTTCATTTTTAGGATGTTTAATCAAGAAATGTCATGAAATACTCTATACACAAATTAAAGGCATACCATTTGGCACTTCATTTGTCATGATTAGCCTACTGGAAATTTCTGGATTGTAAATGAACGACTATTTAAGGTTAGGTTGGTCGGTTTATCCTACATTATTGCATGTATTACTATAACTAGTCCTAGGGAAGATACTGAATGCAGGCACTACACCTCTGTATTCAGCTCCTTCTTCCATTTCAAAATGGCTGGATCACCAGCGTAGGCTTTGGGGGGGGGGGGGGACCCGGCAAGAACCACCCCCCCCCCCCCTTTGTTTTTGCTTGTCGGATAATTATGGAGGAAAACATCTGATAACCCCTGTCTCCACAGAACAACTTTTTGAGGGCTGGCGAAAAAAAATCATGGTACTCTAGATCTAAAAGTGAGATCTACATGTATTAACAATTAGGCCTCCAATGTCCATCATGTGGGAGCAGAGCGGATCAAGGATTTTGTATTTTGAAAAGGGGCTCAAGCAATTGACACACAACAAAAACCAAAAAAAAGCATCAGATGGGGGTTGATTTTAGGGAATACAAAAGTTTGATGACTTAGTTACGTCTGACAATTAAAGCAAAGCAAAAATGAAAAATAAAAAAAATGTGGGGGGGGGGGGTGTCCGGACCTCGTGAACCCCACCTGCCACTGATTGGTGAGGCAAACGCAACACCGTCACTTTGCAAATTTGACTGGGCCTAGGCCTAGATTCAGAGCAAAAGGAAAGGACACAGGCTACATAGACCTCTTTATAATTATAACCTGAGAGATTAGATATCTATTTTGTTATGAGGCACAGGGGGCATTTTGAAAACAAAAACAACAAAACAAACAAAAAATAAGATATAGGCCTACCGTATCTAGATCTAGGCCTAGAGGTAATTAATTTTTAAAAAAAGTTAGAGCTAGACCTAGGCCCTATACCCTATACAGTAGGGCTACTTTTAGACCGAAAAACAAACTTGTTCGTTTCATTTCATTGAAAAGTCAATACGGTTGTACACTTTACCGGGTACCATATGAAGGGCACATTTTCGGAGATAATAGTACGCAATTTGAATGCATGTAATCAAGAGTTAGGCCTAGGCCTAGCTAGATCTACTTCAGACATCTGTAGATCTAGGCCTATGTCATATATGTATAATAAAGAAGGGCACTGTGATACTTTAGAACCTGACATTAGTTGCTACTAGCTGCTGCATGGCCTACACAAATAATCTGGTGACAATGTATTGCCAAGTTCCTGGACTAACTTTATTATTAATGTTTCTCCTTTTACCAAGACAGCATCTCGACTCTAAATAGATATTCCAACGTCAGACAAACTTTATAGTGAAAGTTGTAAAGACTAAACTACGTTTGTTACTAGTCTAAGACTAAGTCTACTGTACTAACTACTAATAGATTCTAAAAGTTAGACCCTAGCTATTTTAGTATTTTCCAAACGAAGGTTGAAGTAAGATACTGGCTATAATAAGTAACGTTAAGTTAGAGGTCGAGCAGAGTTGAGTTTTAACGTTAAATCTGAGACGGAGTCAGCTGTCAAATTTTGAAATTGCAGGCGGAATTGCAATAATCTCTGGAGCTGAGCTCTTATTGATCTGTTTTTCTAGTTTCGTTGAATTATTTTTTTCTGTAGCTGTAACTTCGGAACCCAACTTCCCAACAACAGTCAGCTCCGACCTAGCCTGGCTCAGCTAGCTAGCTCAGCACTGCGTGGGATGAGATAAAAGGGTATCGGTCGCGTCGGCTGGGCCGGCCGGCACGGCTCGGGTTAAGGTGTAAAGAGCTATGCTTGCTCGCGCGCGAGCGTGGAAGATTGTTGCAAAATCAGTTCTGCGATAATGACAGCGCTTGTCATGAATACTGCCGGTAAACGTTAAATCTAACTACGATTCTAGATCCAGCTAAAAAGAAAAAGAAAAAGAAGATTTTCATCTTTACGAAGGTAAATTTACCTTTCTCTAAGCTGGTGCCAGCAGACTTTAAAACCTTTCGTAATACCACTCTTCCACCTCAGTTGCAAACATTATCCTGCGGTGGCCGTGCATGAAGAAAAGTTAAACCGGACTTAAACTACCCCTAGCTGCAGTCTAACTTTCTGTACAAAGTTAAACAACGCTTAGACCGGAGTTTAAGTTAAACCGGAGTTCAGAATGTGATTTTCTTAAACTCCGGTCTAAAGGGCAGATTTAAACCACACTTAGACTCGAGTTTAAGTTAAACCGGAGTTCAGAATACGGGCCTATAGGTTTTAAATTACACCAAGAGACACCTTCATGCAAAATTTGAACGAAATCCGTTGAGAAATGTGACCGCCAGAGCGCACACAAGAGTACAAACAAGACATCTATCAAAATATGACCTTTGACCCTATAAAAGACGGAACACTGGGGGCAGCATCACCAAAATCTATAGGGTTCCAGATTTTACCAAGAGACACCTTCATACAAAATTTGAACAAAATCCGTTGAGAAATGTGACCGCTAGAGCGCACACAAACTATCCCCCCCAAAATGGCCTTTTACCCTATAAAAGACGGAACACTGGGGGCAGCATCACCAGAAACTATAGGGGTCTAGATTTTACCAAGATACACGTCCACAGGAAGTCTGAAAGAAATTCGTCGAGAAATGTGACCGCTAGAGCGCACACAAGAATGTGACGCGGCGGCGGCGGCGGCGAAACGCTGCTGAATCCAAAGTATCCTCCGGCATACTGCAGGGGGATACAATTAATTCGCTAAGGCCACGCAGGCGGTCCCGCGCCCACCCCGATTGACTTTGCACCCGCTGCAGGAGGGGGTCCGATGGACTCTATAAAATGTTTTCCCGCTGCCCGCCGCGAGCCGCCTTCCGTCCCGACCGGTCGACCTGGCCGCCCGCATGTGAAACGCCCGGGGGGGGGGGGGGGGCACTCAGATATATGGGTGTACACATGCATGTCCATGGGTTTTCATAATACCCCCTAAACAGGTTTTATACTTGCATGAAAAAAGACCCATAAACAAGGATTTTTGCGCGGTTTTTCATCATCCAACCCCCCTAAACAGGTTTGACTCAGTGCAAGCTAGCGGGCGCTATTTGCAACAGCACATTTCAGAGGGGGAACCATTTCAGTGCACTATGGCTGCGTCGGTAGAACTTTCCGCTCCCGATTCTCCTCTCTTTTTGCATCCATCTGCATGAACTGCCGCGCGCCACTCCCTGAACTGAAATCGGGCTGTAAATCCCCGTGAAAATCCCTGAAAATATCAGAAAATGTCCCATTTACAAATTGGTGCAAAAGTGAAAAATAAACCCCCTAAACGTGTTCGGCCAGATTAGTCAAAAGCACCCCTTTTTGTTGAAAATCAGCGTTTTTGGATCCCTTAACGCGTAACGCGCGTTACGCGTTCCACCTAAAAAAAGGACCCCTTTTACGCGTTTTCTTGGACGCGCATGTGTACACCATAGACAAATTAAAACTTATAGGCAGAAAGGTAGCACCCGCGGATTTCCCTCATTTGCATATAAGCTGTAGCGTCACCATTCAGGCTAAGCGTATTTGGCCCTGATTCGGCCCCGCCCTTTTGGTAACATTTCATTTTCCCGAAGCCCCCGATACCCCAAAAATATCGAAAAATATCGAGAAACACCTAATGCATTATTCATTTTTGTTTTGCATACTCCGATTTATCAAATTTTGATTGGACCGGACCTTATGAATATGAATGTTCTTCAAAAGGAATGATTTGACCTCTTTTCGTCACTTTCGCTGTGAATTTGACGTCACCCGCACAGAGTAAAATAAGTTGTGGAAAGTTTAGAGGTGAGTACACTTGTATTATGCTTAATTTTCGAAAATCAGAATATATTTATAACAATTTCTGCCATTGTGTATAATCTGCTTCAATTTCTCTACATTTTGAAAGGATTCTGCAGAGCTGTATGTCATGAAACAATGTGTAATCTACTCTCGAACCTTCAAAACAATTTTCATCGTCATGAGCTGATGTTGCAGCTAAACTTCTCTAACCACCCTGTCATTCGTGACGGCTTACCCGGACTTTCGGGCGGGACTATCTAAATACGTTTCGATAGATGATCTACTCACTGAATTAGAGAGATGTCAAAAGCTGACAGATTTAGTAAACCTCTAAATAGATTACATTGAACTTAGTCTGTATGCCGATGATTTTGTTATCTAAGTTAGATGTAGACTCTGTTATATTCTGAAAGACAAAGGGCCCAGATGAGGCCCTTTTTTAATTGATTCAGTACAAAGACAGTAGGGTATTCTTGTCCGGATTTTTAAAATTTAGAATGAGGAGGGAATTCCATGTTGAATGATATTTTTCCAGAGACCATTCCCGGCCAGGTCCAGGTCTAACTTTGAGTAAATGTTACACAGTTTGCTATAAAATGCCGGGTTTTAATTTTAACGCAGTGGTTACTGGTTCTAAGTAAAAGTTAATTTGCCTGAGTGTACTAACGTTAGATAGAACACGATAAAAACGACTTTCGAAAAATAAACTCAAGGGCAATTTCAAAGGCCTATTGTACTGCCCATAGAACAGGTTCGGGTTATGTAATACACCATTGTAATATTCGCACATTTCTAAAGGTGATAGACAGGGCTACTGAAATTGTCTTTCGAAAGTAGTTTTTATCGTGTTATAGGCTTTTGCCCCCCTTTTTTTCTAAACTTGAGACAAGGCCAAAGGCAAGCATGATGAGGTTTTATTATTTTTTTATTTCAAGAGAGAGAGAGAGAGAGATGGGGGGGGGGGGAGGGTTCATATTTAGCCTTGATTCTACTTTTTGTAGACCAGAATCCAAATGCTTTGTTGAGAGGTAATAATAGATCTCAACAGAGTAATATATGGATGGCCTTTGTTGTTTCAGTATCACATTCATTAGTCTCATCATGTTGACTTTGATTTCCCTCAGATAAACATGGCAAGGGACTAACTTGTGGCTGATATACTTGAAGATCTAGACTCACGAGTCTAGAGCCTAAACATTAGACGTCTACGCACAACTCAACAACTGTTGGAGGTACCGGATGAAGCGGAAATTTGATGAGACGTGATAAATATACAGGTAGGTCTAACTATACACTGCGCTTTCGCGCTTCGCACGGCGTCTGGTCGGGCTAGTAGGTCTAGGCCTAGACCTAACTAGTTAGACCTAGACTTAGTATTACAGCAAAAAATCATAGGTCTGGTAGTGGATCCAGGATCAGTTTACTGCGGGGGGGGGGGGGGGGGGGGGGTGTTTTGTTTTCATTGTCCAACCAAAACAGCAACACCAAGAAAAAAAAGGGTTTTTCGAACCCTAACCCTATTTCATATGTCCTTTTCCTTTATCCACCACTGAGATCTATTTTCTTCAGTGTAATATTAAATTACCTTTTTTAGTGTCTTTAAAATCAGTTATGAGATCTTTAGGGGATGTTCAGTGTGATGTCCGTTTAAATACAATGTTTAGTCCCCTTAATTATTATATTAAATATTTCATTAATTCCTGCAAACAGAAACAAAACAAAAGAAGATGGGTGAACCTGATAATATTATTTATTGTTATTATTTTATTATTATTATTATTATTATTATTATTATCAGGGCCAAAACATTACACTTTCAATTAAAATCCATGAATTGTTTTTGGATGGATTGTACATGTAGTTAGTATCCTCTTTCAAAACATCAAGAGGGTGAGGATAAGCGTATCTGATTTTGTTTTTCTTAATACAGGATAATGCTCCTCTACACGACTCTGCTTCATCTGTTCTACAAAAGATGATGATGAAGATGAAGGCTTACCACTGAGAATTCTGAGAGGAACAAATAAATACTTAGCTGCTCCAGTATTGCATGGTAGGCATATGCTGTAAGGCCAAGAAAAAAAATATACATGTTTAGCGTCCTGCCTTTTGGGAAAAAAGGAAGGAGGAGGCCCTTTTTTTTTTTTTTTTTTAATTAAAAGGCCGACAGACCCATAACAACCAGCCCGGCTTCTTTTCCAAAATGGCCGCCATTTTTTTTTTTAAATCACAATTCCACCTTCTTATAAATACAGTGACGACTGGGTATATAAAATTTACGACTTTTAAAAGATCATTTTCCAGGAAAAAAAGCATGAAATTTACACTTTTTTGGGGTTAAAATAAAAAAAAAACAGGAAGCGGGCGGGGACGCTAAACATGTATATTGTTTTACTTGGCCTAAGAGTATGGTTGCTATCAGGGGCGTCGATTCATTTTTGGACTGGGCTGGGGGAAACAGACTAATAGTACTTTATATGATTTTTACACGCCTCTTAATTTCCAACTTTTCCATGGTTACATGAAGCAGGGAAATTATAGAATGCATTTGGGGGGGGGGGGGGGGGAGGGTGGGGGCAAAATGATATATTTGCCCTCTCAATATTTTCGATGGGGGGGGGGGAGCAACTGCCCACTTGCCATCGCATAATCGAAGCCCCTGGTTGTTATTTGTACCTCAATACAATCCAGGTACACATTTTTTTTACACAACATACATGTAACTGAATTTTCTTGAGGCTTTACTAATTTGGTTGACTTTGAATAGCCTTGAAAAGTTTATGTGTCCAACTCGACAGACTTTTTTCCTCTCTAAATACTTTTGAGAATTCCCACTTATTATTTTATTTCATATAAAGAGTCAACACTAACTGTGTTAATAGGACACTCTAAATTTCAGGGGGTTTTTTTAATTCTAATTGTTGCTTGTTTAATTATCATGTACACAATGGATGCTTTTTTCTAAAATCTTTCCTCTTTTCTTTCAACAGACATGGATTTCTACTTCAGCTCTTCAGTGAAGTAGCCCCCTGCTTTGATCAACATGTATTTCTTCCGGGTCAGCTTCATATTCATAGAAAACCGCAATTCATTTAACACGCGTTATGAAAGCAGTCCTTATGAATAGTTATGAAAAGTGGTCCTTATGAATGGAGGTCCTTATGAATAGTGAGGTAATTTGTCTATGGTTTGCTCGCTATTTAGAAGGTCCGCTTTTCTTACAAAACCGCTATTCATTTAGTCACGTATTATGGATAGCGGTCCTTATGAATAGCGAGGTTACCCCATTTCTTCATATTAAAATCATATCTGGATTAAAGTATAATATGCATGTAGAGGTGTCGTGGTCTAGTGGATACGTCACCGGACTGTGGATCACATGGTTCGCGGTTTGAATCCCGCCGCAGCGCTAATGTCATTTGGCAAGAAAATCATTTGTCACTCTCCACCCAGGTGAAGTAAATGGGTACCGGTAGGAAGAAATTCCTTGAATGCCTTAGCGCCTATCATGACGGTAAGGGGTAATAATTTGATACTTTGTATTAAGGGCAGTAGAGTATATTTGTATAGTAATTGCGCTATATAAATGGACATACATGTACATTATTATAATTAGAATGACTGAACAGGAGTTTAAAGTTCTTCAATTATATCTTAACCATCTTACCCAACCCCTCCCCATGTCAAATGTTGTAGTCGCATGAGCCATTTTTTTTTTTATAGTAGCTCGTTATTGTGAGGAGGTCTTCCTCTTCTATGTGACCTAGTGAGATTACAGGGTCCCTAGTGATATTGAGATAAGCACTGCTAGGGCCACTTGGCCTCTCCTTTATAAAATATGCTCGCAGTGTATAACAAACTTATAATAATCTTATTATCTGATTCTATGAATTTGTGCTAATTAAATTATTATTTTATTATTGATGATCTATTGAGAAAATCCATACTATTCAACACTTCGTTTGACTTACAACTATAGAATTAGATCTCTATGTGTGTTTCTCCCCCCCCCCCCCCCCTTTAATACTAGTAACATGTAATATACATGTACCAACTTAAAAGGAGATGGATCATTTATTTCTTTTAATTATCATTTCTTCTTTTGGGGGTGTAGTGGGTAAATAATCGTTAAATTGTAATTCAAATTTGCTTCTTGGAAAGGGATTGACATTAATAACGTATGATTATTTTAGTTTTAAATTCAATTTTTTTTAAAATGCATTTACATATTTGTACTACTCTTAAGAAGAGAATATTATTTTACCTTGTCAAACTCTATTGTATTGTAGTATATGAAAAAAGTGTATGACTGCAGATAAATTATATTTTATGTTGTGTTATTTTAAAGGAGAAGTAAACATATATTTAAGAAGTAAGACAATGTCTACATTTCTCTAAAAACTGTCCTCATTTCTGTATGCCAGAAAATATTCATTAAAATGTGAGAAAATATAAACAGATTTCTGAATCGACGTGTGTAAACTATTGTACCTTATATCTCGATTGTAAGAAAGATATACATGTAATTGAAAATTATTCTGTGAACATGATAAAGGTCCTTTCACGTTATATCAATGAAATGAACCATACAGGGGAGGGGGTGAAATGAACCAGGACGTGTGATCGAGGTGTATGTATGAGAGAGAGAGGGGGAAAAAAAAATGAGAAAAGGCGAAAGTGAGAAGATTTGGTGAAAAGGAACGAGAGAAGGGGTTGGTGGGGGGGGGGGGGGGGGGTTGAGAGAGAGAGAGAGAGAGAGAGGAGAGATAGAGAAAGTGAAGAATAAAGGTGAAGTATATTAAATCAGTTCAGGTCAATTAAAATGGCCTAATTTTCAAGGTTCATAATTCTCTTTGAAAGGTATTCACAAGACTATAAGATTCACAAACTTGGTAGCAATGAGAAACTTGCCCCTTAAGAAAACCTAATGATACCTCTTCCACTATACCTAATATTTTATTTTTACTTTTGCCTTCCATCATACACCCCCCCCCCCCCCCCCCCCCCCCCGTTTTTATAACTTCCTAATCCTATTGGTAAATTTATTAATTTATCAATTTCTTTGAAAAATTACTTATTTTGAATGAATAAGCTTTTCTCTTGAGACGTGATAAATATGAACAACATGTATCTTCTTAATAACTACGGTAGAAAACTCGACCCTGTTGTGTTGAAAATCCTGTCAATTAGCTATAGTATTAGTAATCACATGTTGGGTCCTAATTATCATAAAGATTTAATGACACCATATGAATGACGCCCATTCGTCAATTATCAATGCGCCGTCATTAGCCAAGTGATGAATTCTTTACCATACATGAATATATTAAGCGGATTTGACCTTTTTTAGTGCGCATGCGTGACACTGATCCACGTTTTTATTCTAGGTGCGTGTAAAGCATAATTATACACTGTAAGGGAGCATCTTACAAAATGAATAATGCATAGGGGCTTCGGGCGCGTTCAAATCGTGCCCAAATGTTACAGCGTAATGGCGGCCGCTTTAGGGGCTTGGTGTACACCAATACATCTGAGTGCCCCCCCCCCCCCCCCCCCTCCGGGAGCAACGTCGCCTTCGCGTTGCACGACGACGTCGCGTTGGCAGCAGGTGAGCGATCTCCTGAACGACCAAATCCCATTGGCCAGCGTGCCTTGCCTCACCATCGACCGAATCAGACGATTGCGCGTGCGTCCGGCGAACGGTACGTAGTGCAGACTCTGTAGCTCTCACCGGGGGAACCCACGTAAGAAAATAATTATACCATGGGTATGTTCAATAGAGGTCCGTGATACGTACGTACGATTTGTATCATAGTCCGCTTTGTGATTAGTATACCATGTAGGAGCAGCACCCACCAGACTGCGGTGCAATCTCAATGCAAGCTCAATGCATTCGACGCTATTGCATATCCATCCAACCATATACTAGACGGGCTTACGATACAACAATACACTGCATGTACAGCACTCAACATGAGATGACTGCAAACCCGAGCGAACATTCTAAAGATGATTTTGGACGTGAGTTATTTTATATTGAACTAAATAATGTTCGAAACTTTATTTATAGACTTTGTTTGTCCCTTTATTCTCTGTATAGTTAATTGATGAAATTCTTCTCTTTTTAGCCGGACTCTGTCTCGGCGTCGTTGCACTCTGCTCTGAGCTAGCGGTACCAGCACTGCAGCCTTGGCTGCATGAACTCCTGGGGAAGAAACCTGCAGTAAAAGCCGTTTATTTCGATATGTTAAGGTTAATTTTGGACGTAAATGCCTCAATGGGTTTCTTATATCAAGATTAATATAGGATTTGAAGGTTTGCATGGTGAATTTGTAATTCAGAAAAAATATATATAACCTGTGGAAAAAATAAGGGGGTGAAGACAAAATCGGAAAGAGTAAAGAACACACAATTCTGTTGAAGAACGCAATTAAGGTTGAACATCTGCGGAAAAAAACCAAAAAAAATTGTCTTCACCCCTTTTTTTTTCCACAGGTTATACAGGTTTACCATTGTTCATCACCTCTCTCCCCCCACAGGCAACTCCTGATGTCTTCTTTTTATCAATCGCTTTTTTTCCACATGTATTTTAACCACAATTGCTTCCCTCAACAGGATTTCATGTTTCTCTCCTCAACTTGTTCATTACCTTTGTTTTGTTGTTTTATATTCATCATTAGGATGTCATTATTTCACCCCTTTTTTCCACATGTATGTTTTAACCTTAATGTCTTTCCTCAACAGGATGACTTGTTTCTCTCCACAGATTATCTCCAACAGGATTTCATGTTTCTCTCCTCAATTTGTTCATTATCATGTTTTTTTCACCTTTCTCTCCACAGCCACACCGGTCCACTTCATTCACAACATTTATTATTAATAATGTCATGTTTCTCTCCACAGATTACCTACTGTCCTAATCCCCCTTTTGTTTCCAGCTTATCCAGAAGGTTAATTGGTTTCTTAGTCCAATTGTTCACTTGTTTTCAATGTTTCTTTTCAACGCAGGACTCGTTTGATGTTACTTATCCTTTCAATGCAGGCACCTTGATGTTATTTATCCTTTCAATGTAGGTACTTTGATGTTACTGTTACTATTTCTTTCTATACTAATTCCGTTTTAATAAGTGAATTGCTACTTCATATATAAATTCTGCTGATTTATTCACTATTCTCATTCTCCTGACGACGGCCAGAGCATTCTGACCGGAACGTGGAGTTATTCCAACTCACATGGTTGTACCGCAAACCTTTTTTCTGTATATCAAGATTGGAAACAGATTAGGCCGAATACACGCGTATTCATTTTTTATTCGATGGTAAATTCATCTTATTTGAGTATATTCTACATCTATTTTGTTTCTTTAAAAAAGAAAAAAAATGTTCCATGAATAATTCAGTTTGAGGGGCAAGCATTATGCTAGAGGAGCGTTATTCCATTAAAGTCATTGGCGTAGATATATAGCGGGCAGGGGTGGGGATATGTGAATGCACATTAAATTTTTTTATTGTAGAAAAATAAACTCGGTGTAGATAGCACTAAGATGGGATGGGTGATGCGGGATTATGTGAATGCATCAATCATTTTTATTGTCATTGTATTTGGGACCTTTCTATTCCACCGGTTAGAGTAGAGTGAGGGCAGGGGCATGATAGGGCTTGCCTTCACCATCCACCATGTCCAACGGCGGATCCTGGATTTTGTGAGGGAGGGGGCCCAATATTCGGAAATTCATACTTCTATTTTTGTTTAATACTTTTAATGTTTATTGTAGGATGTGATTTAACGCATTTATTGCTCATACATGTGGCTCACTGAAATGTGTAGGTGAATTTTCGCTCGATTACTTATAGAAAATAGATAACTACTACCGATTTCTAACTAAAATTGGAGCCAAGTTGGCCAGACTCTATCTATATACGGCACCGTATAGACTAAGTAATGAGCGACCTCTACGATGACCATATTCCGTACACAAAATATGCATAACTAGGCGATTAACTTGCTAATTTATTAATTAATGCTCTGACGTTTTAGCACCTAT
This sequence comes from Heliocidaris erythrogramma, assembly GCA_025617745.1. Taxonomy (NCBI): domain Eukaryota; kingdom Metazoa; phylum Echinodermata; class Echinoidea; order Camarodonta; family Echinometridae; genus Heliocidaris; species Heliocidaris erythrogramma. The sequence goes on along the minus strand of CM046863.1, from coordinate 47,613,091 downwards.
TTTAGACAATTTTTTAGGTCGAAAGTTATAGTTCGAAGCCCCTATTGCTTTTAAAAGACGCATATTGGACTGTATGTAACAGGGATGGGTGCAGCGAAAGCTGTTACGTTTTACAGCAAATTTGAGAGAAAGATAACAACTCGTAACACTTTGTTTCAGGCGGAAAGTTAGTTCGGCGCTCTGGCCGCTTTTCAGTTATTTGGCCGCAATACTGCACTGTATGTAACAGGGGTGGGTGCAGAGAGGAGGAGCCCTCCCCCCCCCCCCCCCGCGAAGCGCAAAAGCTCTGACGTTTTACTGCAAATTTGAGAGAAAGATAACGGCTCATAACACTTTTTAGGGAGAAAGTTAGCTCGACGCCCTTGCTGCTTTTCAGTTATTTGGACGCAATAATGCACTGTATGTATCATGGGTGGGTGCAAGGAGGGAGCAGTTTCCCCTTTCCCGCGCAAAGCGCGAATGCTCTGATGTTTTAACACCTTTTTTAGACATTTTTTTTAGGTCTAAAATTATAGTTCGAAGACCCTATTGCTTTTCAATTACTTGGACGCATATTGGACTGTATATAACAGGGGTGGGTCCAGGGAGGGGTAGCCCCCCCCCCCCCCCACTTTTTTAGGCGGAAAGTTAGTTCGACGCCCTGGTTCCTTTTCAGTTATTTGGACACAATACTGCACTATAATGTAACAGGGGTGGGTCCAGGGAGGGGTAGCCCCCCCCCCCCCCCCCGTCCCATGCGAAGCGCGAAAGCTTTTACGTTTTACAGCAAATTTTAGTGAAAGATAACGGCTCGTAACACTTTTTTAAGGCGGAAGTCCGTTCGACGCCCTTGCTGCTTTTCAGTTATTTGGACCAATAATGCACTCTAATGTAACAGGGGTGGGTTTCCCCCTTCCCGTGGGAAGTGCGAATGCTCTGACGTTTTAGCACCTGTTTTAGGCGGAATGTTAGTTCTACGCCCAGACTGCTTTTCAATTATTTCACTGTATGAAACAGGGGTAGGTGCAGGAAGAGGAGAGTTATTTACCCTTACCGCGCGAAAACTTTGACGTTTAAGCAAAGTTTTGAGAGAAAGTTAACGGCTTGTAGTGCCTTTTTAGGCCTTTTCTCTCACTGTCCCCGTTTTTTTCGCTTTCGTTTTTTGTTTGTCTCTTTTTTTTAGTGGCTGATTAGAGGGGGGGGGGGGGGGGGGGCATGGCCCCCCTGCCCCCCCCCCCTGTCTACGCTGGTGATCGTAATAATATTCACCGTCAGGACAATTACCAAGAAGTTCAAAATCAGCGGGGTGCACAGGAAGCAAGCGGAACGCAGATTTGATATCTGCTTTCCCCATGAGCGCTTATTACCGAGGATAAATGATTTTGTCAATACAATAGAATGCACCTGATTGAAACAGATTATTTCATCACCAACCAGGGTTACTAATTCTACTTCAACTCTAATTGATCATATTTATATTAATGTTAATTATTGCTTGATTCATTCTCGCGTTGTTGAGACAGATGTTTCAGATCATTTTCCAATATTTGTAATTTTCCAATGTCCAAAAGATTCAAACAAAACTTTTGAGAAGAAATATATTCGATCGTACAGAACTTATGATATTCGTTCATTCCATGGAGATTTAATGAAACTTGATTGGTCTCGAATGTATAGCTATAGAAACACTAATGTAGCATATAAGTTTTTTTATGATATGTTTATGCAAGTGTGTAATAAACATGCACCTAATGTACAAAGCAAGGTTTCAAGGAAAAAGCATGCTCCTGAAAAACCTTGGATTTCAGCAGCCATTGCTAAATCTATTAGGAAGAAGCATGCCCTGTATAAAAATATAAGAGATCAAATTTTAATGAAGAGCATGGTGTATATAAAAGATATAGAAACATGTTAGTAACAATATTAAAAAATGCAAACCGAATATACTATTGTAACTCATTTAATGATAATAGTAAAAACATGAAAAAACATGGGGTATTATTAAAGAGTTAATTAGTGGTAAAGAGCAGGGCAAAAATACAGACATTAAACAGTTAGTAATTCCTCTAGAGGCGGCAAATAAAGTTGTGTCTTCTGAAAAAGACATAGCTGAGGAACTTAATAATTACTTTGTTACAATTGGGTCAAGATTAGTAGAGCAGATGCCAAAAAACGAAAACTGTCTTTATTTTGGAAGCAAAGGTCCTAGAGAAATTAGTTAATGACCGTTTAATGGACTTCCTAGAAACCAATGATATTTTGTATAAACATCAGTATGGTTTTCGTAAGCGGCATCGTACGAAGTTGTCATTGATAAAACTTAGTGAATGCATCATTGCAGTCGATGGATAAAGGCAAATTAACGCTCGGTATTTTTATAGATTTTAAAAAAGCATTCGACACTATTGATCATAGAATTCTTATAGAAAAGTAAGGACCAGTTCAAAGCAATTATTTGTAGACCTGGAGGTATTAAATATACATAAGTTATTTCAGCTCTCAGTCTCAACATTTGTATATGATCTACAGAGAGGACATTTACCACATTCATTAGAAGAATATTTTGAATTAATGAACCATGCATATAGAACTAGAGGGGAAGGACAATTCATTGTTAAGACTAACAAAGTGCAATACAACTCAAGGCACATTTGCTATTTCTTTTGTTGGGGCAAAACTCTGGAATGATCTATCCTTAAATATAAGAAAGGAAATGACAAGATTTTCCTTTCGCAAGAACCTAAAAATTATTTTGTTGAACAAGGATTAATGTTCAGAGTTAAGGTAGATGTAATAATTTCCTGACTTTGTATAATATGACATTATTAAAGTATGAATAATCCGGTGAGCCAAACTCGACTAGCACTTGTGCTAACTTTTGGTTCTCCCGTTAGCAAGTTTTTCAACTTCCAAGTTTCTGTATAATATAATGGTAAATCTTTTGTGGATATTTTTGACAATTTTATGAAGTATTTTGAGTCAAAAATTATTTTTCGATCCTGAAAAATAACATGTTAATGTTGTCAGGTAATTCAAACTTTTCTTAATTCCTGACTGTTTTTTTTTCTTCTTCATATCTGTATGTCATCTCTATCCATGTTTATATTAAGTATTCTATACGTATAATGACAATTTTTATGTTATGTATACATGTATTGTAAATGTTTGTAAAGATCAATTCATTCATGTAAATATGTTGTTAATAAAATCAAACCAAATCATTACCAATCCGGGCAAGCTGAGGAAATGTACAGCCTCGTCACACGAATTATGATAAGGAACATAGCTCAGAATCAATGTAATCATTAACCAAGCCCCACGGGGTGCACAAATATGTTGTATTGACGGAATTCCCCTGGATTGCGCTTGGGGAAGAGCCCAATAGGGGAGCAGCGAAAAATTCACAAAAGGCGGATATTGGAAAGGACCCACTATTCTACCTAAGCTTACAAATTTCTTTGCATTCTGCCGGACCTTTCTTTGACCCCCTCCCCCCTCCCCCCACCACCACATTCACACGTTAAACTGTGCTGTTGCCTCAACAATCAAATAATTATAACAAGCTGGGAATTATTACAAAGGGAAATATATTGTTTTTAAAAACAGCATGTAAAAATTTTGTGCCAGATTTTGGTAAAACCTTGAACGGTGGTATTGAATGCCAGCATGAAGTATGGGGCAATGGTAGAAATGATATGCACTCAATACGAATATATATAAAATAAAAGCTAATGACAAATGCCAAAGGTGGCAGAAGAATGCACTCCAAAATTTGCCCTTCCTGTACCTCACTATCGAAAAAAAGAAATCCTTTATTTTATGATAATGCCATTACCCTTGCCTTTATCTCCTTACCATAATTTGGCTAATGTGTGTCTGTCCGTCCGTTTGTTTGAAATCACTTTTCTCCGTGATTTTCCACTCAATCGAGCTGGGGTTTTTTTTGAACGAGGTTAAATTGTTCACGGATTGTCCTGAGGGGGGTTGTGGTATTTTGGTCGTATTATTTAAAGGTTTTTTTTTTTTACAATTCGTAACTTCCTTTGGCAGGCCCCGCGTAAAGCTTCCCAGTCCTTTCGACCTTTTTCGGATCAGCGAAATTACATAGATAGCTTCACGTTGCGCTGCGCTTGTACCGGGCACCGTCTATAATACACGTAAGGCTATATGCTGAGGAATGAACCGTCGCACATACAGTGGATCTATACACTAGGCCTTCGGTCAGTGTGTTTCCCCACGTCCAGTGAATACATCTGCATGGCATGATTATACATGTAACGTTAGATCTAATCTGGAAATTGTTCAACATTCAGAAATTGCCGGTTCTAATGAATATCCCGCCTGAATCTAGAACTAAAGTACAACTAGCACCTGCATTTCAGTCACAACGGAGTGTCGCACATTGGGAACGGCTCTATTTCGGCTTCGATATCGAGTGGGTAGGGGGGGGGGGGGTATATGGGGGTCCAATTTTCCGTAATGGGTGTATTTACAGTAGATCTACATACTAGGCCTTCAGTCAGTGTGTTTCCCATCCACGTCCAGTGAATACATCTACATGGCATGGTTGTACATGTAACGTTAGATCTAATCTGAAAATGGTTCAACATTCAGAAATTGCCAGTTCTAATGAACATCCCGCCTGAATCTAGAACTAAAGTACAACTAGCACCTGAATGTCGCATCGTACATCGGGAACGGCTCTATTTCGGCTTCGATATCGAGTGGGTTGGGGTATATGGTGGTCCAGTTTTCCTCCATAATTCTCTGACAAGCAAAAAAAAAGAAAAAAAAAAAAAGGTTTTCGTTCTAAAAGGGGAAGGGGGCACAATGCAGACTTTTCTTCCAAAGTGAGGGGGGGGGGGGGCACGGGCCGGATGTGCCCCCTAAATCCGCCACTGATCTAACATATGTCAATATTGTTATTTATTTGAATGGAAACTGAATAAGTGAAGATGCCATAGTTCCATAGAGTTCCATAAGATATACATTTCAGTGTATGTTCTAAGATTTTTATCAATTCGTTCAATGTATAACTACTTAACCTACCAGGGGAAAAAAATATTAGAAACCTAAACATGCCAGTGAAATCTATAACTTTTCATCACAGCTGCTAACCCCCACCCCATCTTTCTCTCTCTCTCTTTCGCCTGTATTCTTTATAATTTCTATCTCCCTGCATGTCTTTTTTTGTCTCTCTCTCTCTCTCTCAATTTCCCACTGGCTGTTTCTCACCCTCTCATATTTCCACTGTTTCTCTCTCTCTCACTCACTGTTTCCCACTGTATCACTCTCTCTCTCTCTCTCTCGCTTCTTTAAACATTCCACTATACTTCTCGCTTCTTTCAACATTCCCCTATTATGATTGTAGTTCTCCAATTAAAGGTTGCTCAAACAAATGCAATCTGTTGTACATTGTAGGGTACATATACTTACACATTTATTTTCGACTTAATACATGTAATGATAACATTTTTATATTACAATAATTGCCTCTTGACTGCTTACTTAATACACCGTGTTACAATACATTTTTTCCATTCTATAGTTCGATTTTGATTTCACTCCGCAATGATATTCAAGTTCTTTTCCCAGTTTAACCCCTAATGCTAATTAAATTAAACCTCCTATCTTATATTTAAAGAGAAGTCTGCTATGAATCAATTATTCATATATGTTTCATCAACAAACTAATTGCCTTTCAGTGTGAATAGTACTTGGGCTGTACATAGAAACCATGGGCGTTAATCGTGACGTAACTCTATTCATCATGGGGGGGGGGGGGACGACACAATAGCCGCCCCCCCCATGATGAATAGAGTTACGTAACGATTAACGCCCATGGAGAAGACACTCCCCTCCCCCCCCCCCCCCCCCCCCCCCCCCCCCCCCCCCCCCCCCCCTCTGGGTTGCCACGGGTAATTTCTGCTAGTAATAAAAGCAGATGAAAAAAATCTTCTTATATTGGGTTTAAAGTTAATGATTCCTACAGGTCATCTTCCTATGTTTTGGTGATTATATCGAAATGGCACAACTGCTCCCCCTTCATTTCCAGCATGTATGGTTGGATGCTATCAAGTTGTCATTCGAAGGCAGAATACTTCTATATTATGGACAGAAAATAATTATAGTCTTAGAAATCACCGTACGGTTGCTGTAAGGTTTCGTTTTATGACGGAAGCACTAAGAGAAACGATCCGCGTTACCTGCATTTATGAATATATTTGAACAATTTCTGACAAATCAGAACCTATTATAAGAACTGGATTTTAAAACCACTCTCTTGCTTTTTCCGAGATTTAGTCTGATTTATTTCATTATCGATTGGCCGTATTTTATACGAACTCTGAAGAAATAGAACGGCTTATAATATAATGGTGTAATATTATATTAAAAAGTATGAAGGTCAAGATTAAGGGATAAGTTGAATCGAAAATTATAATTTTATTTTTTTTAACCGCGGCAAATTATTCATACTAAGGGATTGAGCGATTAGGACGAAAAGATTTTTTATTTGTTTTTTGCAAAATTACACTTCACGTCAAATTGAATGGATGGAATCGAATATAAATATAAATGCGAAATAGCGAAGTGAGTTACCGTTCGTGGAAAAGGGGAAGTTCAAAGCATGCAGTGTTTATCTTATACCAAAAACTATCACAAGTGAAGCTTTAGCTGTGATAATTCCGTGCTAATACCATAAACCTCGCCAGGGGTCTCGATCCGTTTTTCGGACCCTTCATGATTTTTAACACCTCTTAATTACCAGCTTCCAAACGGTTACGTGAAGGAGGAAAAATCAGAGAATTAGCGCGCACAAATTGAAGTCTGATCGTGTTGTATTCATTGTTTGAATGGTTTCATTTCCCGAGTTTTTGCTTTCCTTTTTCCTTATTTTATTTTACGCCTCCGGATTTATTGGGGGGGGGGGGAGCAAACGATATGTTTGCCCTACCCAATATTTTCTGGTGGAGGGGGCCTGCCCACTGCCACCCCACAATCGATGTCCCTGGCATTAAGGTTAATTATTTGTTGAGTTAGGGGTGGTGTCCCAGTTCTCCCGCATCCCAGTTCATCACGCTCTCCCCTAATTATTTTTAATAATGTGTCATAACCTGAAAGGTGCTGAATAACTTGTAGTTTTGTGCATGTATTAATAGATGAAGGGAATTATGAAACAGTCAATACCTGAACATGCTCTTGGAACAATAAGCTATAATTTAATCACGTCCCCTGGAATCATGAAAATGCTGATAATTATTTATTGGTGTCATACCCTGGAAGGTTGTGCGTGTGTGTGTGTGTGTGTGTGTGATTGGCTTTTACAGACGTGTATCAATCAGATATGATTATTTACGTCTGGGACCGCCCTTTAACGTCACCATCCGAAAGACGTGACTCAGTCTCGAACCTGTGTCCGCTGAATCAGTTTATAACTTCCACTGGTAGCTGGATTACAGGCGCACGCCACAACGCCCAGTGCATAACTTGTTGTTCTGTGCATGTCTAGAAGAAGTGAATTAAGAAACAGTTAATATTTGGACAAGAGTCAACTATTCGGTAAAACAATAAAAGAATCATCTCCCCTGGAAACATGAAAGTGCTGCAGAAATTAACTATTTTATATTTACAATGTATATAATACAGTTTTATTACCGTAAATGCAAAGAGAAAAAATAAGAATTTCTGTTTTTTAAAATACATGATGGTACTATCAATTACTTTATAGCATATAAGTAAAAACGGTTTGCAATTCGTGTAGGGGGCCGTTTAAATATTTTATTGTCGCCTTCTTATCGATTAAAGGTAGTACATAGTGTTTGCAAAGCTCATAGATTTTTCAAATGTATATTTTATTCGATCCAAGTGACCTACAGAAGAAGATAATGGTCGTTGGTCCGGTTAAAATCGGTCAAGGTTCAGAGATATTAAGGGTTTTCTTTTCTCGAGCTGTATAGCGCAATCGTTGGCAAAGATATTCTCCTCCGCCAAAATAAAGGTTTTACATAAGAAATCAAGTTCGTCGTTAAATAATATGATGAAGTTATCTCACCTGAAGATACTAAAATTGCATGGCGATCGGCCAATAAATAACCGAGATATAGGGCTTAGCAATTTTTCCTTTATTGCTAATTAGGGATCGCATTTCTGTCGGGGGTCCCCCGATAAAAAGGCGATCCCTGAAATTTCAATAAAATACATTAAAATAGAAAAACGTTAATATTTCGAAAACTAAACAATATGAGAATCTGCGGTTTTGGAGGGTTGGTTAAGTACCCCAAAGGGAGTGTTATAACAAAAAATGAATAAAATTTATATTTGAACCCCCGACACTATGCACTATCTTTAATTGTATCGAGAGCGTTTAATTTAAATACACGTCATTAAATAAAATTTCTGAAGCTTGTCTAACACGAGGCGTCATTTTCATTGCGTCGGTGCCTGGACGTAACCCCTTAATTATTGAAACAAAATGTGGGATTCCTTATTAAATTATGTTTACCATTTTCTGAGGTTCGCATAATGACCGAGGTAGAAAATTTTGTGGTTTGTAGCAGCTTTTGAGAGCACTTTCGATCACACAGGCAAACTAAAACGTTAATTTCCCAATTCGGGTATTTCTAATTTTCGAATAATTCGAAATTCGGGCATCCACCACTTTATATTCTGGCAGCGAGGTACCAGCATATCCACATATTTTGACAGCGATATTCCCAGATAATTATGTAACTACTGTGCATATTTACTAGGAACAGTGTTTTTTTTTAAATCAAAATTTCATGGAGATCTTTCATTCTTCCTTTTCTTCTTCTTCTGCTTCGTCTTCATTTTTTTAATGAAAATAAATTTATCGATAAAATGTATACATATGACCAAGTCACAGATATCATACAGTCAGAGTAAACTATATCTTTTTTCAGAATTACGGTGTTTTCAAAAATACATAACTATTTCGTTTTACAATGATTTTCCGTTTCTGACAAATCAATCTTTTCACACATATACGATATTCTCCCCGAATGAAAGTCAAATAAATTATAAAACCCTCAATAAAAACAGAGTCATCAAAGAACAAATCTATGTTGTAAAGTTTCTGGACAATGTGACTAAATCTTAAAGATCACATTGCAAGAAAATTCCATCAAAATAAATATTGGCTTAATACTTATTATTGCATAGATGGCAGCTTGCACCGGGGCATGTTCGGCGTTTCAAGAGGGAACGAATACAATCTGTGATATTATTCGGAGGGCTTTTCAATTTGAAAATGGGGTTTATTTCATTGATCATTGACCCTTCTCCTGTGTATTTACAATCAAACGGTTTCAGTTATCAGAATCAGTTCCACTTTCCCTTTTAAAATGGTGTGAAATAAGGTCATGTTAAATATACCAAACTCTTTATAATTTGATGAATCAGTAAAATCAGAAGTGATTTTATTATTTGCTAGATAAATCTATGTACCTACCTATTTGCTAGTCTTCCGACTACGCAAGCCATTCGAGTAATTAAAGTCACGACAGTGCATATACCCCCCCCCCCCCCCTAGGATCACGCCTTCCTCTGTGCACGTACGCATGACGCGCGCACACAATCCTCCTCTTTACGAGCAGCCTCAGACAAACTTTGACATGTTGCTAGGCAAGGAGTGGGGTAGGAGGGTGGGACATAGGTAGGTACATAGATTTATCTAGCAAATAATAAAATCACTTCTGATTTTACTGATTTACTACAATAAATCAATGTACCTACCTATTTGCTAGACCAGCACAGATTCAAATGGGGGGGGGGGGGGGGGGGGGATGTCCCAAGAGGAAGGTCAACAGGAACCCAAGGATGACGATGCAGCTTGCAACGTCTTGTTAGAAAAAGACTCAACAGACAAAACATCTTTCAAATAAAAAGATGTGAAGGACGTGGAGGAGCGCCAGTAGGCTGCCCTCATAATGTCCACTAGGGGCACCCCTTGGAAAAGAGCCCAAGAGGCACTGATGCCCCTGGTATCGTGAGCACGGGGCTTCCCATCAGTCAATAGGGCCTGGATCGCTTCGACTATCCATCTAGAAATGGATTCTCTGGAAGCGGGGGAAAAGGGCTCTCGAGTGATGACAAAAAGCTGATCACTCTTACGAAGAGTCTTAGTCCTATCTAAATACCATTTCAAGGCCCTCACCGGACACCAGACCTTATCCTCCTGCACCGAGGAATGGTCCGACAGCGGTCTAAGAAAAATCTCAACTGGTCCAGAGGAAGCAGTCTGATTTTTGGCAATAAAGGAGGGCTTGGGTATAAGTCGCACACCATGGTTCTCCCAACGGATGTGACCCGGGTGTGATACACAGAGCATGAAGAGTACTCCTCCTCTGTGCAGAAGCAATAGCAACTAAAAACAGCGTCTTGACCGTTAAATGGTGAAGGGACGCTTTACCCAAAGGTTCAAAAGATGGCTTCGCAAGCACGTCAAGGACCTTGGGTAGACTCCAAGAAGGAGTCAGGCTACGAGTTGATGGACGCTGCAAGAAGGAGCGAGTCAACCTAGCCAAAAGAGGGGAGTTGGAGACTCCCGAACCATCAGCAAAACCAACGTGGACGGCGGCAATAGCCGAACGATAGCCACGTATGGTTGAAATCGATCTACCCTTATCGAAAAGGGAGATCAAAATATCGGCAATAACACCAATAGGGGCTTCACGTGGCGAGACACCCTGATTCTCGCACCAAGAAAAGAAGGCCCCTAGACGAGAGTTGTAGAGATCTCTAGTGGAGTCTCTACGGCTTCTCATAACAAACTGGGAGGCCCTCTCGGAGAGCCCCGAGTTTCTGGCGTCTTCCCCAACAACGGCCAGGCAGTCAAGTGGAGGACCGCTGGGCGTTGATGAACAATCCCCGAGAGGGGTTGAATTATCAAATCCTCCCTGAGAGGAAGGGGAAACGGATGGCCGGCCAGGAGACTCAGCAGGTCTGGAAACCAATGTCTCGCTGGCCAATGTGGGGCTATCAACAAGAGCCAAGCCCCGTCCTCCTTGACCTTCCTCAAGACCTGAGGGATCAGAGGAATGGGGGGAAAAGCGTATCCCCGGATAGCTCCCCAATGGAGGGAAAAGGCATCCATCGCCCACGCCTCCTGATCCCGAACCCGCGAGCAATACCTCGGGAGTCGGTGATTGAGGGTGGAGGCGAACAGATCGATCTCCAGAGGACCCCACACCTCTTGGAGAAGAGCAAACACCTCCGGATGAAGAGTCCACTCTGACGGGAGGCATTTGCCCCGAGACAGAAAATCCGCGATCAGATTGTCCTGACCGGGAATGTAGGAGGCTACCGGAATAATGTTCATAGACCGGCACCACCTCCACAACTGGGCAGCTAAGGTGTTCAGAGAGGAAGACCGAGTGCCGCCTTGGCGATTGATGTAGGCAGCTACTGTGACATTGTCCATAAGAACGAGTACAGTGTGACCAACAAGACCGGGCCTGAAATGATGAAGAGACAGGCTGACCGCCATCATTTCCAAAACATTGATATGGGGCATAACTCTCAAGTGAGACCAGTCCCCTGAAATCATCTCGCCCCGGCAATGACCACCCCAACCGAGAAGGGAGGCGTCTGTCGCCAGAGAAACTGACGGAAGAGGGGTACAGAGAGGCTTGCCTTGGGCAAGAAACGAACTGTTCGTCCAGGGGCGAGAAGGAGCTTGATATCTCTTGGGAGTGGAATCCACCCCAAAGGAGAATCTTTGCCCGGTCTGAAAAACTTGAGGAGGTGCCTCTGAAAGGGCCTCATCAACAGCCTGCAGTCTGGCAAGACGTCGACTAGACTGGCCAGATAGCCCAGGAATTTAAGCCATTGTCTGGCTCTGACCCTGAGGGCCGCTCGCAATGACCGTGCGGTCATGGTGATAGTCCGAATTCTGTCCCGACTGGGGGCGGGCAAGCTGATTCGGGAAATCTATCTCCGCACCCAAGTACATCGGGGTACGTGTGGGAGATAATTCCGATTTTTCCCAGTTTATCAGAAAGCCTAAGTCTTGCGTTAGCCGCAGTAAAAGGCATAACTGATCCAACAGGAGGGACTCTGAGTTTGCAACTAGGAGCCAATCGTCTAGATAGACGCATAATCGGAGGCCGCGATTCCGTAGAAACGCGGCCAGGGCCGACACTATTCGGGTAAAGACTCGAGGGGCCGGCCTCAGCCCGAAGGGCAGGGCACGAAATCGAAACGTTTCGCCCCGGAACGCGAATCCCAGTAAATTTCTCGACAGAGAGTGGATGGGAATGTGAAAGTACGCGTCTTTGAGATCGAGGGAGATCGCAAGGTCGTCCCGCTTGATCAAGGGCAGAATAGATGCCAAGGTCTCCATGCGAAAATGCACTGGAGGTATAAACCTGTTGATTCTTTTCATATTTAGAATCATACGTATACGTCATTGGGAATGACAAATATTGGGAGAGACAGAGATGAGGATGATCTCTCACCCTTTCTACAGCGCCCTTTCCCAGCAGCGTGGCGATCTCTGAGGAGATGTGCTGCTGTAAAAGGGCGGACATTGGAGGCGGGCGGATTCTGATGGTGCCGTTTGGAATTGGCTTTATCAGATCTATGTAAAAGCCGTCGCGCACGACGGATAGCACAAAGGAGATTGCCTCCCAAACTGGGAGGAATCTCCGGAGCCGCCCGCCTACACTGTCCACAAGCACTCGAGGTAAGGTATCAAAAGGCCGACTTGGGCCTGACCGGGCCCTTGGCGGCGGTCTTACGCCCCCCCCTTCTTCTCGCCGAGCCTCTACCACGGTTGCCCATGGTAGGGGTCTCAACCCGATAGTCACAGTCACTCGACGCTTTGAGCGGTTAGCGCCTGTCGAGACCGACTTAGACTTCGGAAAGGACCGAGCAGGCTGAGTGGCAAGAATTGTCTGGCCATCTCCTTTGCCTGTTTGCGACCCTCTATCTCTTTGTGGAAGACCTCATTAAACTGGCCCCCAAAGAGTTTGGGATGCGAGGAAGGGATACCCCGCAAGAGAGGCGGGATGTCTTTCTCTAGCACTCCCAGTGTGGAGAGCGCCAACTTGCGGCGTTGATGAGAGCTGAGACCACTGAAGTCCAGCTAACAAAAGCAGGAGTTCATCCAACAAATTGGAGTCCCCCTCGGTCACATTCAGTTCAACTGATCTGGCCCGAAGGCGTAACAGTGAACCCAGGTACGCCGAAAGCCTGAAGCCCGACCTGACTTTGGTTTCAAAGTTCACTAGGGGCTTCTCGGCGGATCTATAGGACTGAGACTTGAAATTGATATTCAAACGTTGTCCCATACCCAAAATTTCCTGGGATAAACCCTTGGCTGAAAAGAAGCCCTGGGTATCATCCCGATAGAAAGAGAAGGCACTACCAAAGGGACGTCGGGTAGCCCGACCCGCATCGGTGAGTGCCTCCCTATCCCCATACTGCTGTTTGAAGTCCTCTGTAAGAGGAATACCAGGAGACGGGCCAAGCTGTCTGAATAAAACAGCGATGGCTGATCACTGTCCGACTGGACTTGGGGAAAAATTTCTGGCATATACTTCTCTAACAGGGCCTTGGCATCCGCCGCCATAGCCTGACAAGGCTGGGGGGTCGTAGCCGGCCTGAGATTCTGAAACGGACGGGGTAGAAACCTGCGAGACAGAATCAAATTCGGGAGAAGTTGTCCGGTGGGGAAAATCCCATGGGGGTGGATATGCCCACGGACCAGTGACAGACTCCTCCCCCGGCGGGGCTCCGAGAGCCGCAGGCACGGGAGGAGTAGGTCGAGATACCGCATTCGGACAAAATTGTCCCAGGTTCTCATGAATATCGGAGACCGGGAAAACACCGGGGTCCGACTCGGGAACATCCTCCATCACAGTGATAACTGACTGGGGAGAACCCGTCTCAGTAACCGGCAGCGTCGGGGGGATTAGTATCGGGAGAGTCGGGGGGAAGAGAGGGCGGAGCCTTCTTACCCGACTTGGGTTTATCCTTGGATTTACCCTTCTTGGCTTTAAGCTTCTTAGCGGGGGTGTGAGCCACCGTAATAGAAGGCCGTTTAGAAGCACGGGAAGTGTTAGGCTGCAGTATAGAAGCCTTACTACCCAAATTGTCCGGGCCGGGCTCCCCAGTGGGGAGAAGCAATTCGGCTGCAACTCTAGGGACTGTGCTTCCCCGACCAGAGCCCCGATTCGCATTAACTGCCGGGGGGTGGACGGGCTGCTGCATTGCAGCACTGCTGGGAATAGCACCCGGAGCACTGACGTTGGTCAGTGGCTGGCGGGAACCAGCAGTCTTCCGCTGCGAGAACCTGCTCGAGGAGGAGGTCTTCTTAGAGGGATGCGGATTTGCGTTACCGGCTGTAATTCCCCCAGACACACCGACGGTGGTCGGATGTCGGGGGAAGCCAGTAACACTGGGTGAAATCTCGCTAGGCACCCCGACGGTGGTCGGGGGTCGGCAAGACCCAGTAACATCATTAGCTGACCGCTTAGCGGTCTTACCAGTTAATGCTCCCTCCAGGCTCCCGACGGTGGTCGGGGGTCGAGAGGACCCGGTAATACTAGCTACCGCTCCCCCAACTGCAGACGCGGTGGTCGTGAGTTGGAGGGAGCTAGAATTGCTAATGACGGGTGTTCGGTCCGAAGACTTATGAACACCTAACTTACCTATAAAGCCTGTCTTGCTCGACGTTCCCGGTACAAAAATACCAGAGCGAGCCGACAGACTGACGCCCTTACCTCCCCTGACCATCGTGTTTGACTCGCTGGTAGGCGAGCGAAACACAGAGGTCTCCAACACACTCACTGGGCTGACACCCTTATAAGTGAGAGTAGTGGAAGGGAAGGAAGAAGAATTGGAAGAGCACGGAGGCAACCAAGACCTCGATTGCTCTTCCTCCGAAGAACTCATTATCACCTGTAAGGAGATATAAAAGAGTCAAACAATAAACAATTGTAAAGAAAAGGGCGTACAAAGCGAGAGTGAAACGGAATGGAATTTTCCCGCGCAGTGTGTGGAAAATTCCATTCACGCACTACGAACAAAAGAACACTCTCGTAAGGGTATATGCACACAACAGCCACACACACGAAACACCAACGGAACGTTACAGGGCTGAGCGCCCGGCAAAACGCCAAAGCGAATGCCCTGGGCTACTATACGAAAGAGGTGAAAAGTGAGGTATGAATTTAAGCTCAAATATCACCAAAATAAATACGTGACAGACATAAACCGACACTAAACAGATATTAAAACAAGTCTAGGACGGAAATATTGGCAAAAGTCACCAGAAAACGCGCTAAAAGAGTAGCAGACTCTGAATTTTTGCGCAAGAAAGTGACTTAGCTGCAACTCTTTAGGCTGCAAGAAGGAAAGAGGAGGATTGTGTGCGCGCGTCATGCGTACGTGCACAGAGGAAGGCGTGATCCTAGGGGGTATATGCACTGTCGTGACTTTAATTACTCGAATGGCTTGCGTAGTCGGAAGACTAGCAAATAGGTAGGTACATTGATTTATTGTAGTAAATAATTGCATTGCAATTACGTTCATTCATTATAGGACGTCGTCTGCTTAAGCAGGATCGATCCCTAGTGTGACGACATCAAAGCATCGCTATATTTCTGGCGAATCCTCGGATATTCCAGATGCTTAGAAGAGCTTTTATTTATGTTGTTTTTATAATCATCAGATACGCAGTTGACATAAAACCTATACGATTGCCATCTGTAAGCTTCCCAGTTTCTAGTGATACATTAATTGCCATATTTGTGATTTTCTTGCAATGTGATCTTTAACCAAAACGTAGAATTTTTCTACAATTTAGAAATAAGTGAATTTATGTATTTATTTATTTATGAATACTGCTGTCTAACTCATTGTCAAATTGGCAGAGTGGATTATTACTTAATTTCCACTTATACTTACACAATTAAGAACTAGCAGGTCGCTAGTACAAAATTCTCCGAGCAATAAACTAAAGTAGAATTATCTCCCCTAGAATTATGGAAACGCTGCAAAAAAAAAATAATCTGCATTTTTTATCGTTGATGTTTTAATTTACATATCATTTACTATGAATGACGTCTCAACAGATAGAAAAGGTGTGCATTGAAGGCTTCTGTGATCTAGAGGAAAATGATCTAACAGTATCACGTGACCTAGCGAGATTTCTCTGTCTGCTACCTTGTCTCACTGACCTGACGATAACGGTTTTTACGGGTGGATGCATATCCCTTCATGATGATTTCTACCACGAGATTGCTCGACTGGTTTCATCCGCGAAGGTGAGTTTCAGGGTGTTTCAATTGTATATAGGTTCATTGTACAATATAGGAATTTTTGTAGAAGTTGCCTTGAATGTAAAAATAATGATTAACATTTTTAGAAGTACAATACGAATAGTGGAGGTTCATTAGGGTCATTGACAAAAAAGGAGTTGTCTTCGATGATGAGCGATGGAACTATCAATTACCATTGTATCATGTAAGTGAAAACGATGGCAATTCGTGTAGGAAGACGTGTAATATATTATTGTTGTATTCTTAATTGTATTTAGTGCGTTACTTTAATACACGGCATTTAATAACATTTCAAGAACCCTGTCTCACACGAGGCGTCATTTTCTTTGCCTCGGTACCTAGACGCCCCCCCCCCCCCCTTCCAATAAATTTACATTTTGCAGTATAAAAAAAACTTTGCATTTTGGCGGATTCCTTATTAAATTATGTTACTATTTTGTGAGATCGAATGATGACCGACGTTTGTAGCAGCTTTTGAGAGCACTTTCGATCACACAGGATAAGTTAAGCGTTAACTTTCCATTTAACCCAGAATCGGATATTTCTCATTTTCGAATAATTCGATATTCGGGCAACCACCACTTCATATTCGGACAGCAAGGTGCATTATTTTGGCAGCGATATTCCCAGATAATTATGTAACTTCTGTGCATATTTACTAGCAACAGTATATTTTTTTAAATTAAAGTTTCATGGAGATCGTTTTTCTTCCATTCTGCTCTTTCCCTTTCTTCTTCCTTCATTTTTTAATAAAAATGAATATATCGATAACATGTATACATATGACGAAGTCGCAGATATCATACAGTCACAGTAGATCTTTTTTCTGAATTACGGTGTTTCAAAATACATAACCTTTTTAGTTTTCAATGATTTTCCGTTTCTATGCAAATCAATCTTTTCAACGAATGTAGATACAAAGTTCATGAAATACACATTTACGATTTTCTCCCCGAATGAAAGTGAAATCAGTGACATATTTTGCATAGACGATAAGAAAATTCAGATTTTTTCTGCAAATCATAACCCTCAATTAAAAAAAAAAAGAGTCATCAAAGGGCAAATCATTGTAAAGTTTCTGGACAATGTTACTAAATCTGAACACCCAACCCAGAGCCATCAAAAGACAAATCAATGCTGTAAAGTTCTAGACAATGAGACTAAATATTAACCAAAACGTTGAGTTTTTTTCTATAATTAAAAAATGAATGAACACTGTTGTGTAACTCATTGTCAAATTGACAAAGTGGATTATTACTTAATTTCCACTTATACTTACACAATTAAGAACTAACAGGTCGCTAGTACAAGATTCTCCGAGCAATAACCTATGATAGAATCATGTCCCATAGAATCATGGAAGTGCTGCAAAAAATTAATCTTTAATGTTGATCGTTCATGTTTTAATTTACATATCTTTTACTAGGGAACTATGCCAAAGGGCTTTATTTACGTAGTTCCATTTCATTTTCTAATTTCGTTTATGCAAATTTGTATTTGTTTTAAATGTACTTTTTAATTGAAAATGAAATAAATGAGAATTGAATTGAATGGAATACTATGAATGACATCTCAACAGATAGAAAAGGTGTCTATTGAACGCTGTAATCTAGAGGAGAATGATCTAACAGCATCACGTGACCTAGCCAGATTTCTCTGTCTTCTACCTTGTCTCACTGACCTGACGATAAAGTATTCTAGGAATGATTACACATTCCTCTACATTCATGATGATTTCTACCACGAGATTGCTCGACTGGCTTCATCCTCGAAGGTGCGTTTCAAGGTGTTTCAATTGTAAATAGGTTCATTATAGAATAGAGATTCTATTAGAAGGTGCCTTGAATGTTAGTCTAATGATTAACTTTGATAGATGTACAATACGAATAGTGGAGGTTCATTAGGGTCATTGACAAAAATGGAGTTGTCTTCGATGATGAGTGATGGAACTATCAATTACTTTGTATCATGAAAGTGAAAACGATGGCAATTCGTTTAGGAAGTCGTATAAATATTTTATTGTTGTCTTCTTCTCGGTTAATTGTATTTAAGTGTGTTACTTTAATACACGGCCTTGAATACAATTTCAAGAAGCCTGTCTCACATAAGGCGTCATTCTCATTGCCTCAGTACCTAGACGGTACCTCCCCCCCCCCCCCCCCAAAAAAAAAAAAAAATACATTTTGCAGTATGAAATAATGCATTTCGGCGGATTCCTTAATAAAGTTACTATTTTGTGAGATCGAATGATGACCGAGGTAGCAAATGTGGTTTGTAGCAGCTTTTGAGCGCGCTTTCGATCACAGGTTAATTTAAGCGTTAAATTCCTATTGAGACCAGAATTGGGTATTTCTAAGTTTCGTCTAACGATCGATATCGGTCTTTCAAATTTTGAATGGAGTCATTGAAATTCTTTTTGAGACAAGCGGATTAATTTATGAACACTGAAATTCATTTATGGACAAGATTACTTCAATTAATTTCATTCCATTTTTCTTTATCCGCATTCGATTTATTTTCAGGGCATTCAAATTAGCGATCGTTCTTACGAATTCTTTTCAGTACTATACGGTTTCAAATTTCGTGCATGAGATTTCAACGTTCATGCGTGCAAATTAAGAAAGTACCCCAGAGGGGCCTGTTTGGGCATTCACTTTCATTTTAAGGAATTCATTTTAAAATCATAGATTCGTTGATCAACTTTCACAGATTTCGTGGTTTTTAATGTACTCAAACTTATACTGTCTCGTATATTTAAAGGGAGGGACTTCCAGAATTGATTTGTCTCGTGGGGTAATGATGGATCTCATTATTTGCTGTAAATATATAATTGAAGACGGAGGGCAATATATGATTATGATTGTATCCGGCCACCTACCCCCTGGACAACCACCCCCTAGCCTTTTGACAAGGCCTTGTGACTTGGCTATTTTTCTCGGTAAGTAAGCTAGTAGTGGCTTCATAACAAGACGAGCCGCCGAGCCCGGTGAATGCGCGATCGAGCGACGTGAGTCCGAGGGCCTTTTGGAACCTGGCCTGTATTTCTTATGTTATCCTTTGTTCCGAGCGAGGATCTGCTACCTTGTAGGTAGGAGCCAATCAGCGAACGTATCTTCGCATGACGTCAGCATACATTTGGTATGCAAATTCGCCTTCTTCTCGAGCTAGCGCGGCCCGTGCAAGCTACTAGTACATTAATCATGGAAAGCAAGCCCCGCAGATACCGTTGTGATTGGTCGATAATCCTCGGTAGGCGTGTTAGCATACGAATGTCAACTCGTGAATAATTCATATCGGACGATGGAAACCAAGGTTCCAAAAGGCCTCGCGACTGAAGTCGCTCGATGTCGCGTTCACCCGGGCCGTGTTGATTCTTTTCGTCGCCGGCTAGTATCATCTCAGAGGGAAATAGCCAAGTCACGAGGCCTTGTGAAAAAGGGTAACCACCCCCCGGATAACCACCCCTAGGATAAACACCCTCTAGGACAACTACCCCCTAGGACAACTACCCCCTAGGGAAACCACCCTCTAGGACGACTACCCCCTAGGACAAGTACCCCCGGATAATTACCCCCCATACAACTACCCCCTAGGACAATCACCCTCTAGGACAACTACCCCCCGGATAACTACCCCCCGGATAACCACCCCCTGGACAACTACCCCCAGACAACTACCCCCTAAGACAACTACCCCCAGGACAACTTCCCCCGGACAACTACCCCCAGGACAACTACCCCCAGACAACCACCCCTAGGACAACCACCCTCTAGGACACTTACCCCCAGACGCGTATGTTTTTCTGTCAGGATTTGCGCCACTGACAAGAGAGGGCAGTATTTCAGCGTCAAGAAGCCCGGTTTTGGAGACTTTGAGACTACAACTTTAAGACTTGTACTTTCTCTCAGTTTCACCTTACTTTATTTCAGCAAAAGAGAATTTTGTCAATGATCGTTTCCTAAATTCTAACACCCCTTAGCCTGCCGAGGCTCGAACTCGTGATTCCTTCATGACGAGCACAACGTGAATCCGAATGCGCCACACAAGAAACTGCGTGACTGGTTCGCTCATTTTATTATATCCCTACAATTTGTTTTTCGTGAATATTCATGCCAACTAGTCTTGACGGAATAAACCGTATTGTCACCCTTCTTGACGCTCAAATACTGCCCTCTCTCGTTGGGTGGTTCAAGTCCTGACAGAAAAAAATATAGCCCCCCGGACAACTACCCCAGGACAACCACCCTCTAGGAAAAGTACCCCAAATTGGACTTAACATCACATTGAACAAGATAAATAGAATTAATATGGCCTTTAGCAAAATTTCTGCCCGGACCTGCAACAATAAAGCCCAGATAATATACCAAATTTTGTTAAAAGAGAAGTGTTTGTTTTCGCTCATGCTTGCTCGCTTAATTGTTCCTCCTCCAACTTCCAACAATACAACTAAGTTTATCACATAAAAAAAAAAAAAACTAGTTTATATATACTTATGACTTAAAAAGAATTGTTTGTTTTGGTTTTGTTTGTTGTTGTTTTTTGGTGTTTTTTTTTCTTCAATGCATGAAGGCAGGTATTCCCATGTGCAATATCAACTCTCTATTAGATGTTTTGCATGATCAACAATTAAGGGGGGGGCGGGAAGGAAAACAAATAGTCCAGCCGTTTGTCACACACCCCCACTCCCTCTCCCTCACGCACTCTACAATTATGCAACTCGTTACAAAGCTACCAGCCAATCGAGTATTAAAGGAAACTAGCATTGTGGTTGGTCGATTAAAAAAAATAGTATGGGGTATACAATCATGTCAAGATGGACGAGAAATTCAACTGTACAATGCACCATCAACACTGAGTTTAAGCACCCAACTTTTAAAACAAAAATGTAATACCAGGGGAAATCTCCCCCCCCCCCCCCCCCCCCCGTGATCATGGGTACAGACACATTTAACTCACGTGGTGAGGTGAATTTTATCATTATAATGCACCAAAATCCTATTCATAACCAGATTTCCAAAACGTTCTTACCGTGGGAGGTGGATATAGTAGGGTATCTAAGAGGGGTATCCGTGCACCCCCCCCCCCCCCCAGGACTAAACGAAACCAACTTTTTTAACTTGATAATATGCTTAAAAACATTCAAGATGTTAACAAGAAAAAAAAGTGGCCCCGAACAGGGAAAATCAAGGGGGCGTCAAGATGGTCAAAAAAATGCCCTTTTCAAATTTTGTTGAGAGGTCCTTTTGTACTACCGTCACATTTTGACCTGTAACTTTCTGTATGGTCATCAGATTGGTATGAAAATTGGTAGCGTTCTTGCCAGTACTGTTCTACACATTTTGATATAAAAAATATATCCATGTCAAAATGTGTGTTGTCATGGCAACAGTTATCATGAATGAAAATCTAAGTAGAATAGAATAATTTCATATAATGACATTTACCCCCCCCCCCCCCCCTCTCTCTCTCTCTCTCGCTTCCTGGGTGTGCTGGTGCATATCTTGACAATTCATATGCATTGGTCTCTACATTGGTCTCTACCACCTCCCCTTATCCCGAATTCTATCATTTCTCAAATTTGGACTTGTTGCTATTACCCATTGACCTGAAGAATAAGTAGCCAACATCTGTGACATTCCTTTTTTTCAATTAAGTGATTGATAGCTGAATGTCGATTGAGAAATGTCGATCATTTGAGAAATGATAGAATTCGGGATAAGGGAAGGTGGTAGAGACCAATGTAGAGACCAATGCATATGAATTGTCAAGATATGCACCAGCACACCCAGGAAGCGAGAGAGAGAGAGAGGGGGGGGGGGGGGGGGGGGGGGGGGGAGGGGAGGGGGGTAATGTCCTCTTTACCCTTAATTATCCCATCCACCCAACAAAGTCCTAACCTATCTCACCTCCCCTACAACATATACCATCACACCAAACTAGTTCTCACTACGTTCTGCCGAACGGGCTCAAACTGTGTGCGAACTGTTTACGGTCTTTTTACGAACTTCATGGACGGGCTTGGACGAGAAGGGTGCTCCAGAACTTCGAGCCTGCTCAAAATTTTCTGGCGGCCGTCCCGTTCTGCAATTAGACGGAGTGACAACGTACTTAAAACGAGATGGACGTACTACGAACGGAATTGCCGTACTTCGATCCTACTAGGGACGTGTTTCGACGTGGTGCAGTCGTGCATCAATTGCAGTACGTGTGCACACCGACCGGGTCCGTTTGTACCTGGTTCATCCCGTTCGCAGACAGACCCGACTCGACCGCATTATGTCCTTAGCCAGTCGTTATTCCGTGCAAATACGTTCAAAACAAAATAAAATTTCTGAAGGAGTTGGCAACACGGTTCTAAAAGTTCGCAGGAGGTTCTCATAAGTTCTATTCGTTTTGAGTACGTTCGTGTAATTCTCACGCAGTTCTTACTGCGCCCATGCACCCCGTCTGCAGTACAATAGGACAAGGTTTCCTCGCTGGTTCATCATTTGGGCTCGAGATTTTTGGCAGTGCACATTTGTTTCCCGACTTAAGATTCAAGATTTTTGCCCTCAATCATGGGTATGTTTGCAGCCCTTAACGTGTTGAATGTTGGTATCATGCTATTTGTGTTGGAAGCAGAGCAAGAGTACAATGAGATGGTAGAGCAAGAAAAAAGAAGACCAAGGACCTGTTGGGTGAGGAACTGGCTGAAACCTAAGAGGCGAATAGCAGTGGGACATTATCATCAGCTAATGGAGGAGCTCCGCCTAGATGATCAAGAGTCCTTCTACAACTTCTTGAGAATCACCCCAGCCATGTTTGATGAACTTCTTAAACGCATCACCCCCTCCATAGCAAAAGAAGACACAAACTACAGAAAGGCTCTAGAACCAGGGATGCGGTTTGCCATCACACATTATCATAGAATTGCAGGTTAAAATTAGGAAGTTCATTATGCTTACTGTGTAAAACTGAGAAATCTGGAAAAAAAAATATGCGAAAACAAGATTTTTGTAATACGCATAACATGCTACTATGGCAATAGATAATTGAGTTCCTCTTATTATGTTGTGTATGCTTCAGAGTGATGGGAATGTCATTAAACACCACGAATATTGTATCAAACTCATACTGAAGTGATCGTTTTCATGTCTAAGCAATTTTCTTTGACAAAAAATATGAAATTCTTCTATTCTAGTTAGATTTTCATTCATGATAACTGTTGCCATGACAACACACATTTTGACATGGATATAATTGTTTATTATCAAAATGTGTAGAACAGTACTGGCAAGAACGCTACCAATTTTCATACCAATCTGATGGCCATACAGAAAGTTACAGGTCAAAATGTGACGGTAGTACAAAAGCACCTCTCAACAAAATTTGAAAAGGGCATTTTTTGACCATCTTGACGCCCCTTGATTTTCCCTATTCGGGGCCACTTTTTTTCTTATTAACATCTTGAATGTTTTTAAGCATATTATGAAGAAGTTAAAAATAGATACCCTACCAATACCCCCTTCCTCTGGATATTCATTATATCCTTACTGATTGTTGGTCGGTGTTTGATGGTGCATTGTACAGTTGAATTTCTCATCCATCTTAACATGATTTTATACCCCATACTATTTTTTTATATCGACCAACCACAATGCTAGTTTCCTTTAACACTCGATTGGCTGGTAGCTTTGTAACGAGTTGCATAATTGTAGAGTGCGTGAGGGAGAGGGGGTGGGGGTGTGTGACAAACGGCTGGAATATTTGTTTTCCTTCCCGCCCCCCCCCCCCCCTTAATTGTTGATCATGCAAAACATCTAATAGAGAGTTTATATTGCACATGGGAATACCTGCCTTCATGCATTGAAGAAAAAACACACCAAACAACAAACAAAAAAACAATTCTTTTTAAATCATAGTATATATAAACTAATTTTTTTTTTGTTAATGTGATAAACTAAGTTTTATATTTGGAAGTTGGAGGAGGAACAATGAAGCGAGCAAGCATGAGCGAAAACAAACACTTCTCTTTTAATAAAATTTGGTATATTATCTGGGCTTTATTGTTGCAGGTCCGGGCAGAAATTTTGCTAAAGGCCATATTAATTCTATTTTGGCGAGCGAGCGTAGCGAACGAGCACAATCTAGTTCAATGTGATGTTAAGTCCAATTCGGGGTACTTTTCCTAGAGGGTGGTTGTCCTGGGGTAGTGTCCGGGGGGGGGGGGGGGGCTATATATTTTTCTGTCAGGACTTGAGCCACCCGACGAGAGAGGGCAGTATTTAAGAATCAAGAGTGGTGACAATACGGATTATTTCGTCAAGACTAGTCGGCATGAATATTCATGAAAAACAAATTGTAGGGATATAATAAAATGAGCGAACCAGTCACGCAGTTCCTTGTGTTGCGCATTCGGATTCACGTTGTGCTCGTCATGAAGGAATCACGAGTTCGAGACTCTGCAGGCTAAGTGGTGTTAGAATTTAGGAAATTATAATTGACAAAATTTTCTTTTGTTGAAATAAAGTACGGTGAAACGGAGAGCAAATACAAGTTGTAGTCTCAAAGTGTCCAAAACGGGGCTTCTTGACGCTCAATTACTGCCCTCTCTTGTCAGTGGCGCAAATCCTGACAATAAAAAATACGCGTCTGGGGGTAAGTGTCCTAGAGGGTGGTTGTCCGGGGGGTAGTTGTCTGGGGGGGGGTAGTTATCCGGGGGTATTTGGCCTAGAGGGTGGTTATCCTAGGGGGTAGTTGTCTGGGGGGTAGTTATCCGGGGGTACTTGTCCTAGGGGGGGGGGGGGGGGGGGTAGTCGTCCTAGAGGGTGGTTGCCCTAGGAGGTAGTTGTCCTAGGGGGTAGTTGTCCTAGAGGGTGTTTATCCTAGGGGTGGTTATCCGGGGGGTGGTTTTCCAGGGAGTAGGAGTCCTAGAACCGATTATGATACTGAAACATAATTACAGCAAGATTGAGGCGGTAAATATAATTTTTTAGTACATTATTAGAGTGAAAAAGACCATCAGTGTGGAGGCGATAATTAACGTTAGCCTACTTATAATTCGCATAGCCTTTTTTCTGTAATAAAAAAAAACTTTGTCTAACGGGCATGTGGCACTGTTTTCCCAGGCTAATATTCCATAATTTAGATATGGTAAAACTAGTGTGGAGTATATAGTTTTCCAAAAACTTACAATACACATGAGATCGAATGCACTTATTTAAAACTTACCAGCCTTTTGATGAAATTGAATGACCAAAGAGTAACAGAAGCCGGTTGCAGGTGAAATTGGATGCTTCGATTTCAAACTTTTGCTTGTTAGTAAAATTTGAATGAAGAATTTTAAGATTTTGTTGCACAGAAAGTTAATTTGCACATGTATGAATGAATTTGGATGGTCACTGGTTAAATCCCTTGCTCTTTCTTCAGATGAGAATGAACCATTTGAAGAATTTGTTGCACGAATAGTGAATTTGGACGAATCAAAGTGAAACTGATTGCTCTTTCCTTAAATCGTTTGCTCTTAATAGGAATCTTGATTACTCATTTGAAAAATTCGTTGCACAGATCACGAATTTGAAGGAGCAAAAACCAAAATGAATTTACATGTACCATGGCGATCATATCGTTTGTGAATTCGAATTCTTGAAATGTGAAATAGATTGAACAAATTGTGAAATTGAACGGGAAAACCTATCAAAATGAATTTATCGATAAAATGTATACATATAACCAAGTCACAGATATCATACAGACAAACTAAACGATATCTTGTTCTGAATTACGGTGTTTTCAAAATACAAAACCTTTTCATTTTACAATGATTTTCCGTTTCTATGCGATTACAACCAATCTTTTAAACCAATGTAGATAGAGAGTTCAGGAAAATAAACATTTACAATTTTCTCCCCGAATGAAAGTCAAATAAATGACATATTTGCATAAACGATAAGAAAATTCAACTTTTGAACTGTTTTTTCCAGATCATAACCCTCAATAAAAAAGCGTCACCGAAGGACAAAATAAAATCAGTGTCGTAAAGTTTCTGGACAAAGTTACTAAATCTGAACCCCCAAACCCAGAGTCATCAAAGAACAAATCAATGTTGTAAAGTTCTAGACAATGTGACTAAATATTAACCAAAAGTTTGATTATTTTGTTCTACAATATAGAAATAAATGGATACTGTTGTGTAACTCATTGTCAAATTGACATAGTGGATTATTACTTAATGTCCACTTATACTTACACAATTAAAGACCTCAGCCTGACCGAATTTTGAAATATACCCTTTATTCATCCACGGGGAGCTATATATTTTCTGAACAAATTGAAACCAACTTCATGAGATTCCGTTTCCTGTGGAATGAGTAACAGCGTCCCGAATGTTGAGCCCCCGTGGTTTGGGCCCCGTCTCTGAGGAACGCTACTTTGCGGGGGGTGAAAATTTGATGACGACATATCGTGTAGACGCACTCGGAGCTGTATACATGACATGTCGTCACACGTCTAGCGACCCCCTGCAGTGTTACGCCATAGGGAGGGGGCGGACCAAAATTTTTTTTTAATTTTTTATGGATAAACGGAGACGAAAATTTATGGATAACCAGGGTAATTATATTCTTTGTTTACTAAGCTTTACGTCAATATATGGTTGTTTTGGGTCAGGCTGAGGTCTTTAAGAACTAACAGGTCGCTAGTACAAGATTCTCCGAGGAATAACCTATGATAGAATCATCTTTTCTAGAATCATGGAAATTCTGGGGAAAAAATTGCACTCTTGATTGTTCATGATTTAATTTACATATCATTTACTATGAATGACGTCTCAACAGATAGAAAAGGTGTGCATTGAAGGTTGTAATCTAGAGAAGAATGATCCAATAGCATCACGTGACATAGTCAGATTTCTCTGTCTTCTACCTTGTCTCACTGATCTGACGATAAAGTATGCTTGGAAGATATACATATCCCTTTCCCTTCATGATGATTTCTACCACGAAATTGCTCGGCTGGCTTCATCCTCGAAGGTGAGTTTCTAGGTGTTTCAATTGTATATAGGTTCATTGTAGAATATAGGGACATTTTTAGAAGTTGTCTTGATAGTCTATGGGCCAACGTAGACCCCCCCCCCCCCCCCCTTAGGCACAATTTTAGTGATGTTTTCCTGGTAGCTATGACCTTCGGCTATCAGAATCTGCTTGTTTGCCATAGAGTTAGTGGTGGGTGTGGCCCGCAGGGCCGTTACCATGGCAACGCATCAGGGAAATATAGGAATTTTCTAAAATACCTAATATTTCTAATTCAGAAATTTGAAAAAAAAGTCTAGTAAGTATCTAAATATGTATTTTTTAGTTTCCTGATTGATTGAAACCAAAATCTGGGTCATTTGAAGTCACGGTCATGTCAAAAAATAGCCGTTACTATGGAAACGGTGCCATAAAAGTGGATATTTTAGAAAAATATCTAAACTTATCAGTATAAAATAGACAGAAAGGTGTCTCCACAATCTTAGATTATATGTTTCTATTAGCTAGGACCCTCAGCTATCATAATCTGCCTATTTTCCATAGAGTTCATGGTGGGCGTGGCCGCTAGGGCCGTTACCATGGTAATACATAACGAAATACTGGAATTTAGAAAATACCATATGTTTGTCATTTAACAGCATAAAATATATGGTAAGGCCTCTAATATATGTAGTTCAAGCTGCCCCACTGATTCAAACCACAATCAGAGTCATTTGAAGTCACGGGCGTGTAAAAAAAGGTCGTGGCTATGGAAACGGGCCCACAAAATTCTGATATTTGTCGAAAATATCTATGATTTATCAATACAAAATAGAAAACAACTGTCTGCACAATCTTAATCATTTTTTTCTGTTAGCTAGGACCCTCATCTGCCTGTTTTCCATATACTTCATGGTGGGCGTGGCCGCTAGGGCCGTTAACATGGTAACATAACGAAATACATGTACTGGAATTTAGAAAATACCGTATATTTTTCATTTAGCAGCATAAAATATACATGGTAAGGACTCTAATATATATTTATTTCAAGCTGCCCCACTAATTCCAACCACAATCTGAGCCATTTGAAGTCATGGGCGTGTACATAAGGGCCGTTGCTATGGAAACGATCCCACAAAATGCTGATATTTGTGGAAAATATCTATGATTTATCAATAAAAAATAGAAAATAACGGTCTGCACAATCTTAAATCATGTTTTTTCTGTTAGCTCGGACCCTCAGCTCTCATATTCTTCCTATTTTACATAAATATTTGTAAAAAAATCTGTAACTATTCAATGCACCATATAAATTAAGGGTCTCCACAACCTGAAGTGATGTTTTTTTCCCCCTGTACGTTAGCTAGGACCCTGGATATCATATCCTCCCTGACTGCCACAAAGTTGGATGTCGGGCGACCACTCGGGATGTTACCATGGTAATAAGATAGGAAATAACATATGTGTAATGCAACAACATGAAAATATTAATTAGGCATTACATCCATTTCAAGCAGCTCTTTTGAGTGTAATTTTTTGGTGTGCTTTGAAGGTCACAGTCAGGTAAAACGATTATAATTCTTATTATCCGGTTGGTCTCAAAATGGGTGTGCGCACCAGCCCCATTACTATGGCAACGCACAATCAAAATATTGGAAATTGTTTGAAAATGATAAATATATATATATATATATATATTCAGTTTTAACAATAGAAAACACAAAATATTGGTCTTGATATACATATCATAAACTGCCTCAGTTACAGGCATAATCCAAATCACTTAAGGCCATAGTAATGTCAAAACAGGGTTGTTGACATGGTAGTATTAATATGAAATCTGAGAAATTGAAAAAAAAATATGACAGATTTTTGTTATTACACAGCAGCAATTATGTTGCAAATACATGTGGGTTTCGATGTGGGGGACCGTTCAACAACAACAGCTGATCCTAACTGGTTAGCTGAGTAGTTATGCTTCCACCTCTATGCCTTGACGTCAATCCTACCAATAAGAAATCTGCATGTTCATTAAGGATTAACAGCATGACCAAGGTGGTCTAGGATTTGGACTTCATCAGAAACAGGGCCAAAGAATTGAATTTTTGGATGAACCGCGAACCACCAGATCCACAGTTCGGTGACGTATCCACTAGACCACGACACCTCTACATAGATCAAGTCCAGGACTAAAGTGCTGATACCTGCCTGGATTTTTTAATATTTGCTAGAAGGTATTCAAAAGAGTCACTGAGAAGGCATGTAGTGCAATTGCAGCTCAGCATTCTCATGACTTGCATGATTGGGGTACATGTATATTAGCCATGGACTTGATGTTTTGGGGACCATAAGACCATAAGTTTACACATTGGTTGCCCCTACAGGTAAAGCTGCAGTTCTCTTGGCTTTAGAGGAGATATGGCCAATAGTGTGTGAGATGGTTCCTCTAATACTATCTTGCCTTAAGCATGGTTGGATAAAGGATGGGGGTATATTTTTAGCAGAGTTAAGTGGCTAGGTCCATAATGTTGTGAAATTAGTGAACACCAGTGGGATTGTCTATCTTTTACAGCTTTAATGCGTTCTGCAGCCGAACAGAGTATTTTCTTATCAAAACTTGGTTGATTTTCTTACAAGTCTGATATGGTGAGGCACTCTTATCTGGCTTGAACCACAGGCTGAGAAGGTCATGGTGAGGAGATTATCCAACCCTTCCCCGGTTTGGTTTGGCAGAATAAAGTCAGAACTCAGGATGGAGATATAGGTGTGATCTTTTATACATCCGCCACTATGTTAGAAGAGAATACATTTTCTTTGCAATGCTTGAGTAATGTCTCTATGGTTAGGATGAATATGATGAGTGAATCCTCACTTCACCCTAGTGGGAATTCAAGTTTACTTAGTATAGTTTGGTATGTAGTGCTGAAGTCTGTCAATGCCTTCTTGTATCTGTTCTTCATGATAACTCTGATTGACGGGTAATCCTCAACCTCATCCAAAGTAGCGGGTGTTGATGCAAGAGGAATTCTGCTGAAAATGTTCCGTACCTCTCTCCAAAGGATGCTCTCTAACTTCAGCATCCATTTATAGAACTCCTTGCAGGGGAAAAGTGGAATACATGTAGCTCTCAATCATGTCAACTGGGTGTGGACACTTATGTACCTCACTTATCATTTGCAGATGACCGTTAACTCAATACCGACACATTAATTGCAGTTAGCAGTATAGTCAGTAATTAATTTTATAAAAATAATATCATCACCAACATTATCTTTCGTGTTGTGAAACCACAGAAATATGCCACTTTAAATTCTAAATAAAGATTTCTCATAATCTGCCTTAGGTGCGACCATATTTGGATATGATCATTGTCTTAAATAATTAACATTTTCAATGCAATCATTCTGGCTGCTTGCAATGGAGATATCTAGCAGGTCTAGACTGTTTTATTGTTATATAATGTTAAACTAAAACAAATTCCACTTTCTGAAATGCTAATATTTTAAAGATGCTTTTGGTGCTTACAACCACAGTACAACAACTACCAGGCAGTTAAAGTTAATACTGTAATACAACAAAGTAGATGAGAGTATCTCTAAGTACAGTGGTACCTTTTCAATATGCATTGGCTTCTGGAATGAATTTTCAGAAGCCTTGCATATCTATTTGAACATTTGCATCTTCGTTTGTCATGCATTTGTCCTACCAGGCAAAATACGGGGCGCTGTCTTGCTGCTGCCACACCACCATTTTTGCTCTGCAATGTCTCACATTTTTTCAACTATTTTGACAGTGTATTGGGAATTCATTTTTGTATCAGCTGTTTCAGGTTGTATCACTGATTCTGATGAACCATTTTACATGCCTTGGTTGGTGACAACTTTCTGAGGATTTTGAGTGATAATTTTTTCCTCAAATACCTGCCTGGCAGGCACTATGTATAGCTGTATGTAACTCTTATACACGGAGCCAATGTGGAGTTGCAGTCCTTAGTATTTTCAAGCGCCATGAGCGCCCAATTGAGGCGGATACCGGCGCTA
This sequence comes from Heliocidaris erythrogramma, assembly GCA_025617745.1. NCBI lineage: Eukaryota > Metazoa > Echinodermata > Echinoidea > Camarodonta > Echinometridae > Heliocidaris > Heliocidaris erythrogramma. The sequence goes on along the minus strand of CM046863.1, from coordinate 47,581,780 downwards.
TAGAAGAAGCCATCATCATCATCAGGCATGAACTTGAGGCCTCCAACCTGGAAAATATTCTTGATCTGGAATTGAACCAATAGGACAGTTACAAATTTATAAGCTCAGGCACTTGTTTATAATTCATTATTTAGATACATATATATCCCTTTCTTAAAAATCAATATTAGGTTTCTTATCATTCTTTTCCTTTAGCAATGGCATATTTTTATATGACTGACCTAAATTCATCCGGCTTTTGATTGCAATTAAAGGCGCAGCTTCAATTGTGTATAATTAGATGCCTACATTGTACTTCAATACATTACAAATAATGGTGGAAGCACTGTGGTATATTGGTGAAGGCCTTTCACTCTCATACGAAATTGGATTCGGTCCTTGATCGGTGCTTACATCCCTGGGCACGGTGTTTTGCCCACATTTGTTTTGCTTGACCCAGATGTATGAAATGTGTACAAGGCTTTGATAGTTGCAGGGCAGTAATATTACTGATGTGGTTATCCTGGGTAAGTAAGAATTTAAAAAAAAATTATTATTATCTATTTTTCTAAAACTCTGATGTTTGTTGGTGCCTTACCATGGTATCTACCTTGACAGTCTCACCCACAACCAACTTTGTGACTACTAGGAAGCTTTCGATTATTATAGCTGAGGGTCCTAGCTGACAGATAAACACCATTTTAGGCTGTACATACACTTGTTCTTTATTTTGTGTTGATTAGTTACAGAAATATTCAATTTTTATCATACTGTTTCTATAGCAACAGCCATGTTTTGACATGACGGTAACTTCCAATGACTCTGATTCTACTTGCAATCAAACGGACACTCCAAAATACATATGGTTAGATGGTTACAATGTGTTTTTGTGATCTTGAATTACAGATATATAGTATTTTCTAAAATTCAATTCCATGATGTGTTACCATGGTAACAACCCTAGTGGTCATGCCCAATACGAACTTTATGTAAAATAGGAAGAATATGAGAGCTGAAGTTCTAGCTATCAGAAAAACATGTGGGGCCGTTTCGATAGCAACGGTCCTTTTTTACACGTCCATGACTTCAAATGACTTAGACTGTGGTTGGAATCAGTGGGGCAGCTTGAAATACATATATTAGAGTCCTTACCATATATTTTATGCTGCTAAATGACAAATATACAGTATTTTCTAAATTCCAGTATTTCGTTATGCGTTACCATGGTAACGGCCCTAGCGGCCACACCCACCACCACCTTATTGTCAAACAAGCAAATTGATAGCTGAGGGTCAAAACTAATATAAAAACATTATCAAAGACTGTGCAGACACCTTTTTCTTTCTATTTTGTAATGGTTAGTTTGACACGTCCATTACTTTAAATGGCTCAGATTATGACTGCAATCTATCAGGCAGCTTGAAATACACATAATGGGTGACCCTCCACCACAAAACGACTAATAAGTCGCAATGGGAGTTCTAGAGTAAACAGCTGAAAACAGTTTTTGGGGGGTGGAAATATATATTTTAAGTTTTTAGTATTTTCTGAAAGTACAGATATTAATCTATCATCTGACAAAATTTCGGAGTAAAATACCATATTGAAATATGTTTTTACTATCCTTCAAAATGACCATTTTTTTCACGGACATTCAAATTATGTGAGCCAGCTTAATATTGGGATAGTACTTCACGTCGCTGTTCTGGTATAACTCAAAAAGTTTGCATTGCCTAATATTCATATTCTACAAGAAATATATCTATTCTGCAGGTATGGAAAGTTTCAACCCAATCCAAGAGTACTTCACTGTGTAAGCTTTGGAGATTTGACTCAGCCTTTTGTGCGACAAACAATAGGACACAGATTAGGCGTTCTTAAATGGTCACGCTTCTTTAGAGCTCGTTTCCTAGGGGTTTTGCTTAGTCTATAGAAGACAAGTTGTATATCATTTTAAAGCTTAGAATCTAAGCTTTCAAACTGTGCTGAAATAAAAAAAAAATCCAACTTATTGGTCGTTTTGTGGTGGAGGGTCACATGGGATACTTACCATATATTTTATAGCTATTGAATTACAAAGACAGTATTTTTTTCTAAGAATCCAGTATTTTTGATGTGTTACTATAGTAACGGTCCTAGAGGCCACACCCACCACCGACTGTACATCAAATGGGCAGATTATGATAGCTGAGGGTCGAAGTTAATAGAAAAACATACTTTAGGCTTCTGCATACACCGTTTTGGCTATTTCATATTTATAAATTTAAAAAGTTGTCAAAAATGCCCGCTTGTTATGGTACCGTTTCCATAGTAACGGCCATTCTTAACATGATCTTGACTTTAAATGACTCTGATTATGGTTGCAATCGACTTGGTACCTTAAAATACATATATATTAAAGGATGCTTACTAAGTATTTTTAGATTCGAATTATATGACTTTTCCTAAAATTCATATTTTTCTTGATGCGTTACCATGGTAACGGCCCTGGTAGCCACACCCACCACCAACTTTATGGCAAACAAGCAGATTCGGATAGCTAAGGGTCCTAGCCAACAGAAAATCATCATTTAAAATTGTGCCTAAGGGGGGGGGGGGACCTTTTCGGTTACTGGCCCATGGACTATGAATGACTAATGATTAACTTCTTTAGATATACAATACGAATAGAGGTTCATTTGGGTCATTGACAAGAAAGGATTTGTATTTGATGAGTGATGAATTATCAATTACTTCGTACGATGTGAGTGAAAACGATGGCAATTCGTGTAGGACGTCGTTTAAATATTTTATTGTCTTATCGGTTAATTGTATTTAGTGCATTAATTTAATACACGGCACTGAATAAATTTTCATGACGCCTGTCTGACACGAGGCGTCATTTTCACTGCGTCAGCGCCTAGACGGTACAACCTCCAAAATAATTACATTTTTGCAGTATATATTTTAAAAAAAAACGTTACTATTTTGTGAGATCGAATGATAACCGAGGTAGAAAATGTGCTTTGTAGCAGCTTTTGAGAGCACTTTCGATCACACAGGTTAAGTTAAGCGTTAACTTTCCAGTCAGACCAGAATCGGGTATTTCTAATTTCGAATAATTCGATATTCGGGCAACCACCACTACATATTCGGGCAGCCAGGTGCCAGAATATCCACATATTTTGGCAGCGATAATCCCAGATAATTATGTAAATTTTGTGCAAAAATATCTACTAGGAACAGTATTTTTTTTTTAAATCAAAATTTCTTGGGGATCGTTTTTCTTCCATTCTGCTCTTTCTTCTTCTTCCTTCATTTTTAATAAAAATGATTTTATCGATAAAATGTATACATATGACCAAGTCACAGATATCATACAGTCAAAATAAACGATATCTTTTTCTGAATGACAATGTTTTCAAAATACATTCCCTTTTCGTTTTACAAGAATTTACGTTTCTATGCGATTACAAATCAATCTATTCAACGAATGTAGATAGAGTTCATGAAATACACGTTTATGATTTTCTCCCCCGAACGAAAGTCAAATAAATTATGTATTTTGCATAAACAATAAGAAAATTCAGACTTTTGAACTTTTTTCAAGATCAGAACCCTCAATAAAAAAAAGAATCATCAAAGGGCAAATCAGTGTCGTAAATTTTCTGGCCAAAGTCACTAGATCTGAATCCCCAAACCCAGAGTCATCAAAGAACAAATCAATGTTGTAAAGTTTTTGGACAATGTGACTAAATATTAACCAAAACTATGAGTTTTTCTACAGTTTAAATATAAATGAATACTGTTGTGGTACTCATTGTCAAATTGACATGGTTGATTATTACTTAATTCCCACTTATACTTACCCAATTAAGAACTAACAGGTCGCTAGTACAAGATTCTCCGAGCAATAACCTATGATAGAATGATCTCCCCTAGAATCATGGAAATGCTGCAAAAAATTAATCTGCAATGTTGATCGTTCATGTTTTAATTTACACATCATTCACTATGAATGACGTCTGAATAGATAGAAAAGATGTGCATTGAAGACTGTAATCTAGAGAAGAATGATCCAACACAATCACGTGACCTAGCCAGGTTTCTCTGTCTTCTACCTTGTCTCACTGACCTGGCGATAAAGGCTTCTATCCATGAATGCATACCCCTTTTCCTTCATGATGATTTCTACCACGAGATTGCTCGGCTGGCTTCATACTCGAAGGTGAGATTCAAGGTGTTTCAATTGTATATAGGTTCATTATAGAATATAGGGATTTTTTTAGAAGGTGCCTTGAATGTTAGACAAATAATTAACGTTTTCAGACGTACAATATATTAGCGTTGCCAGGTTCAAAGAGTTAAATTATCCGTATCCGAGACTAAAAATTATCGTACATATAGCCCATATAGCTAACTCTGTATCTCACAGAAAAATGAGGAAGTAGATTCTACCAACTGTAGACCTATATCTGTATATGAAAAAAAAAAAATATGTCCGAGCTGAAGGCAAGATACGATCCCGCAAAATTCACATAGGCCTGAAACGCTTGTATTAAAATTAACATGCGTTTCAATGGGATGTCGGCGAACTTGTACTTATGACGGTTTGGTGAAACAGTGCCCAGGGCCGGCCCCGAAATAGTCACCCCATTTTACCCATAAGATTCAACCCAGTAAAGTTACTTAGACCATCTTGACAAAAGGTTGTCAGCCTCACCGCTGGGGTAAGCCCCCAGAGCCACTAAAAGAGACCTCAAAGTCGGCTCAATTTCTCCCCATCTCCCCCATGCACCAAACTTTGTCACTAGGGCATTACAAAACAAGAAATCTGACAAAAATTTCCGTTAGGATGAGGTGTCAGACGGCCCCTAAAATTTGGGGTAAAATTTTGCCCTTGAAGCCCGGAAATCAAAATTTGTTAGAAGGGAGAGCTATGGATGTACATTCCAAAAATAAAAAAAAACTGACAAAATTGCCCACCGGGAAGGGGTGTCAGACCCCCTAAAATGAAAACACCAAAGTGCCCTTTGACAATGCTTTGCCCCATCAAAATGCTCCGTATGTAAAGAGAAACCGTTTTTTACCTTCTGACTATAATTCAAAAGCGTTTTATTCATTTCACTTTGTCGTGGTCTAGTGGATACGTCACCGGACTGTGGATCTCATGGTTCGCGGTACGAGTCCCGCCGCGGCACTTAACGTCCTTTGGCAAGAAATTAATCTACATTTGCCACTCTCCACCCAGGTGTAGTAAATGGGTAACTGGTAGGAACCTATTGCTTGAATGCTTTCATCGCCTATTAGGGCAGCTGGGCTTAAGCCAGGGTAATAATAGTATTTCCAAGCGCTCTGAGTAGTTTGTAACTAGATATAGCGCTATATAAGAATTTATATTATTATAATTATAACATAATTTGGAGTTTAATAATCTTCTTGAGGTGCAATTTGGTATAATAATTGGTGTTTTTAGTAATAAGTTATCAAATTGTGAAAAATGTTTTACTTTCCCAAAAGTAGCCAAAAAATATTGTCAGGATTATGTAAACACACCTAATGACCATCTAATAGAGCAGCTTGCTAGGTATCTGTGCAATTAACAGATGAAAAGTACATTTCGGTCTGGCAGTCACACACCACAGATACCTGAAAAGCTCTTCTGTTATGCCTTGTCAACGAGGTTAAGATGGACAGTGGGTGTGTTTACATAATCCTGACAATATTTGGGGGCTACTTGAAAGCAATACATTTTCACAATTTTAATAACTTATTAATCAAAAGACCAATTAACACCAATTGCACCTCAAGAAAATTATACTCAAAATTATGTTATGAAAATATAAAGTGAATAAATCAACAGAACACTTTTGAGTGATCATAGTCAGAATGTAAGAAAAGGGTTTTTGGTGGGGCAAAGCTTTGGGTTTTCATTACAGGGGGTCTGACTCCCCCTTCCCGGGAGACAATTTTGTAAGTTTATTTTATTTTTGGAATGTACATCCATAGCTCTTCCTTCTAACAAAAGTTGGTCCCTGGGCTTCACAGGTAAAAATTTACCCCCCATTTTTTAGGGCCCGTCTGACACATATTTCAACGGAAATGTTTGTCAGTTTTTTGTGTTTTGTAATGTCCAGACATACTACTTCCTACTGACAAAGTTTGGTGCATGGTGGAGATGGGGTGAAATCGACCCGACTTTTGGGTCTCTTTTGGAGGCTCTGGGGGCTAAACCCAGCGGCTACAGTCAGGCTGACCACTTTTTTTTGTCAGTGACTTAGATGGTCCAAGTAACTTTGCGGGGTCAAAGCTTATGGGTAAAATGAGGTGACTATTTCGGGGCAGGCTCTCTGACTATATAGTATCATGGGATATTAAAACTCTGCCCTCGAGTCGTACTCGACATATGGCTTGCAAACAAAACTCCGTGGGTGAAAATTACAAGAGGCAAAAATGTACGCTTCCTGTGTGTTTGGAAATGTTTTTTTTTTTAGAGAGAGAGACAATTGGTACCAAAAAGGGTAAAAACAAGGCCTACTATTTACGCCTATCTTCTTAAATTGCAAAAATGTAAAAGTATCGTACATTTCACATGTTAGAGAATCATTGATCGTACATCGTACAGAGGGCCAAATTATCGTACACCTGGCAACGCTGTATATAATGCAGGTTTATTCGGGTCATTGAAAAGTTGTCTTTAATGATGAGTAATGGACCAATCAATTACTTCATAACATGTAAGTGGCAATTCGTGTAGGAAGTCGTATATTTTGTTATATTCTTATCGTTTAATTGTATTTAATGCCGTAATTTAATACATGTCACTGAATAAAAATTCATGAAGCCTGTCTCACACAACAAAACTTTTAAAAAATCCACACAATTTGCACTATCAAAAACTTTGCGTATTGGCGGATTTCTTTTTAAATTATGTTTACTATTTGTTAAAGTCGCATAATGACCGAGGGAGAAAATATTGTGATTTGTAGCAGTTTTTGAGAGCACCTTTGATCAGAGAGGCAAATTCGCGTGATAACTTCCCATTTAGACCGGAATCGGGTATTTCTAATTTTCGAATAATTCGATATTCGGGCAACCGCCACTTCATATTCGGGCAGCGAGCTGCCAGAATATGCACATTTTGACAGCGATATTCCCAAAAAATTATGTAACTTCTGTGCATATTTACTAGGAACATTTTTTTTTAAATCCAAATTTCCTGGATTAATTTTCTTTCATTCTCCTCTTCTTCTTCTTTCATTTTTGTATAAACAAATTTATCTATAAAATGTATACATATGTCCAAGTTATAGATATCATACAGTCAAAGTAAACGATATCTTTTTCTGAATTACAGTGTTTTCAAAACACATTCCCTTTTCGTTTTACAAAGAATTTCCGTTTCTGTGCGATTACAAACCAATCTTTTCAACGTATGTAAATAACGAGTTCATGCAATACACATTTACGATTTTCTCCCCGAATGAAAGTCAAATAGATTACATATTTTGCTTAAACAATTAAGAAAATTCAGACTTTTCATTTTTTTTCCAGATCATAACCCTCAATAAAAAAAGAATCAAAGGACAAATCAGTGTCGTAAAGCTTCTCGACAATGTGACTAAATATTAGCCAAAACTTTGAGTTTTTCTACAATTTAAAGTTAAATGAATACTGTTGTGTAACTCATTGTCAAATTGAAATAGTTGATTATTACTTAATTTCCACTTATACAAGAACTAACAGGTCGCTAATACAATATTCTCCAAGCAATAACCATTTCAAGTTGCCTTGAATGTTAAACTAATGATTAACGTTTTTCTATGAACAATATATAGAATGCAGGTTTATTATGTCCATTGAAAAAACAAGAGTTGTCTTTTTTTTTTTTTTTCGTTTTACAGTGCTTTTCCGTTTCTGTGCAATTACAATCAATCTTTTCAACGTATGTAGAGAGTGAGTTCAATACACATTCACGATTTTCTTCCCGAATGAAAGTCAAATATATTACATATTTTGCATAAACGATAAGAAAAATCACTTTTGAACTGTTCTTTTTTTGGAAATCATAACCCTCAATAAAAAAGAAGAATCATGAAAGGAAAAATAATTGTTGTAAAATTTCTGGACAAAGTTTCTAAATCTTAATCCCCAAAACCAGAGTCATCAAAGACCAAGTCAATGTTGTAAAGTTTCTGGACAATATTACTTAATATTAACCAAAACTTTGAGTTTATCTACAATTTACAAATAAATGAATACTGTTGTGTAACTCATCGTCAAATTGACAAGGTTGATTATTACTTAATTTCCACTTGTACTTGCACAAGAACTAGCAGGTCGTTAGTACAAGATTCTCCGAACAATAACCTAGAGTAGAATCATCTCCCCTAGAATTATGGAAACGCTGCAGAAATTAATCTGCACTGTTGATCGTTTGTTTTAATTTACATATCATTTACTATGAATGACGTCTCAACAGATAGAAAAGGTGTGCATTGAACGCTGTAAGCTAAAGAAGAATGATCCAACAGCATCACGTGACCTAGCGAGATTTCTCTGTCTTCTACCTTGTCTCACTGATCTGACGATAAAGTATGCTAGGAATGAATACATTTCCCTTCATGATGATTTCTACCACGAGATTGCTCGGCTGGCTTCATCCTCGAAGGTAAGTTTCAAGGTGTTTCAATTGTATCTAGGTTTATTGCAGAACACACGGAAATTGTTTTAGAAGTTGCCTTGAATGTTAAACTAATGATAAACGTTTTTCTATGAACAATATATAGAATGCAGGTTTATTATGGCCATTGAAAAAACAAGAGTTGTCTTTGATGATGAGTGATGGAACTAACAATTACTTTATATCGTGTTAGGGTGAAGTCGTTTAAATATTTTAGTGTTGTCTTCTTATCGGTTAATTGTATTTTAGTGCGTTAATTCAATACAAGTCATTGAATAGAATTTCATGAAGCCCGTCTCACACGAGGCGTCATTTTTCATTGCCTCAGTACCAGGACGGTACACCCCCCTCAAAAAAGCCCCAAAACAATTAGCAAAATCTAAAAAAAAAACATTGCATTTTGGCAGATTCCTTTATGTTTACTATTTTGTGAGATCGCATAATGACCGATGTAGAAAGTGTGGTTTGTAGCAGCTTTTCAGAGCACTTTTGATCACACAGGCATATTCAAGCGTTAACTTCCCATTTAGACCAAAATCGGGTTTTTCTAATTTTCAAATTCAATATTCGGGCAACCACCACTTAATATTCGGGCAGCGAGGTGTCAGAATATCCACACATTTTGTCAGCGATATTCCCAGATAATTATGTAACTTCTGCGCATATTTACTAGGAACATTTTCTTTTTTTAATAAAAATTTCTCGGACATCGTTTTCCTTTCATTCTTTTCTTCATTCTTCGTTTTTATAAAAAAAAAGTATCTATAAAATGTATACATATGACCAAGTCACAGATATCATACAGTCAAAGTAAACCATATCTTTTTCTGAATTACGGTGTTTAATTTTTTTTTTTTTCGTTTTACAGTGCTTTTCCGTTTCTGTGCAATTACAATCAATCTTTTCAACGTATGTAGAGAGTGAGTTCAATACACATTCACGATTTTCTCCCCGAATGAAAGTCAAATATATTACATATTTTGCATAAACGATAAGAAAAATCACTTTTGAACTGTTCTTTTTTTCGAAATCATAACCCTCAAAAAAAAAGAATCATGAAAGGAAAAATAATTGTTGTAAAATTTCTGGACAAAGTTTCTTAATCCCCAAAACCAAAGTCATCAAAGACCAAGTCAATGTAAAGTTTCTGGACAATATTACTTAATATTAACCAAAACTTTGAGTTTATCTACAATTTACAAATAAATGAATACTGTTGTGTAACTCATCGTCAAATTGACAAGGTTGATTATTACTTAATTTTCACTTGTACTTACACAAGAACTAGCAGGTCGTTAGTACAAGATTCTCCGAACAATAACCTAGAGTAGAATCATCTCCCCTAGAATTATGGAAACGCTGCAGAAATTAATCTGCACTGTTGATCGTTTGTTTTAATTTACATATCATTTACTATGAATGACGTCTCAACAGATAGAAAAGGTGTGCATTGAACGCTGTGAGCTAAAGAATGATCCAACAGCATCACGTGACCTAGCGAGATTTCTCTGTCTTCTACCTTGTCTCACTGACCTGACGATAAAGTATTCTAGGAATGAATACACATTCCCTTACATTCATGATGATTTCTACCACGAGATTGCTCGACTGGCTTCATCCTCGAAGGTGAGTTTCAAGGTGCTTCAATTGTGTATAGGTTCATTATAAAATATAGGGATTTCTTTAGGTGTCTTGAATGCTAGACTAATGATTAACTTTTTTAGATGTACAATACGAATAGTGGAGGTTCATTAGGGTCATTGACAAAAAAGGAGTTGTCTTTCATGATGAGTGATGGAACTATCAATTACTTTGTATCATGTTAGTGAAAACGATGGCAATTCGTTTAGGAAGTCGTATAAATATTTTATTGTTGTATTCTTATCGTTTCATTGTATTTAGTGCCTTAATTGAATACACGTAACTGAATAAAATTTCATGAAGCCTGTCTCACACGAGGAGTCATTTTCATTGCGTCAGCACCTATACGGTACAACCCCCCTCAAAAGAACAAAAACACCCAAAAACCAACAACAAAAACCAAAAGAAAAAAAAAACCCAAAAAATAATTTCCAGTATAAAAAACGTTGTGTTTTGGCGGATTCCATTTTTAATTACGTTTACTATTTTTTTGAGGTCGCATAATGACTGACACGCGGGTTTACTCAACAAAGGGATATTCACACCATGCCATGTACATTTATAAATTTATTATTTCTTTACAAGAAACATCTTGCCGAATAGATGATAATGTATACAGGTCACAAATTATGCATCTTCTTTAAACTCAAAACATTTGGCTACCTTCTATTCTCTTTCACAACAAATACTGAACTAACTTGACACTGTAAATTCCTTTAATCTATGTTACTATCTCATTACATCACTGAAATCCTAAACTGACCTAATTTCAAAAGTCTAACACTTTTCTGCTCACAGCTAAATCACAACCACTCAACAAGGCCAATTTCCACTCATGTCTAAAAGAAGCTGATCCTGAAATGATTCACTTGTAAAAGACCTGAAGATTTATAACCTAGAGTAGAATCATCTCCCTTAGAATTATGCAAACGCTGCAGAAATTAATCTGCATTGTTGATCGTTTATGTTTTAATTTACACATCATTTACTATGAATGACGTCTCAACAGATAGAAAAGGTGTGCATTGAATACTGTAAGATACAGAGGCATTATCCAACAGCATCACGTGACCTAGCGAGATTTCTCTGTCTTCTACCTTGTCTCACTGACTTTACGATAAAGGATTGTAGAGATGATTGCATATGCTTTTCCCTTCATGATGATTTCTACCACGAGATTGCTCTGCTGGCTTCATCCTCGAAGGTGAGTTTCAAGGTGTTTCAATTGTATATTGGTTCATTGCAGAACATACGGAAATTTCTTTATAAGTTGCCTTGAATGTTCGACTAATGACTAACGTTTTCAGATGAGCAATACAAAAATGCAGGTTTATTATGGCCACTGGTGTCATAGACCTGGAGTGAAGACTAATCGGTTGTGATAAGTTTTAGAAGATTCGATTTAGGATTTAATACATACCATTTTATAATAATTGCGATCATTGTTTCTACATGACATAAATGTACATATTTCGGTTTATATGTGTATTCCTCAAGCATTATACATATTTTGTAATTATCTTGTTACCTATGTTTGATGCAATGTCAATACATGCATCTTTCTTTATTTTTGTCCATTATTATATGTGTAAGGTATATTGACACCGTTTAACAACTCAAAATGCTCTGTAAATTTCACATTTTGAAAGGCTATCTGTATTTCATGTATCAGAGAAGGAACAGAGACACCTTCCACTTGTTTTCATGTTTGAAACTCTTCAAAACCACAGGTAAATGCTTGTTTTGGTATACACAACATGTATTTGTAACTCAATGACCTATATTCTGTTTCGTGCATAATAAGCTTACATTCCGACATAGATAATGAGGTCGTTGATCATAGCAACGCGGCTGTTCGCGTGCGCTGCATGACATTATGTTTGTTCGTGCTATACATATTCAGTGTGTAATTTTGCATAAGCGTGCCATCGTGCACATTGCGCATGTGTCGTATATATCGCTGCACTTATGAATAGTCATATTTTTCTAAAATGGTCCAACAGCGTCCAGTCGTTCGTAGTCTAGTGTAATCGATGCAGTGTCGATTATATCTCTTGGTATAATGTTACGGTCAATCGAGTTATGATTAGCTTTTATTGAAATTACTATATATTTGAGCACATGTCATTTTTGCAGCCATGTTTTTATGCACAGTTCTTGTGTAAGTTGACATTTTATATAAGTTAGTGATTGTATTACTTTTGAAGAACAATTGAACAACGATTCATTCTAGGATGTTTTGTTACAGTTTTGACAATCGTTGATTGGCAAAACTTTCTCTTGTGGGGGAGATATGTCATAGACCTGGAGTGAAGACTAATCGGTTGTGATAAGTTTTAGAAGATTCGATTTAGGCCTAATACATACCATTTTATAATAATTGCGATCATCGTGTTCTCCTTTCCTGATTTGATTGTCAGTGTGAACGAAATAAATGGACAATGATTTCGTAACTTCTATGAGCCATGACACTGGAAAGAAAGAGTTGTCTTTGATGATGATTGATGGAACTATTAATTACTTTATACCGTGTAAGTTAAAACGATGGCCATTCGTGTAGGAAGACGTTTAAATATTTTAATGTTGTCTTCTTATCGGTTAATTGTATTAAGTGCCTTAATATAATACTAAATAAAATTTCATGAAGCCTGTCTCACACTAGGCGTCATTTTCTATACGTCAATACCTAGGCAGTACACCCCCCCCCCCCCCCCACCCTCGAAAAGAAGAAGAAAACAAAATTGCAGTATAAAAAAACGTTGCATTTTGGCGGATTCCTTATTAGATTATGTGTAATATTTTGTGAGTTCGCATAATGACCGAAAATGCTGTGGTCTGTAGCAGCTTTTGAAAGCACTTTTGATCACTCAGGCAAATTCAAGCGTTAACTTCCAATTTAGACCCAAATCGGGTACATGTATTTCTAATTTTCGAATAATTCGATATTCGGGTAACCACCACTTCATATTCGGGCAGCGAGGAGCCAGATTAACCCCATACTTTTCAGATTCAGATTTCAGATTCAGATTTTTTATTTCATTACACTTTCATTTTTCAAAGTACATGTATATAACAATATGTATTATGCAATCAACAATATTGACAATACAACTTAGTGCAGAAACGTTTTTGATCATTACAAGCAAAATAATGTGCATTAAAGTTTGAGTTGTAAGAAAAAAGTAACAGTAATGAAGACTACATTAGATTAATTTTATGAAAATGATAATGAAAACAGAGACCAGCATAGAAGCATAGCTTGTAGAAGCGCTGGTCCCTGGCAAAAGATAAATCATGAATACAGCACATAAAAAACTAGTCTGGGCAACCATGCATAAAATGCCCAATAAAAGGGAAAAAGAAGAAGACAGATACATGGCCATGGAAAGCAAACAAAATCATAATCATAACACACTTTCCATCGAAGAGAAAGCATTGAGAAATAATACAGCTGGGAATAGTAACAATGGAAAGGAGTAAATTTTACAAAAGACAGAAGAAGGACAAAGTGACTGGGGGCGAGGAAGGGGTGGGGGGTGGGATGGAGGGGCAGGATCTGGAAGGTTTCATTTAATCTATAGATTTTGCTACACAGGTAAACAAGAATCACCATTGATGGATCAAAGTTCATAAAAAGCAATAAGTGATTTTCTCAATTTACGTTTGAGTGTACTTAAACTTATACTGTCTCGTATATTTAAAGGGAGTGAATTCCAAAATTTAGGAGCTGTATATGAAAAAGTATTCTGGATTAATGCTGTACGAGTTCTTGGCAAGTGATATAGATTGATTTGTCTGGTGGGGTAATGATGGATCTCATTATTTGCTGTAAATATATTATTGAAGACAGTTGGCAATTCATGATTATGATACTGAAACATAAGTACAGCAAGATTGAGGCGGTAAATATCATAAATTTTTAGTACATTATTAGAGTGAAAAAGACCATCAGTGTGGTGGCGATAATTAACATTACTTATAATTCGCATAGCTTTTTTCTGTAATAAAAAAACTCTGTCTAACAGGCATGCCGCACTGTTTCCCCAGGCTAATATTCCATAATTAAGATATGGTAAAACTAGTGTGGAGTATAGTGATAGAAGTATGTTTGGCGGAAAAGACCATTTGAGTTTGTTAATCATACCTATGTTTCTGGATATCAATTTACATACATTATCAATATGATGCTTCCATGATAGCTTATTATCTATTATAGTGCCTAGAAATTTTGTTTCAATCACCTTCTGTATTTGTATATCATCTATGAGAATTGGATGAGGAAGTTCGTTAAGAGTATTACTAAATAACATGTAATTTGTTTTTTCTAGATTTAGTGATAACTTGTTAGCCTTAATCCATTTTGCAACTGAATCCAGTTCAGAATTAATCACATTACATATAGTTTCTAGGCTTTTATGCGAGAAAAATAGATTAGTGTCATCTGCATACATGATAAAAGTCAATAAATTTGATGATCTATGAAAGTCATTTATATACAAGATAAAAAGTAAAGGGCCTAGGATAGAACCCTGTGGAACACCACAATTAATATTTCTTAATTGTGACATGCAGTTCTCAGTACAGACATATTGCTGACGTTCGTATAAATAATTTCGAAACCAGTCTGAAACAATGCCCCTTATGCCATAATGTGAAAGTTTGCTTAAGAAAATTTCATGATCTATAGTGTCGAATGCCTTAGAGAAATCTAAGAACATTCCTATTGTGTGGGTACCGTTATCAATAGAACTTGTAATATTATTGATTAGAGAGAGGAGAGCATGTGTTGTATTATGGTGTTTTCTAAATCCGAATTGAGATTCATGTAAAATATCGTTATTATTCAAAAACATCATTGTGCGAGTAAAAACTACTTTTTCAAGTATTTTGGAGAAAGTGGTTAACAAAGATATTGGCCTGTAATTTGATCGCGATAACGGATTACCCTTTTTAAAAATAGGGATTATTTTAGCTAATTTCATTTTGTTTGGAAAAACACCTGTGCTCAGAGATAGATTACATATATAAGTGAATGGTTCAACAATACTTGCTATTATTTTCTTAATTATAAAATTATCCAGATCATCATGTCCACAACTGCGTTTACTTATAAAATTGTTCACAATGTCAAGGACTTCACCTTCATTTACAGGAGTAAAGAACATAGAATTAGGGTTAGGGTTTTGTAAGTAATCATAAAATTTTCTATCACAGTTTGGTATCTTACTTGCTAAATTTGGACCAATTTCAACAAAATAATCATTAAAGTGATCAACAATATCTTGTAACTCATCAATAGTTTTTTCATCAATTTGTATATTAGAAATAGTACTTTTCTTTTTCTCCTTATTCAGAACTTCATTGATTAATTTCCATGTGTTTTTAGCATCTTTGTTACAGTTCATAAATTGACGTGAAAAATATATTTTTTTTTTCTCTACGTAGCAACCCTGTCAATGTATTTTTATAATTCAAATATTTCGATTTAGAACTTTCAGTGGGATTCGCTTTATATTTCAAATAAAGATTATTTTTCCTATTTATTGATCTTAATAAGCCCGGTGTTATCCATGGAGATTTTGGAATTCTTTTCCTATTTTGAAGATTGATTTTTCTCATAGGACAACATTCATTAAACAAGCTAGTTAATTTGGCCATAAATTCATCAAAACTATTATTTACATCAGTCATATCATAAATATCATTCCAATCTACTATGCTTAGTCTGTCTTTGAAAGTATTAATATTACCTTCAGACAACTTCCGTTTGTATATTATAGAAGGGCATTGTGTTTGCTGCAAGATTGGGAAATGTGCAAATATGGGGAAGTGATCCGTTAAGTCTGATACTACAACGCCCGCTTGGGGAAAGGGATGCATGTTACTAAATATATTGTCGATTAAGGTGGAAGATTGTTCTGCGATGCGAGTTGGTTTAGAAATAAGTGGTATAAATGAGGAAGTTAGAAGCGTTCCATAGAATTCATGAACAAGAGCATCAGAATGGTAGTTCAATAAATTAATATTGAAGTCTCCCATTAAAAAACAATCCTTGCCCCGCAGTATTGGGTTTGAGAGAATATTTTGAAGGCTTATTAAGAAATCATTGTGGCTAGATTTGGGAGGCCTATAAATGACTCCAATAACGATATTTTTTCTATTAACAAAATCAATTTCTATAAAAAGTGTTTCTATGGAATCATTCACATAATTCAATACAGGTCTATTATTATATTTATATTCTGAGGAAATATATAGCGCAACACCGCCCCCGATTTTATTGGTCCTATTATTCACTATTAAATCAAAACCCTGAATTGTGAACAAAGAATTAGGGGTATCTGAAAGCCATGTTTCTGATAGGCCAATTACAGAACATTTAAAACTAAGCCGTTCAAGAAGATTACGCAAACACTCAAAGTTTCTATTCATACTTCTAATATTAGCATGAAACAAAGAAAACTCAGCCGTATCCATATTTAAAAAGTGTGAAGCAAATTGATTTTTAGAGTAATAAGAGGATGATTTGGCTTTATCATGTTCATTGTCATCAAAAGGTACATCAAAATCTTTGGCATTCGAATTTAGAGTAGTGATCATATCATTAACAAATTTAGTATCAGGACTGCGAGTTTGAGAGTCTAATAACGTTTGGAAGGCATCTAAGAATTCATCATTGGTTAAGTTATTGCCGGGTATGTTATCATTATTACCGTTATTTACCATTTTGTAAGATTATCATCCCCGTAAAGAGATTGATCTTAGGCCACCTGAGGGGAAGGGGGTAGGGGTAGGGTCTGGTAGGGAGGGATACTGTTACAACGTACATGGATACACCATTTAGAGAACAGATATTTAAGAGACAAGAGAACATCACTTAAAAAAACAAAAACAACAAAAAACAAAAACAAAGGCAACGACTGGTATAAAACTAGTCTCAGGACAAGGCCATGCATCTAACAGTGAGTATCTAGAAATAGTAATAAGAGTTTAAAATACACATTGTGTTCATTGTGTTAATACATTTGCTTGAGGAAGTGGTTTGATGATAGGCACCAGATATTTGAATGGGCAAATGTAAATAATCAAAGACAAAAACAGTGATAATAACATAATCAATGAGCGTGGAAGCGTTGAGGTCATGCGTTGTTCGCCAAGCAATAATACAGATTTACACCAAAAAATGTTAACACTAACTAACCATCAAGACCACGGGCCATCGAACAAAAAGACAACCGATGGGTTGATGACCGTTTGTATCATTGGTAGCAGAAGCAGCTTTAATTGTGAATGTTGCGTATTTAACTTGTAGGGGGCATGATTCAGTAAGAAAGGTGCTTTCTTGGTTAATCTGGAAAAGTGGGTTGGGGTTCTGTATTCGTGCTTGACCTTATATGGCAAATGAGCTATTTAACAATAGTTCCAAAATATATGGATTGTTGCTGACAATAAAATAAGTAAGCATCATAAAATGTATGTGTGCATATAGAACATAAAGGGTATTCAAGTACAATAATGGAATACTGACAATAAACAAGCAAACACCGATAAGCGTATTTGTGCACATAAAGCATTAAGGGTATTCAAGAGGGTATTCAAAAGGGTTGAAGAGGGAAAGGAATTTGGTACTATCAAGTAACAACACAGAATACAAGTGTACAACAGAAACGGAGCATGCATTTAAATTGCTATGTACGAGTATAGAAGTTATGAACATAGAATAACCAGATAACACCACGACTAACCTGTTTAACCATTGAGTACTTGTGAGGCCAAGGTATTTGAGATGAAAAAAGAGAAATAAAATAGGCAAGTTAAGTACAATTGGCCAATTAGTGACTGAGGGCATGCAAAAGGTTTTTTGCAGGATATATCGAGCCAGCTGGAAATAACAAAATAGCCTAGGACATAGGCTTTTAAGGCAGTCTCGGTTATCTGGGGTCAGGCTTAAATGACAAAAATGCTTTTATGCTGCATGACCAAGCGTAAGAAGGGTTTAAGTTTTGACAAATAATGGGCGTTTTTTGTTGCATTGTGCTATTATAAAGAAAGAAACAAATGGATAGGGATACTAGTACCTCCAAGTACAAAAATAGCAGGTTGCCATAAAACAGATGTTACAGACAAAAGCATGAACGATTCATTGTCTATATCATGAAGTAACAAAGTAGTTCAGGTCAACAAATCATAGATGTTCGTATAGAATTCACATATAAATAAGTATTAAGAAATCGTCTGTTGAGAGCCAGCAGGGCATTAACTCTGTGTTAAATTATTGGAGTTAATGCCCTTCTGGCTGTCAAACAGACGATAATTATTGTAGCACAGAAAAGCAAATATATAGAGACGATTCATTATTAAAACTGTCCATATAAAGCATGCAACGGTCATCTTGAAATCCAGATGTACATGTATTTGCAAAATTTATAGTATAAAAAATTTGCTTCCGTAATCATGCAAAGAGAAAACTATATTTATGAACATAGTATAAACACATAACAGTACGATTAATCTGTTTAACCATCGAGTGCTTATGAGGCTTATTGAGCTACGAAGCCAAGGTATTTGAGATGAAATAGAGGATACAGATAAAAGCATGAACGATTCAATGTCTGAAAAAACGGTTCAGCCCAACATAGTTATCCGTATAAAGCATGCAATACGTTCTTCAAATCCACAAAGCTATTTAAAATGACGCCCTTCTTAGTTTGAGACATTATGGTAAAGAAAAACAAATTTAAAAAGACATTTTTATAGAGCTGACCATACAAGTATGTAGCGGTATACCTTGAGATCTAACTATATTTGCAAAATTTATAGCAGATCATAGCATAACATAGATGTCTGTACATCATGCAAAACGTTCTGCAAATCCAAAAAGGTTATTTGAAATTACGCCCTTCTTACTTTGAGACATTATAGTAAAGAAGAACAAATTTAAAAAGACATTTTTATAGAGCTGACCATACAAAGCATGCAGTGGTATATCTTGAGATCTAACTATATTTGCAAGATTTATAGCAAATCATAGCAAAACATAGATGTTTGTACATCATGCAAAACGTTCTGCAAATCCAAAAAGGTTATTTGAAATGACGCCCTTCTTACTTTGAGACATTATAGTAAAGAAGAACAAATTTAAAGACATTTTTATAGAACTGACCATACAAAGCATGCAGTAGTATATCTTGAGATCTAACTATCTTTGCAAAATTTATAGCAGATCATAAAAACATAGATGTCTGTACATCATGCAAAACGTTCTGCAAATCCAAAAAGGTTATTTGAAATAATAATACTTTGGCAGCAATTTTCCCAGATAATAATTTCTTCTGTGCATATTTACTAGGAACAGTTTTTATTTTTACCAAAATTTCTTGGAGATCGTTTTTCTTTCATTTTTCTCTTCTTCTTCCCCAATATATTTAATGAAAATAAATTTATTGATAAAATGTATGCATATGACCAAGTCACAGATATCATACGGTCAAAGTAAACGATATCTTTTTCTGAATTACAGTGTTTTCATAAAATACATAACTTTTTCGTGATACAATGCTTTTCCTTATCTATCCAATTACAATTCAATCTTTTCAACGAATGGAGATAGAGAGTTCATGAAATACACATTTACGATTTTGTTCCCGAATTAAAGTCAAATTAATTACATAATTTGCATAAACGATCAGAAAATTCAGACTTTTGATTTTTTTTTTTCCAAATCATAACCCGCAATAAAAACAAAGTCATCAAAGGACAAATCAGTGTTGTAAAGTTTCTGGACAATGTGACTAAATATCAACCAAAACGTTAAGTTTTTCTACAATTTAAAAATAAATGAATACAGGGGTCTAACTCATTATCAAATTGACATAGTGGATTATTACTTAGTTTCCATTTACACTTGCATAAGAACTAGCAGGTCGCTAGTACAAGATTATCCGAGCCATAACCTATAATAGAATCATCTCCCGTAGAATTAATACAAATGCTGCAGAAATTAACCTGCATTGTTGATCGTTTATGTTTTAATTTACATATCATTTACTATGAATGACGTCTCATCAGATACAAAAGGTGTGCATTGAAGGCTGTAATCTAGAGAAGAATGATCCAACAGCATCACGTGACCTAGCGAGATTTCTCTGTCTTCTACCTTGTCTCACTGACCTGACGATAAAGGATTCCAGCGATGAATACATATACCTTTCCCTTCATGATGATTTCTACCACGAGATTGCTCTGCTGGCTTCATCCTCTAAGGTGAGTTTCAAGATGTTTCTATATATGTTCATTGTAGAATATCGGGATTTTGTTTTAGAAGGTGCCTTGAATGTTAAACTAATGATCAACCTTTTTAGATGTACAATATCTATAATGCAGGTTTATTATGGTCATTAAAAAAAAGAAAAGGGTTGTCTTTGATGAGTAATGAAACTATCAATTACTTTATATCATGCCAGTGAAAACTATACTTAGTGAGTTATTTTTATACACGTCATTGATAACATTTCATTAAAGCCTGTCTCACACAAGCCGTCATTTTTATTGCGTCAGTACTTAGACGATACACGCCCCCCCCCCCCCTATCAAAAAAAAAATTATAAAAATTGCACTTTGGCGGATTCCTTATTTAATTAGGTTTACGATTTTGTGAGGTCGCATAGTGACCGAGGTAGTAAACGTTGTGGTTTGTAGTAGCCTTTTAGAGCACTTTCGATCACACAGGCAAATTCAAGCGCTGGTAACCAAAATAAAAAACTGACCAAATTTTCCGTCGGGATGGGTTTGTCAGTTGGCCCATGAAAATTGGGGTAATTTTTTCCCTTAAGGCCCCATGAACCAAATTTTGCCAGAAGGAAGAAATATGGGCGTACATTACAAAAATATAAAACCTGACGAAAATTTCCATCGGGAAAGGGTTGTCACACGCCCTTGAAAAAAACAAGTGCCCCTAGACCAGGCTTTGCTGCCCAAATGCTCTGGACGTAGAGGACAATATATATATTTTTGGGGCATTTGGAATAATTATTTTTGGCAGCTTCGTTCAGGCTGACAAGCTTTTTGTGAATGACATGGATGATCTAAGTAGCTAGTTTAAGGGGTCGAATCTCTCCATGGGGTGACTATTTCGGGACAGGCTCCTGGCCGCGCATTTCTTTGCACAAATGTTTAGCCAGTTCGCGAAAAAAAAAATATTGTAGAAAAAGAAGATAATATAGATTTTAGGAAAACAAAGACATATAAGAAAAGAGGTACGTATATTATCTCGGTAGGGTGAAAACTACACTTGTTACGTAATGGTAGTTTGTTATCTTAATTTAATTTTTGGGGTGTCATTTAAATCTTGTTGTAGTTTCTTCCTTTTTAAAGTGTATTTTCTGCTAATTCATCCTCTTTTCTTTCCTTCTTTGTTGCTTTTTTCACTTTCTACCTTATGTTTTTTCCT
This sequence comes from Heliocidaris erythrogramma, assembly GCA_025617745.1. Taxonomy (NCBI): domain Eukaryota; kingdom Metazoa; phylum Echinodermata; class Echinoidea; order Camarodonta; family Echinometridae; genus Heliocidaris; species Heliocidaris erythrogramma. The sequence continues at coordinate 47,560,049 of CM046863.1, read as the reverse complement.
AATGTATTTCTTTGTTTTCCTTTAATCTATCCTGTTCTTTTCTAGCTCATACCTTAGTTTTGCTGCCGAAATGCTGTGGATGTAGAGTAAAAACATTTTTTGGCATTTGTAATATTTTCGGCAGCTTCGTTCAGGCTGACAAGCTATTTGTGAATGACATGGATGGTCTAAGTAACTAGTTTAAGGGGTCCAATTTCAAACATGGGGGACTATCTCGGGACAGGCTCCTGGCCAGGCATATTTTTTTGACACAAAAAATAGCCAGTTCGCGAAAAATATAGAAGTGCTCTGGTGAAAAAGTCGTCAGAGTACACTCACAATCAATCATCACCGCCATCGAGATGATGTGCACAAAAAGCAGGGAACGGAATATGATAGAAAAGGAAAAACAAAGAAATACATAAGGAAATAGAAGAGGGTAGATTAAAGGGGGGGGGTGGGGAATACATATTGGGAAAGAGAAGATGATTGATTAAACAACCAAAAAAAATATATAGATTGCGGGGAAAAGCAAGAAATACATTAAGAAGGAATATAGGATAGATTAAAGAGAGAGAACAAGATAGATTAAAGGAAAATACAAGGAAATACATATACAAATAACGAAAGAGAAGAGGATAGAATAAAGGGGAAAAAGAAATACATAAGAAAAGGAAAGAGGATAGATTAAATGAAAAATAAAGAAATACCTGAGAAAGAACAAAGGATAGAAAGAACAGAGGATAGATTACAGGAAAAAAGAATACATAAGGTAAGAGAAGAAAATAGATTAAAGGAAACAGTTTGGTAGTTTGTTAATCTTAATTTGATATGTTGGGTGTCATTTAAATCTTGTTGCATTTTCTTCCTTAACTCATCCTTTTTAAAATGTATTTTCTTCTGGTTTTTTTCTGCTAATCCATCCTCTTTTTTTCACTTTCTACCGTATGTTGTTTCCTTATGTATTTCTTTGTTTTCCTTTAATCTATCCTCTTCTCATTCCTGATTTCTGTTATTTTCTAATTCATTTCTTTGTATTCTTTAGTCTACCCTCTTCTCATTCCCTTATGTATTTCTTTGTTATTCCTTTTATCTGTCCTCTTCTCTTTCCTTATATATTTCTTTGTTTTTCCTTTAATGTTTCCCCTTCTCTTTATGTGTATTCCTTTGATTTTCCCTTTCCATCATATTCCCTTCCTTCCTGGTTGTACTATTCATAGTGCTGCTGGAGATCGAGAGTTGCTCGGACTTTATAGACTCTTTCACAAGATTACCTCTATATCATTATTTTCCCGAAAATGGCTAAACATCTGTGTACCAAAAAAAAATAGGCGCCTCCGGCCTATGTAGACCACATGGTAAATTGCCACTTGGTCTAATACCAACTGGTCTAATAGCCAAATGGTCTAACATCATTCGGTCTAACAATATTTGGTCCATCACCAATTCGATGTTTGACCATATTTTTTGTCAGTTCATTCTATTTATTCCACCCTCACATACCCCGCCCCGTTGCTGGTTATATCCCAAAAATGGATGGATATGTCGTCATAACCCACTAAATAATTCAGACCTCAATATCACTACCACCCAGTAACGTTATTCGATATTTTTTTTTCTCTTTCGGTACCAGTTTTTTGCAAACAAGCTGAACATGGATGAAAGGTCAGAGGAGTTAAAGCAAATGAATGTTGGACAACAACGTGAATACATCGCACGCCTCATTCACCCCGTATCGTCAGAGATAACACCTCGTCCAACCAGTATAGCTCCCAAAACTCTCCCGTCGCACGAACAATTAGTACAACATGTAGCATCTCAAGGAAACCCACATCGACTTAGCCCCCAATATCCTCACATTGAAGAAGGTGGTACACAAAATGTCTCTTCCATTTTGCCTCTTCCCGGTAGTACCACTTTAGTGTCTGGCAAAAGAGGAAAGAGGCCTTACATGGGCTATGACTCAGATATCCCCTCAACCAGTGGGATAAATTCACATATGTCCAAAGACAAAGAAGGTAATTATAATAATAAGGATAACGTAGTATTTGTTTTTAAATATCATAATTACATCACGACTATATATACACGTAAAATGAAACGTTGGACATGTTGAAACATACCTGTAAATGGCCTATTCCCTTACGGCCATTAGCTAATGCTTAGACGGACCCAACCTCGCAAAACAAATCAAAGGTATTATACTCCGAAAACGGCGTATAGTGGAGGATGAATGTAGAGCCCTCATCGTTCAGTACGAGGCAGTGTGTCCAAAAGGCATGGGGAAAATCCTGCAATTTTGTTTCTTATTTCACTTTCTACTTTATGTTCTTTCCTTATGTATTTCTTTGTTTTCGTTTAATCTATCCTCTTCTCATTCCAGTTTTTCATGTTCTTTTCTAGTTTATTTCTTTTTTTATCTTTTTTTCTAGTTAAACCAAGCTTTGCCGCCCAAATGCTCGGGATGTAGAGAAAAAAAAACAACATTTGTTTGGTTTGGAATATTTTCGGTAGCTTCGCTCAGGCTGACAACCTATAATAAGGATAACGTAGTATTTGTTTTTAAATATCATAATTACATCACGACTAAACACGTAAAAAGAAACGTTGGACCTTGGAAGTCGACCTTATGTTGATATACATTTTTAAAAGAATGATGCTTCGGATATATTTATTTCGAATGATTGTCATTTGAAAGATATTTAATATGACAATTTATTCAAGGATTCTGAAGGTAATTGACACGCAGCATTATTAGTTTTAAATATATATCATTAGCATGTTGATTTTGCAAGACTTTCCCCATGCCGTTTGTACACACTGCCATACACTGAAAGATGAGGGCTCTATATTCATCGTGCTCAGTTTTCCGAAGTTCGATATAGAGCAAGTTAAGCGAAATCAGCTTTATTTCCAAAAGTATTTTGACGGGAAATGATTTACAACAGGGTTTATTCCGATATCCTTTGTTCACTGTTCTGTTGTTTACCGTCTGGTACGTTATGTACGTACTCTGTCAATTAAATCTAGATCTAGGTAGAGTTCCTTCGCCAAATGAATCACAGACTCGAGTGAAACCTGGAGGGAAGAGAAGGACCAAAACAGATCGAGAACCAGACAGTTATGTCTCTGACGTCTCGGAAGGAAAGAGACTAATCAATACAGGCCAAGACTCTATTGCTGAGTGCAGTATTCAGTCAGAGAGAACTAGACACAGCGAAAGAAAAGGCGAATATACGGTACGTAGAAGCGTTTGACTTAATTCCATCATCACTGAAAATGTTTGGATTGAGGTTTTATTTATTCTTATAATTCATACATAAACTACTGATTTTTATGTTTGAAGATATTTCTCATAATATGTCAACTCGTGAGAGTGGCATCCAAATTTGCATTGTTTGGCATTACAAAATTGCCGCAGTATTAGCTTTCCTTACCTTTTTGAAGGTGAGATTCAAAACGCCTGCTTAACAATGTTGCTTTGCGAGGTCTCACTGCGACGGAGAGAGACAATTATTGAAAAATTATTCCTCCTTTATGAGGTTTTAAGAGCAATTTAGCTGCAATTTACATTGAAATATCGGCTTCAGAATGAATAAAATGTCAGTTATTTTCTTCTTATGGCTAAACATCTGTTAAACAAGTATTGTCATATCAATGGTATAGAATTAATCCGTTGGGTAACATGAAATAATGTTGTTAATTATTCAATTGTCTCCAACGGCCACCAGAAGGTGGTAACACACGCAACTGCTGTGTGATAGGTTGCTCGACTGCTGTGAAAAAAAATCACAGGCAGACCGAGCGGGATTCGAACCCACGACCTCTGGGTTACTAGACCAGTGTCATAACCACTAGACCACCGGAGTGCCCTTAGTGGTTTTTTTACCTATCACACAACAGTTGCGTGTGTTACCACCTTCTGGTGGCCGTTGGAGACAATTGAATAATTAACATTATTTCAGGTTACCCAACGGATTAATTCTATACCATTGATTTGACATCATATTAATGGCATAGTTGGAACCTAAAAAACCACGAAGGGCACTCCGGTGGTCTAGTGCTTATGACACTGGTCTAGTAACCCAGAGGTCGCGGGTTCTAATCCCGCTCGGTCTGCCTGTGATTTTTTTCACAGCAGTCGAGCAACCTATCACACAGCAGTTGCGTGTGTTAACACCTTCTAGTGGCCGTTGGAGACAATTGAATAATTAGCAACATTATTACGTATTGTCATGTTTTTGTTTCAATATTTTCTTTGGTTTTAAATTTATTGTTGTTGTACAATAAACCCACTCAATTTATTGCTTCTTTGCAGAGTGTACAGTGTAGTCCAGGGCTTACCGAGGACAATACCGAAGAACAGACCATAAGAGAACCAGCACTTGCGTCCCATTCAAGAAATAAGCCAGCATTTCAAGCTCTTAAGTCAAACACCAAGACCAACCTTTCATCAGAATCTGATATTTTACAAGGTTCGTAATTCCGAGGGACGTTGTAGTACTCTTTTATTTTCTGTATTTTTTTTATACTCGGCTAAAAATAGTATTTCTAAATTTCTCTACGACATTAAATGGGAGAGCTCATTAGATGGAAGGGATAAAAACAACTTTCCATTAGGAGATCTCTCATATTTGCAGTGATATAATATTTTAAAAAATCACAACTTTCTTCTTTTTTTTGTCCAGTTCTCTCAGACCCCCTTTTTCCCTACTTCTGCTTTAAGCAAACTTCAGGTGAAGCGCCAATTCAAATTCAATAAGAAATTGATCGTATATCAAGTCTGTCTCTTTTCTTGGAAGCCGATTATAGATTTGAAAAAAAAAAACATGCTATGTGTTTTATCCGTAATCGCGAATCACCCTTTAGATAATTCCATATTTTTCATGTTTTGCAAATGCGTCTATACCTTAGTGCTGTATAAAGTCACTTCTTCTAAATTTTTAACATTTGGAATCTTATTCAATCTTGATAAAAAAATAGACTTGACTCTGATGACGGACGCCAGCACAAAGGTTGTTGATAGAATGGTGCTGAAAATAGCGCTAACTCGCTCTCCTAACAAAGTGGGTTTGTTTCTCTTCCAACCTGTCCAAGCTCGACAAAATAACATCACGATAAGTTTGACCTGCATGGCCTTCGCTTATAGAGGGAGCTGGTGAAACAAAAGTTCCATAAATGAATTTGTACCAAATAAGCTCTTAAATCTACTTGGAAAATCCAAATTCTTGACTATTTTTTGTAACAATAATCTTCCTTCTCTATCTCTATCTTTTACTCTTAACATCTGCAGGAGATGAGGAATCAAGTTCGTTGACGTAAGAATTCTGCAATCGTTTCTATTTTCTGTCATTCCTTGTGATAATCTTCACATTATCTGAACCACCTTTCATCCTCTATATCTATGTATATCATAAATATGACCTATCCTTTAGCTTGAACCCCCTTTTATCCTCGAAAAAAACTAAAATGATATCGTTATAATTATGTTATGAATATGACCTATCCGTTAATTTGAATATTTTCAACTACATGTTGATCGATAATGAGCAGGTTGGGGGAAAGCAGAATCTGCATTCTTGCTTTTGACTATATTAGTGATACCTCTGGCCACAAATATTTATAACGGCATTTTGAAAATTTAAAAAATCCGAGACATATGCCTATTCTGCATTTGCATTTCATTTAGCATGACCGCCATAATCATCTTAAATCACCACTTCTTGGGAGGAAACTACCGTTCTCCCCGAAGATCGACAGGACGGTGAAATAGGCCGACCCATATTGTTCTACCATTTTCAAATCATACAAATGCCAGATATTTTGATATTCAGACAATAATTTTCAATGAATTTTAGTGTGAACATCTTAAAGCAACTGCTGTACTTGGCAATACCCGTCTCAACGGAGATTTCTTATATAGGAAGTTTTCTCATTTCTCATTATATAGACTTACGGGAGAATCCAGAGAGCATGACTTTGACGATCTTCTCAAGGCAATAGCTAAGAAGATTTCATCAAATACTGGTATCGACAATCTGGGCAGAGCACTGGGATTCGAACCTTCAGATATTGAGCGTTATATACAAACAAACGAAAAATCCTCTCCTGTTTCATACATGGGAACAATCAACATGCTGCGTGCCTGGAGAGACAGGACTACAAGGTCCAAAGAGCGTGAAATGTTGAAGAAAGCCCTGATTGAGTGTAATCATCATCGTTTGGCAGACGATCTCCTTAACAACGATAGAAAAGGTGAGCATGAACTAGAAAATTTAAAAATCTCTAAGTAGTGTCAGTTGGAGAGACGGGGTTTCTCAAAATTCATTTACAATTTGATTAGCAATATCTCAGAACTTGCTTTACCATCGTCAATAAAACTTCGCAGGTAATAATTCGTGGTACATGTATATTAGCATCTTAGCACCGTGGAAATTTTACAAAGGTTTAAAGGAAAATCGAAAGTTATAATTACTTGCATTTTTCAAAGGTTAGCTAGAGGGTGTTGTGAAAAAAGCACCCTTACTTTTGATGTTATTAAAGGGAAATTAACCTCAGCGTATGAATTAGCTTATTTTGAATGGTGTAGTATATGCCTCTTATTTGATACATGCAATTTCATGTAAAAACACAGGATATAGATATAAATCACTATTTTCCAGCCAAGTTATCGTCTGCTAGCAATAATAAGGGGGCTGCCATTACTTTATGTGTACACGAACATATTTTTCATCCCAAGTAAAATTTCCTTCATCGTTAACTTGTAATTGATTTTTAGAGGACAAATATATATTAGATAAAGTCACATATTCTGAAATGTAAGTTTAGTTTTATATATTTTTTAAAAGGTCTTAATTTGTTCATAAAAAATATACTTCATAAAAAATATACGTCAAGGACGGAGAATTGACGTCAAGGACGGAGACAATCGTAACAATACCAAAACAAAGCGAGGAATCTGCTTTACAGGATGGCTATTAGAACTCATGGGTCGTCAATTATCTAGGCCCATGGCCAATAACAATCGTAATACAATCAGAACAAAGCGACGTATCTGTTGTAAAGGTAGGCTATTATCAATGCATATGGTACCTAATGATCCGTGTCATGCACAAAATGGCAGCCTCCATGGAAAGACGTAGCAGACAATAGGTGCATCTAGAATATCACGTGGGGTTAATTGTCCTTTAAGAAATCATGAAATAGGGTGGTGTCATGCAGCTGGAATGTTTGCCGTGACATAGTGAAGCGATTGGAAAGGAGGTGTGTGTACTAATGTGTACTGATGCAATTCATTGTGTTGTTTAGATCAGATTTGAAGAAAGCAACCAAAGTAATCATAACGTTTAGATTTCTTCTCAATTCTTTGAGAAATTCACTTGAAGCTTAATTAGGATATACTTGAACAATATTACAGGCTAAGTTTATTAGCAATGGTTGAGCTTTTTTTTTAGAGAGATAGACCCCGTATTGTTGTACTTTGATCATGTTCCATACTTTTCTCGAATTCCTCATCATGCCTACATAGAAATAAAGGGTTATTTCAATAGTAGAACCATGCAGATGATTGAATTTTACCTTGTAAACTTTAAAAAAAAAATCCTTCAAATGTTAGCTTGTTTATACTAATAAAGTTTGGATTTGAGTCACATGATGTGTGTTTTTTTTTCTTTATTGGAGGGATTTGTGTATATATGCAGAAACCAACACTTTACTAACAATACGACTTTTGAAGATTGAAAAGCCTTACTTTTTCCAAAAAACACATATCATACACATTATTATCAGAGATATTTTTTTTTTCATTCCAAATATCCGGTTTCGTTGACATTTTAACAATACGGGTTTTAAAAGAAATATTAAAAAGAAATCAAAAGCAAGAGGGAAGACAGTAAATTCCCAATTATTATGGCTTGCTACGAACCACGTTCACGTCACGTCGTCACGTTACCGGACATATTGTGAATAATAATCCTAATCTCACGAAGAGTAGGGAGTAACAATTGTGAAATACCCCCTCTTATTGGTGAAGTGTCGCAGATCTAGTTTACCTGACACTTTATAAAAAAAAGTATTGCAAATCTACGAATACTCACGTCTCGAACCTGACACAAAGTGGGTTTGTTTCTCTTCCAACATGTCCAAGCTCGACAAAATAACATCACGATAAGTTTGACCTGCATGGCCTTCGCTTGAGGGAGCTGGTGAAACAAAAGTTCCATAAATGAATTTGTACCAAATAAGCTCTTAAATCTACTTGGAAAATCCAAATTCTTGACTATTTTTTACAATAATCTTCCTTCTCTCTCTCACTCTCTTACTCTTAACATCTACAGGAGATGAGGAATCAAGTTCGTTGACGTAAGAATTCTGCAATCGTTTCTTTCTATTTTCTGTCATTCCTTCGATAATCTTCACATTATTTGAACCACCTTTCATCATCTATCTATATCTATGTATATCATGAATATGACCTATCCTTTAGCTTGAACCCCCTTTCCTCCTCGAAAAAACTAAAATATTGTTATAATTATGTTATAAATATGACCTATCCGTTAATTTGCATATTTTCAACTACATGTACATCGAAAATGAGAAGGTTGGGGGAAAGCAGAATCTGCATTGACTATATTAGCGATTGCTATGACCATTATATTTATAACGGCATTTTGAAAATTAAAAGAAATCCGAGACATATGCCTATTATGCATTTGCATTTCATTAAGCATGACCGTCATATCATCTTAAATCACCACTTCTTGGGAGGAAACTACCGTTCTCCCCGAAGATCGACAGGACGGTGAAATATGCCGACCCATATTGTCCTACCATTTTCAAATAATACAAATGACAGATATTTTGATATTCAGACAATAATTTTCAATGAATTTTAGGGTGAACATCTCAAAGCAACTGCAATACTTGGCAATACCCGTCTCAACGGAGATTTCTTATATAGGAAGTTTTCTCATTTCTCATTATATAGACTTACGGGAGAATCCAAAGAGCATGATTTTGACGATCTTCTCAAGGCAATAGCTAAGAAGATTTCATCAAATACTGGTATCGACAATCTGGGCAGAGCACTGGGATTCGAACCTTCAGATATTGAGCGTTATATACAAACAAACGAAAAATCCTCTCCTGTGTCATACATGGGAACAATCAACATGCTGCGTGCCTGGAGAGGCAGGACTACAAGGTCCAAAGAGCGTGAAATGTTGAAGAAAGCCCTGATTGAGTGTAATCATCATCGTTTGGCAGACGATCTCCTTAACAACGATAGAAAAGGTGAGCATGAACTAGAAAATTTAAAAATCTCTAAGTAGTGTCAGTTGGAGAGACGGGGTTTCTCAAATAAAATTCATTTACAATTTGATTAGCAATATCGGATTTGAAGAAAGCAACAAAAGTAATCGTAACTTTTAGATTTCTAAATTCACATGAAGCTTAATTAGGATATACTTGAACAATATTACAAGCTAAGTTTCTTAGCTGCAATGGTTGAGCGTATTTTTTTTTTTGGAGAGAGAGTGACCCTGTATTTTTGTACTTTGATCATGTTCCATACTTTTTTTCGAACTCCTCATCATGCCTACATAGAAATAAAGGGTTATTTTCAATTCAAATGATTGAATTTTACCTTCTAAATTTTTTTTTTTAATTCCTTCAAATGTTAGCTTATTATACGAATAAAGTTTGGATTTCAGGCACATGATGTGTGTTTTTTTTTCTTTATTGGGAAAGGCCAATAATGCTCTTGGAGGGATTTGTGTATATATGCAGAAACTAACATTTTACTAACAATACGATAACATACACAATAATATCTCAGAGATAATTTTTTTTTTATTGCAAATATCCGTTTTTGTTGACTTTTTATCAATACGGGTTTTAAAAGCAATATTAAAAACAAATCAAAAGCAAGAGGGAAGACAGTAAATTCCCAATTATCATGGCTTGCTACGAACCACGTTCACGTCACGTCGTCACGTTACCGGACATATTGTGAATACTAGTCCTAATCTCACGTAGGATAGGGTGTAACATGTGTGAAATACCTCCTCTTATTGGTGAAGTGTCGCAGATCTAGTTTACCTGACACTTTATTTTAAAAAGGTCTTGTAACGTGACGACGTGACGTGAACGTGATCACACGATATTTCGTAGCTACCGATTATTATCGTAAATGTGGTAAAGAGAAACGAATGTCGCTTTTCTGTATTGTCAATTGGAACTTAGCCCAAACTCCGTTTTCAAAATAATCAAGAGCTTGTATACACTGAATAAGGAGTGTCCAAAGTAATGGGAAGATTGGGAACGTTTGTTGTAGCTTAATTTTGTTTGTCTTTTTTGTATGTAGTGTAGGATGTAGAAAATGTACCATTTTTTTTTTTAAGATTACTTTTTGAGGGAGGGGGTTAAAGCATTGATAGAAATTTGTTCAAATTCACATTCCCTATACACCTCTATCCCCGGCGCTTTGTCTAGCATAATATATATCATCCGTATTACGTAAACATTAGCATAGCCATTAGCTTTTTTAGTGTTATTTTTCTTTGTTTTTCATAATTGTCTGTATTGTTCTTATCTCACGACAGAATCGTCAAGCGTAAACACAGATGTCGTAAAAGGGTAAGAAATATTGATTCGTGGTAGCTGCAGTTTTAATGCAGAAATATAAATCTTATGACATGTGTGTGTATATTTTACTAAAGGGTACATTAGGTGGACACACAACAATGCGGTTTATTTCGTCATTATAGCGCCCCCTACATTAGGTAGACAGTTGGTACATTAGTTGGTACATTGAATTAAATTGAATTAAATAAGTTGAAAATATCAAAAAGTACCGGGCTTGACTTGGTACCTGCCAGATTTTTGAAGGATGGAGCTAAATATTTGTATAAACCTTTAACTTACATTATTAACTTATCTATCTCAACTTCCACCTTCCCTGATGAAATGAAAATTGCAAAAGTAACACCCCTTTATAAAAAGAAAGATAAAACTAATGTTAGCAATTATAGACCGGTTAGCGTTTTAAGTATAGTCTCGAAGGTCCTAGAGAAATGTGTGTATGCCCAATTAGAGAACTACTTTCAAGAAAACAAAATAATATGCGAATTTCAATCTGGTTTTAGAAATGGTTATTCCACTGAAACTTGTCTTATTCACCTGTTAGATTTTGTCAGGAACGAAATTTCCCAAGGACGTTTTGTCGGGATGGTTCTTCTTGACTTGCAAAAAGCCTTCGATACCGTTAACCATAATATACTGTTAAGTAAATTAGAAGTAATGGGTTTAAATTCTGCATGTGTGCAATGGTTTAGGTCTTACTTGACCAATCGTCATCAAGTTGTCTCGTTGAAAAATGTACTCTCCGATTCTATGCCCATAAGATGCGGAGTTCCCCAGGGGAGCATATTAGGTCCTATTCTTTTCATGTGCTACATTAATGATATGTGTGTTTGTGTCAACGACAGTAAATTACTTTTATATGCGGATGATAGTGTGTTACTATATTCTGGTACTGATCCTAAGCTGATCGGGGAAAAACTTAGCTTAGAATTATCAAACTGTGTTAATTGGATGACAGCAAATAAGCTTAGCTTACATATTGGTAAAACCGAAAGTATTTTGTTTTGTTCGCGGGGTAGGCTGAAGTATACTGATGATTTCAATATAAGTTATAACAATCAACTCATTAAGAGACAGGATTCTGTGAAGTATTTAGGACTAAACATAGCTAGTGATCTTTCTTGCTCAAGTTTGGTTGACAGTATTGTCAAAAAAGCTAATGCTCGTCTAAAATTCTTGTATCGTTATCAAAATTGCATGAACTTAAAATCAAGACGCATTTTAAGTTTTTCCTTAATACAATGTTTATTTGATTATGCTAATGCGGCATGGAACTGCAGTCTAGGCAAGGTGGATCAAAACAAGTTAAAAATAATTCAAAATAAGATTGTAAGATTTATCAATCACTTACCACCAAGAACACACATTGGGAAGAGTGAACTTGAAACAGCTGGTCTTCTTCATGTAAACCTTAGATCACAACAACTTTTAATTCACCATGTACATAAGATTTTTTACTCTAATGCAGATCACTATATTTCAAATAATTTTACTCGCTCTTCAAGTGTTCATGGGCATGACACTAGAAATAGTCAATTTAATTTCGTAGTGCCTAAGCGGAAAGGTAAAATTGGAAATTCCTTTTATTTTAACGGTATTCTTTTCTGGAATTCCCTCCCAAATCATGTTAAGTCAGTTAAGATTTTTTTACATTTTAAAAGGGTATTGAAGCATCATCTGAAAAATGTGTCTACTCCATAACTATATTTCTCCTCTCCTTTTTGTAGCTCAGATGGTTTTTTCCTATATTATATGACTTATGTAACCAACGTTTATTATCGATAGTTTCATTATGATTTTCTGTATATAGTTTTTCCGTTGAGTAAGTCTTGTTTTCACATTTATGTAATCTTCGCCTACTTTATAAAAATGTTATGTTTTATTTTGCTACTTTAGTACATTCTTATTACTTGTCATACGTGTACGATAGTCTTGTAGCCGTACTAATGTGTTTTCTTAGTGTATTTTTTAATCAGTTATTTAGGTAAGGACCCCATTGGAAATAAGCCATTTCGGCTTTCATGGGCTATCCTGTCATGGTACCTGGTTATGTGTGTATTGCAATATACCTGATGAATAAAATCAAATCAAATCAAATCAGGTCGACAGTTGACCATAGAAATAAGACAAAAACTGTCCTCCTAATGTACCCTTTAGGGGTATATACATGCATATATATATATATATATATATGTATATATATATATGACGTCATATATATATATATATATATTGATGAAACAGGAGACAAATGACGTAGCTGAACTTCAACTTTATTTGGCCAAGCTTTCGGCCTTCACGGCCTTCTTCGGGTTCTGAAGATTATAATACAAACATATATAGCATATACTTCAATATATGCACATGTCAGTGTGTGTTTTTATATTCATTTAATAACAAAATAACATGTGCATATTGATATTAGCATATACCTTCATGGCTACAGTTTATTATAAACAACTTAAATGAATGAATAATAAAAACATAGTTTAGGAATATTGTACAGAGATTTAATGTAAGATACCGCTTACCGAAAGTGAAGTTTCGTTGAGGGTGGCTTGTGTGGTGTGTAAAATTTGTGCGGTCAAGTGTGAATAAGTTCCTAACCTTTGGTATTGGGATAGCAGGTAAGTGTGGCGGGAAGAAAGAGAGAGAGAAAGAGGCAGGATGAGAAAAGGAGAAGAGCGGGATTAAGTTAGAATGAGACGTGAATAAAATATATAGTTGATCACGAACGAATAGAATTTGCTGTTAGGCGCACAATTTTCATATCTAACGGTTAGACTTAAATGATTTTAACATAAAATGAGCTGATAGGGACAGTGTACCTGTGATCAAAAACAAAACACAAACTGACAAGGCAAGGGTGCATTTAAGGAGAACTTTTCATGCACATTGTCCAAAAATTGGTGTCATTGGCTATTTATTGGTAGGGTCTTAAGTTATGAAATCCAGAAGGATTCTCTGTGGAGGATTGTGTTGCGGATGATTTCAATGCCAGTTATTTGAACATTATCTAGTGAGTGAGATGGGAGGTTGAAGTGTGTTGTGTATGGTAATATTTTGTGTTGTGCTTAGTGGAAGTTTTTGATTTCGGATCGTGTGTTGTTGAAGCGTGTGTATAATGTTGTTTCTGTTTTCCCGACATATTGCTTACTGCATTGATTGCAGGTGATTAAGTATACTACCCAACTGGATTTACATGTGAGGTGATTGAGAATTCTTGGTTGATTGCAGCTGTGCTTCTGAACTTTGAGGTGTTTGTGAATGACGCATTTTTTTCTTTGCATTGAAAGAATCCATTGGGGCTTTCTGGGTCGTTTTCGGGCGTGGTGTGGGGGGGGGGGGGGGGGAAGGGTGCCCCGCTTTAACGAGTAGATCTCGGAGGGTGGAATGAGGTTACTGGAGGTGTTAGGAAAGTAGATTTCGTTTTGTCTGACTGTCGTAGCAGAGGATAGTGGGGGGGGGGGGGTATTAAAGGGAGCGACAAGTCGCAATCTATGGGCGGTTTTACAGTTGGCTGCTCCTTTCTCTGAATCAAAGTTCAAAGCGACTTCAATTTATCGCGCGCAGCTAATAAAAGTTCGCACATTGACCCAAATTTGAGTAAACAAGATCGCACGTTCTTTATTCCAGTATTTGAATCTCATTGGTCGGTTACGTATGTAGGGATTCGAGTGAACGATCGCGCGAGGAATTCGGCAATAACATTCCTTCGGTAGCGCACGATTGCACGTGATTGTATCCGAATTTCCCCGAGTCAGGCCAACTGGTCAGGCCCATGGATTACGACTTGCCACTCCCTTTAATGTGGGATTTTGGCGGTGGTGGGGGTGAAGGATACGAGAAAGAAGACGGCGTTCTTGTTTTTTCAGTGCGTGTTTGGTATTTCAACATATCTTCTCTCGGCTTTCCTTTCGCTCTTTCGTTTGTTTGACCAAAGCTGTGTTGTAGTTTTGTTCCTCAAAATTGTGTTGCAGTTGATTAAGGTGGTGTTCTTCTTTATCAGGACGTGAACATATTCTTCTGATTCTCAACGCCTGACTGTATGGCATACTTGTTATGGTGTGGACTGGATGGCACGAGGTTGGAAGGAGGTATGTGTGTGAGTCTGTAGGTTCGGTGTATAGTATTTAGTAATTGCAATTTTGGAATGAAATATCTAGGAAATGTATTTTGTCGCTGGACGATTCGAATGTGAACTTTATGGTCTGGTGTAGGTTGTTCATTTTATCTTGGAATGTGAGGAGTGTTCTAGGTGAACCGTTCCATATGAATAATATAATCTATATATATAGCGTTTCCATGAGTGACGCGCTTTTGTCTCTGTTTCCACGTTCTTAAGATATCAGGCATCATTGGGAGTCCATGCGTTGGTCCGTTTTATGAGAGGGGGTTGTGGGGTTTCATCCTCCTCATCATTGGTTGAGTATGTGGATGGGTGGGGTTATCATTTGTTTGTGCTTTGTCGGCAAAGTGGAATTTAAGTTTCATATGTCTCTCCAATGTACCTACGTCTCTTATGATTTGAGGTGTGTCAACTTTTCTAGCAGACATGTTTCTGCATCGGACAGAGGGTAATTGGATAGGTTGACCACTGAGATTTTGCTGTCTTTTTTAGCTTGTTTGTTTTCATTTTCAGGAGTAATATATTGGGCAGTGTTGTTTCTATCACGGACTTGCAACCTACGTTTTCTGTACTGCCTTTTCTTAAGTCGTCTACAACTTGTTTTCTTACTTGCCGTACATTTAATGTTTACCCCTATTCAACTTTACAAGGTTACATACACGTTTCTTAATCTCTCTACAATTCACTATGCTCAGTTTCAGCTTCCCTTCTTTCTTCAAAATGATTGTTCTTTCAATCTTTGTACAGTTCTGGTGTACTTCATTCATTTTCATGTGATAGGTAATGTCATCTTGGCTCAGTTCGTGTACTTTCCTTTTGAGTTCTTCTTTGTGTGTCCGGAGGTATTCAGTTCTGCGTTGTAAAGCTGCTATTGTAATGTCTCTCAATTGGAGAGATGCGTTCCATAGGGCTATAAGAGTCCATGCATTATCCGTCGTTTCATCTTTGATGAAACTAAACGTCTTCTTAAGAAGAAGACACTTCGGGACAATGTCCCGATCTTGATATTGTTGTCTATTTAGGTACTTTGTGAGAAGGCTATACTGGTTGAGTTTGGCGGTGCATCTTCGGAATTGGCAGGTAATCTTCGTGCATTCGTCGTTATTGTTCGTATCAATATGCAATATACAAATGTATATTTTTTTTATTAAATGGAAAATAAAACAGACAATGATATGTGTGTATACTGAAGTATATGCTATATGTTTGTATTATCATCTTCAGAACCTGAAGAAGGCCGTGGAGGCCGAAAGCTTGATCCAATAAAGTTGAAGTTACGTGCTTTGTCTCCTGTCTCATCAATCCTCACACTATATATATATATATATATATATATATTTATTTATATATATATTTATTATATATATTTGAGTGTAAAAAATAAACTTGGCCACAATGCATTACAAACGCTTTTAGCAGTTTTCTTTCAATTTTTTGAGCCGATACGTGAATCCTTAACATATTTTTAATATAAATAAATATATATATATATTTATTTATATTAAAAATATGTTAAGGATTCACGTATCGGCTCAAAAAATTGAAAGAAAACTGTATACATGTATATTTATTTATATTAAAAATATGTTAA
The DNA here is from genome assembly GCA_025617745.1 of Heliocidaris erythrogramma. NCBI lineage: Eukaryota > Metazoa > Echinodermata > Echinoidea > Camarodonta > Echinometridae > Heliocidaris > Heliocidaris erythrogramma. The sequence continues at coordinate 47,543,709 of CM046863.1, read as the reverse complement.
GGATTCACGTATCGGCTCAAAAAATTGAAAGAAAACTGCTAAAAGCGTTTGTAATGCATTGTGGCCAAGTTTATTTTTACACTCAAATTTTCGGCGCTCCCTGGCGTCTTCTTCAGGAGAATAATAAATGATAAGGTATCATATAAATAACTGAAATAGTTATAGTTCTAGCGCGCGCATCCTCAGTCAGATATAGGTTGCTTAGAAACCGTCTCTCTGGGAGATCTGACTGAGGATGCGCGCGCTTTACAAAAAAATGATGGATATAATGAGAAAAGAATAATGTGCCCGCTTAATTATTACGTAATCTACGTAATTTACGTAATAATACACAAAATCCCAAATAGTATTAGCGGCAAAGATTAGTATTGAAACAGAGAAGGAGAATTGATACCAAATCATTAATAAAGAACATGTGACTGAAAAGATACAAAAAAACTTAGCGAAAATATGTAAATCCATTGAGAAAGTAAAGATCTATGTTAAGACTTTTTCCTTCAAAACTTCTGCTCTTAACAAGGAAGGAAGTTGCTTAGACGGTTTCTAAGCAACGGACTGAGGATGCGCGCGCTAGAACTATAACTATTTCAATTATTTGTATGATACCTTATCATTTATTGTTCTCCTGAAGAAGACGCCAGGGAGCGCCGAAAATTCGAGTGTAAAAATAATATTGGCCACAATGCATTACAAACGCTTTTAGCAGTTTTTCTTTCAATTTATATTAAATATATATATAAACAGGCCAAAATGATTACATACGCCTGGTAGAAATACAGTATATATTTTCACAGCTTCTCATTCCTGCAAAGTTTTCTCCTCGAAAGGACAGCCAAATTTCGTCTCTGCTTAATGTATATAAAAAACAACACAAATAGTAAGTTCCCCCTGAGCAACTCTTCATAATTTCTGAACCGCAAAGTTTTTGAAATTTAACTAGAAGAAACTTTAGTGTGAAATCAGAGGTATCCCTCAAGTCATTTTTGAATGAGAATGCTTTAAAGACAAAATGACCACATTTCAAAATTCACAAGAAGGTTATTTCTTTAGTGTACTGAGAGTCTTATTCATGACTGTCGGCACTGTGTGTATACATTGCACTGTTTTTTTTTCAATTTAATTCAATTTCAAGACATTTATTTCCAACTTTGCAATAGAAGTGTACAAAGTAATAAATAAGCAATATAATACATGTATTTGTAACAAAAGTATGACAAAATATACATTGATGTGGTACATACATGTGTTGGAGGACACGCCTCTAAAAGCAAAAGCTTGGGGCGAGGGTGCCCTTGAAGATCTCCTGACACACTGCCGACCTTAAATCCATTATGTCATAGTTGAATGAGATGGAAAATCGAATTATTTAATGTCTTTAAAGTATTACCGGTTTCAGTCAATTTAATTTTTTTTTCAGCATGAAAATGCGTCGAAATGTCGAGGGGGACAGTGCTACAGAATCAACCTCTTCAGATGTTGAGGACATCGAGGACCATGAGCAGCCAGTATCAAAGAAGAGGAAAGCAGCTTCTGAGGGAGAATAAGGTCAATAGATTCAGCTTCACATTTAAGGTCGAAACAACTGCAACCTGATATATGTAAAGTATTAATGACTCTTCGATTAAAAAAGAAGAAGAAGGAAAAGGACGACAATGCCTTTTGTGACTTGAGAAAGCGTGCACTATACACTATGAACATGACGAACAAAGAAGCGGACAAAATATGCAGCTCTTTGTACCTTCCACAATTGCTCTGGTAGACAATAGAACGTCCCTTCTTTGCTATTATGTAAAAGTATGTAGAACAGGTGTCCATGCATATTCACCTGTTCTCCTTATTTTACATAATAGCAATGAAGGGACGTTCTTTTGTCTACCAGAACAATTGTGGAGGGTACAATGAGGAGCTGTATATTTTTCCGCTTTCTTTGTCATCGTGTTCATAGTGATAATTACATTGTAATGTTACTGTCTTTCAAATGCTAATATTCCAAAACTATAATCAACAGTCAATCAAAGGTCAGATTAGATCTGTCCTAGAAATAACCTTCACAAGATACGAGTATGATTAACAAAAAATATGTAGACTTTTACGACACCAAATAATTGTGTTTTCAAAAAAGAACAACAAACAAACATTTGAAGACATTTATTGAATCCTTTGTAAATGTGAAGGTGTCTCACTTAACGTTTATGAATTAATATTATTTATTTCATATTATACTGGGCAACCACACAATAATGTTCAATTTTCTTATGAACACCCATTCAGATGACATTGATAATTTTATATCCGAGCAAAGTTATTTTGCTAATCTTGCATCACGATTCATATTGTATATATATATATGCTCCGAAGAGCGCTATAAAAACTATTTAGGTATTTGAAGTTAGTCTAAACTGACATATTCCTTATTGAAATTTGGTATGAGTACGTTTGAAGTTAGCCTTGTACTTACGTGCAATTTAAATTGACAACAGCACGTGTGATTTCTACAAGTACCCTGTATTGTTTTCGCACAAAATAAGTAATTAACCTAAGGAAAGTACATGTTTTTCTTTGAAATTTTTTAATACGTATCTTGCTATTTCCCAGTATATGCTTTGTACCAATAAGATATATGAGCGCGAGCAAAGCTTTTTTAACTTTTGTCTATTTTGTAGTACTGTACTTCACCATGCACAAGGATTGGGGCCGTTATAATTTGAAAGTTTATATTGAGGGACATTAATCTACATGTGTATAAAAATATTCTTATATTCTTGTAAATACGTTTTTTAGTCTGACTGCATGTAATTAAACATTTTTTCCACATAATGTCTATTGAAGCAGCTACCAGGGCTTACAGCTGTTATGCTATACATTAAATAGTTTTCTTCTTCTTGCATAATATGTGGTTATTCCATATCAGGTATAATAAGTGTGTGTTACACATATACATTGTAATGTGATCATTGCTTCCATTGAACGTCTCATTTGTTTTGAATATGTGCATGTAAATAAGTTTTATATCTCCTATGAATTTACATTGTATTTTGTGCTTCCTATCGTTACTGTTGATTATGTTTACGACCTTCTGGTTGCCATTTTGATGTTCTGTCATAATAAAGTCGCATTCAACTGGTAAAACTTGAACAGCGCCATCTTACAGTGACTGCTAAATTAAGATTATACATGTAATGTGAAAATTAATTGCATGTTATTTATAATTTCGACAAACAACTTGTTAGAATTATAAGCACATTTTAGATTTCAAAATATTATTTTTTATTTGGCAAATGTGGATAATTGCCTGCAGGTACATTCCAAGCTTCTACAAACTAGATTGGTGTATGATTTTGGAATGATAGACACAGACACTTTTTAAATATTGTTAAAAAGTGAGGCTATTAAGAAATAGAAGCTTCAGTCTACTGACACTTTAATGTTAATACTAGCAATGTGATATACAAGATTATTATTTTTTTTTCAGTGTGTGTAAGTATTTGTTTTTGTTTTTGTTATACTGTTTTAAAGTATAAAAGGGGTTCCATTCATTCTAGATCAGTGTAGTCAATATGTTTTTGTTTCTATGTATTTTGTCGAATGTATATTTTGTCTACGCCTTGAATCAGAGATTAATACTCCGTCCAATATTTTTGGATATACTGTTATATCGGTAAAATGATGTAATATTTACAATATTTTTCTTTTCTTTCGAGATGTTCATTATTTGATTGATTGTTATATATATTTATTGGTTATTACGATATGGGCGATATTGCCTGGTGATAGATTAAAAACAATATTATTAGTTGGTGTATTTTCCCCCATTATGTTCATATTTTGTATGTGATAACCAGATTTATGCAAGTTCCTTCTTATTCAAGGAAGAGAATTTTTATTGTGCCAAAGCCCAAAGATTTAAAATTTGTATAGTTAGCTGTGCTACATAGACCTAATTCCCTGCTGAATGTAAATAGTTAAAGGGATTACAAAAGCATTACAACCTTTATTCTTAATTCTTAAGGATATTATGCTTATTAAATCATACATTATACATGTCAAGATATGAATTACATACTCTATGTACAGTTTATGGAGTGGATTGTGTAGAAGCCAGCAGGAACTATATTTACCAATATAGAACGCTTAATTGTTACTTGAATATCAATTTATACTTTATCTCATCATACGGTGATCTTTGTCATATGATTAAGGAATCAAAATAAATTACTGTATACTTTTCCTTATATACTTTTTATTGCGTTGCAATATTCAAATAATTTTAAATAGAACGTCGTTTCTGACGGAATAGAAATTCAAGCTAGATCTCATCAATCAAACATTTTTTTTTGGTTTTAATGACTTAATTTTCTTATTCGATGTATCTGTACCATATTAGTTCACGTTTAAAGCAGATACAATTTCGCTCCTTCATTCCTTACAATATTGAAAGATCACCGCCACAATGCAAGTAAGAAAACTATTCCATTACATACCATTTCTGTACTCAACATTGAAATAATTCTGATACTTTTTTGAAGTTGTAAAATGAGGTATTTTTATCATGTAACTTTTTTAATGAATACTGGAATTTCATATGTCACGTTGACTTCCCCAGCAATTCAGTCATCTGACTACTAATGTGAATGTTTTCGAACTAAATAAAAAATATTCAAATAAGCCATTCAGTTAAAATCCGTATAGTTTATTGTAAGAGAATTTGAAGCCATGCGCTGTATGCTATTTACATGTAACCGTTGAAGGTTCTGATTATGTTCATCCGATATATGTCTCCTTACAAATGTTTTTATGTGCCCCCACCTGTTTTCTTTATATTTACTTGTTATTAATAATCAGATATAGATGTATATAAACATATATATTTATATACATATACATATTCCTAAATATTTCGTATTTGATATGATGTTAAACGACAGGCCTCATTTTGTATTTTCCCCTAGGCTTATGCATTTTCCTTTATTTCTCTTTGTTGATATTTGTAACGGTATTTATGTCCTCTTAAGTAGGCCTATGTCGATTGCCTTTTCATGTTTTTACTCCTCAGTAAATATATATGTTGCATGTAAACACAGCAAATTTCCTTTGATATTGATATTAAAGGCAATGAATTGAATTGAAGTGAGTGTCATTTTCTAATATACAATAGATTTTTTCATCGTTTCCATATAATTTTTTTTATCAATTGTATGTTAATTATTGGCCTACTGTAGATTTGTAAGAAATATTTTGTTTTAATGCCGTACACTAACCAGTTTGTTTCCTTTGATCATAAAAATGGTGTTTGAAAAATGATAAAATGTCCTGATATTTGTTGTTGATGTTGTGTGTGTTGGTTTAAGTGGGTAAACAACAGTGGGCGTTTTTTAGGGGGGGGGGGATTATCATGAAGGCATAATGATGTCAAATTTGTCTACAACTGTATAAAAAGGAAGGTGTATTTTACAAGTCTCTTTATTTCAGAAAGAAAAAAAAATAATGCATAGCAATGTGGTGAATATAGGTTTGTCATTTTTCAACACTCAAAATTAAATGTGAAATTACGTATTATTTTAATGCCGTACACTAACCAGTTTGTTTCCTTTGATCATAAAAATGGTGTTTGAAAAATGATAAAATGTCCTGATATTTGTTGTTGATGTTGTGTGTGTTGGTTTAAGTGGGTAAACAGTGGGCGTTTTTAGGGGGGGGGGGGGAATTATCATGAAAGCATAATGATGTCAAATTTGTCTACAACTGTATAAAAAGGAAGGTGTAAAAAAAATAATGCATAGCAATGTGGTGAATATAGGTTTGTCATTTTTCAACACTCAAAATTAAATGTGAAATTACGTATTACTGTTCAAAGGGGCAGTCAAACGTTAAAAGATAGATGCTTTAAATGAAAACAGTAAAGTCAGAGAAAGAAATTGGGAAAAAGTTTCAACAAAATTGGTTATACCATTTCAAACGAAGTTATGATTTTTTTTGTTTAATTCATAAACACAAAATACGGAGAGGAATTTCAACCGGCGAATCAGTAATGTCACTGCTATATACTGTCGGACACTCACCCTTTTGTTCAAACACACAAAATGATCATTTTTTACTGACTGAAAGCCTTATTTTACATTTTCGTTAACAAAAACTACATAGGACGAAGCAGAACGTTGGCTTTGTGGGTTTTGGGGTGGCCGTTCATGCGGGGTCTTAGCGACTTAATTCTATCATATTATTTTCTTATGTGTGTGTGTGGTCTGTGTGTACCAAAAGAGGTATACTTTTGTGACTAAATGGACAGTCAAACACAATAGATGCCTTTATTCCGTCAGGCTTGTGTGTTTTTTTTTTGCTGCTTGTGTGGCTATTTGAACAATAGAGAGAACAAAGGGAAAGACACACAAGTATACCTGCGTGAGTAAGGGTGCGTGTGTGTGTGTGTATGATCGTGTGTGATAATGAATATACCTGCTGATAACTCAAATGTAAATGTAATTGTATCCCCCGGCAGTATGCCGGAGGATACTTTGGATTCAGCAGCGTTTCGCCGCCGCCGCCGCCGCGTCACATTCTTGTGTGCGCTCTAGCGGTCACATTTCTCGACGAATTTCTTTCAGACTTCCTGTGGACGTGTATCTTGGTAAAATCTGGACCCCTATAGTTTCTGGTGATGCTGCCCCCAGTGTTCCGTCTTTTATAGGGTAAAAGGCCATATTTTGGGGGATAGTTTGTGTGCGCTCTAGCGGTCACATTTCTCAACGGATTTTGTTCAAATTTTGTATGAAGGTGTCTCTTGGTGTAATTTAAAAACCTATAGTGTTTGGTGATGCTGCCACCAGTGTTCCGTCTTTTATAGGGTCAAAGGTCATACTTCAGGGCATGGCGTGAGTGCACTCTGCAGGCCACATTTCTCAACGGATTTTGTTCAAATTTTGTATGGAGATGTATCTTGGTATAATCTACACATGTTTAATTTTTCGTGATGCTGCCCTCATTGTTCCGTCCTTTATAGGGTCAAAGGTCATTTTTCCATTTCTTGCACTTTTACTTCTGCATTTCTCGACGGATTTCGTTCAAATTTTGCATGAAGATGTCCCTTGGTGTAATCTAAAAACCTGTACTTTTTGGTGATGCTGCCACCAGTGTCCCGTCTTTTATAGGGTCAAAGGTCATACTTCAAGGGATGGCGTGAGTTCACTCTGCAGGCCAAATTTCTTGATGGATTTCTTTCAAATTTTGTATGGAGATGTATCTTGGTATAATCTACACATCTTTACTGTTTGGTGATGCTGCCCTCATTGTTCCGTCCTTTATAGGGTCAAAGCTCATTTGTCCCTTTTGTGCACTCTTCTGCATTTCTTGACGGATTTCATTCAAATTTTGTATGGAGATGTATCTTGGTATAATCTACACATATTTAATTTTTGGTGATGCTGCCCTCATTGTTCCGTCCTTTATAGGGTCAAAGGTCATTTTTCCATTTCTTGCACTCTTACTTCTGCATTTCTTGACGGATTTCGTTCAAATTTTGCATGAAGGTGTCTCTTGGTGTAAAATAAAAACCTATAGTTTTTGGTGATGCTGCCACCAGTGTTCCGTCTTTTATAGGGTCAAAGGTCATACTTCAGGGCATGGCGTGAGTGCACTCTGCAGGCCACATTTCTTGATGGATTTCTTTCAAATTTTGTATGGAGATGTCTCTTGGTATAATCTACACATCTTTACTGTTTTGGTGATGCTGCCCTCATTGTTCCGTCCTATATAGGGTCAAAGCTCATTTGTCCCTTGTGCACCCTTCTGCATTTCTTGACGGATTTCATTCAAATTTTGTATGGAGATGTATCTTGGTATAATCTACACATATTTAATTTTTGGTGATGCTGCCCTCATTGTTCCGTCCTTTATAGGGTCAAAGGTCATTTTTCCATTTCTTGCACTCTTACTTCTGCATTTCTTGACGGATTTCGTTCAAATTTTGCATGAAGGTGTCTCTTGGTGTAATCTAAAAACCTATAGTTTTTGGTGATGCTGCCACCAGTGTTCCGTCTTGTATAGGGTCAAAGGTCATACTTCAGGGCATGGCGTGAGTGCACTCTGCAGGCCACATTTCTTGATGGATTTCTTTCAAATTTTGTATGGAGATGTATCTTGGTATATCTCTCAACACATTTCTTTCAAATTTTATATGAAGATGTGTCTTAGTGAAACCTACACATCTAAATTGTTTGCTGATGCTACCCCCACTGTACCACTTTCTATAGAGTCAAATGTCATATTCAGGTTGTTGTTAGGGTCAAATGTCATATTTTCGTTGCATGCATTCTGGAGGACACATTTGTTAACTCATTTCTTTCAGATTTTGTATGTAGGTCCATTATAGATTACACCTCTACAGTTTTTGGTGATGCTGCCTCTAGTGTTCCGTCTTTCATAGGATCAAAGGTCATATTTTAGTGGATGGCTTATGTGCGCTCTGAGGTCATACATGTATTTCTTCCGAATTTTCTATAAAAATGCATTACACTCTAATTTGCACAAATAGTTTTGGTAATGCTGCTCCTAGTGTTGACAATATTCCGGGCCTCTGGCGGCAATTTCTACACCATCCTTTTGTTTGAGGGAGGGGATGGGGGAGGGTCTTTGTCCCTCCTTCAAATCGCTGCCAGTGCCGGGGGATACATTTCGCATTGCGCGGCACCAGCAATGCACATTTCTAGTTGACTTTGATATTCACTCTTTGAATTCCACTGAACCTGTACCTGATGAGGATCACCAAAATTGTAATAACCAAGATGATATTGACCCTGATGTTAATTTCTTTCAGTCTAATAATAGTAAATATTTTCTTCCTGAGGAATTTAACAAAACACTTGAAATAAATAGCTTTCCAGTGTTTTTTTTTTTTTTTTGCATTTCAATGCAAGAAGTCTTTCAAAAAATGTTGATGCCGTAGCACAGTTTATATCACAACTTAATTTAAATTTCTCAATATATGGGTTTAGTGAAACTTGGATTCACGATTACACACCTCAGATTTTTAACTTAGATGGTTATTATTTTGTACACAATGACAGGCGTAAAAATAGAGGTGGTGGCGTAGGTTTTCTTGTTCAGGACTCTGTTAACATAATTGTACGACCTGACCTTAATTTACCAACAGAAATATGTGAATCTCTTTTTACTGAAATATTTCATTTAGATTTATTTCATTTCCAACAAAATACAAATCAAGTAAGTACAGTCAAGTAATTCAAATCAATACGATAAATAAAGTGCCGTCATAACAGTTGAGATAAGTTGCTAACAGAAATATGAACATACAATCAATAACAAAACGACTGTGGCATTAATAAATAGAACCTTGTGATTTATATTTTGTGAAAATGGAGAGGCCCACTAAAAAGCGAAGCTTGTATATTGTGGGATCCTCAAAAAGCAAATGCAGTAAATGAATTTTATGTAACGAAAAATAAAAAATTAAATAAAACACGATAAAGGCCAACAGAGACCGTGAGCAGGAACCAAAAGTATGAACTAAACTGATGAAAACAAACAAAACGAATGGAGTGAAATGAGGTAAATAAAGGGCAAAGAAGAGAGAGGGGGAGGGTGATGGAGATAAAGAGAAATAAAGATGAGTCGGAATGAAAGTGGAAGCTGCATGTGGATTAAAGGGGGGGGGGGGAGGAGTAGTGGGCGCACAAAACCATTTAAAAAAAATTGGGGAGGAAAAACAAACCAGTAACAAGAAATGCTATTATGTTTAGTTTTTTTGTTTTTGTTTTTTAGTTTAGTTTTTGTTTTGTTTTTAGATATGATTGTAAGATTTTAGTAAAAACATTTTAATTTACCCTTAAAGCTGTTTAGGGAGGGGGAATTTTTCAAGACACAATCAAGGGAATTCCAGAATTTAGGGCCTTCAAAAATGAACGTATTTTTTGCTTTAAATGTCCTCAAAAGAGGTAAATGAAATTCATCTAACTGCCTAGTTGGGTATTTGTGAACGCTCTGATTTTTTACAAACATGTCTTGAAAAACACTGGGTGAACTACCATTATTATAACGATACATAAATTGACCTAACTGAAATGAATATAAATCCTTTATTCTGAGGATGTTATTTTCGAAAAATAAAGAGTCAGTATGAGAGCGCATGGGGGCATTGCAAATAATGCGAATAGCCCTCTTTTGTAATAACAAAACTTTTTCTATTAGTGTTTGATGGGTATTACCCCAGACCAAGAGACCGTAATTTAAGTATGGTAAAATCAGTGTCGAATAAAGCATAAGTAATTGAGGTAACAAAAATTTGAGTTTATTAATAATACCAATATTTCGCGAAATAACTTTGCAAATATTATCGATATGTAATTTCCATGTAAGTTGGTTGTCGACTATTACCCCCAGGAATTTTGTGTGAGACACCTGTTTCAATGGATCGTTATCGAGGACTATGTCGGAAGGTAATGATACTAAGGAGTTGCTAAATATCATGTAATTTGTCTTCTGAAGATTAAGCGAGAGCTTATTAGCCCTTATCCACTGCGATATATTTAATAATTCAGTATTGATTGTATTTACTAAAACATTAGGATCTTTGTGGGAATAGAAAAGATTGGTATCATCAGCAAATAAAATAAACGATAAGGAGTTCGATGATCTACAGAAATCGTTTATGTAAAGGACAAAAAGGAGCGGACCCAATAAACTACCCTGCGGTACACCGTAACAAATATTACGTAATTCAGATTCGCACTCATTTAAAAATACATATTGTTTTCTATTAAGAAGATAGCTCCGGAACCACTCCAAGGCCTTCCCACGTACACCACAATGAGACAGTTTGTAAAGTAAAATTTCATGATTGATGGTGTCAAAGGCCTTGGAGAAGTCCAGGAATATTCCTATAGTATGAGACGATACATCAATTGAGTGTGTAACTTTTTCAACAAAAGACATTAACGCATGGACCGTACTGTGCTTTTCACGAAATCCAAATTGGAAATGTGAAAAAATATCATACTTATTCAAAAAAGAAATCATACGAGTATAAATTATTTTTTCCAATACTTTAGAGAATGAAGATAATAAAGAGATTGGTCTATAATTACCAACATCAAGTTGATCACCTTTTTTAAATAGTGGGATAATTTTGGCAAGTTTCATTGCATTCGGAAACTGACCACATGACAGTGATATATTAAAGATATGAACCAATGGGTCAACAACAAAAAGGTATTATAGATTTCAATATAACGTTATTAATTTCGTCATATCCTGAACTTTTCTTGTTCTTCAAATCAGAAGTAATTTTAAGTATTTCTTGCTTATTTGTTGGTATAAAGAAAATAGAATTTGGATTATAAGGAACTAGAAAGTCTGTAAATTTTTTATTAGCCGGTGGAATGTTTTAAGCAAGATTGTCACCAATTAGAGAAAAATAAGTATCGCATATATTGACAATAGCTTTTGGGTCTTCAACTAATTTGTTGTCAAGTCTGATTCTTTTCACATGCGATCTGTTATTTGCCATGTTTATTGCCTGTTTAATTATCTTCCAAGTGTTTTGCATATCATTTTTTTAAGTTTTTCAAACGAGTGATGAAATAATTTTTCTTTTCAAATCGAATAATTTTAGTCAATGTGTTTTTATAGTGTGTATATTTTCGCTTTGACTATTCAGTACCTTTTGTTTTAAATTTGTAGTAGAGCTTATTCTTCCGATTTATTGATTTTAGTAAAGACTTCGAAATCCAGGGGAGTTTAGGCGTTTTCTTAAAATTTGACTTGTTTTTTTGCTTTGGTAAGTTTATATCTAATTGGGTAGTGAGTATACTAGAAAACAAGTCAAAAGAACCATCCACTTCACTATTTGAATAGACGCTGGACCAGTCAGTATTCTCGAGATTGACTCCGAGGCGAGCTAAATTCTCCGCAGTAACTTTACGTTTACTGGAACAAGGGCCATTGTTGTTTAACGATTGGATAATTGGGTAGTGTGCCAAAATGGGGTAATGGTCGGATAAATCCGAGAGAACAATGTAGGAATCAGAGTGTGGGATGACATTAGAAAAAATGTTATCTATTAGGGTGGCAGAAGTGTTTGCAATACGTGTTGGCTTAGAAATAAGTGGCAAGAATGAAACAAACAACATTAATTCGAGAAATTCTTGAGAAGCAGTGATGCGATCATGTTTCATCAAATCTATATTGAAATCCCCCATTAAAAAGAAATCTTTGTTGTTAAGATTAATGTTATGTAATAGATCAGCTAAATAAGACAGAAATTCATGTACATTCGAATTGGGGCATCTGTAAATGACGCCGACAATTATATTTTTGTTTCCAGGAATAGTGATTTCAACAAAAAGAGATTCAATTAATCTATTACATACCGATATTCCGTCTGAAAAAGTGTAATTCAGGGTTCTTAGTAAATAAAGAAATATGTTTCCCCCTCAAGAAAATAATAATTGTTGGTAGAATTTACAGCGATCCCAAACTGAACATTGATCTGTTCAACGACCCTTTCAATGATTGCCTTGAAAAATTAATAGGGAAAATGTTAATGTTTATATTATGGGCGATTTTAATATAGATTTACTTAAATATTCATCTCTGAATAATGTTAATATTGTTTACGATAACTCATTCAGACCCTTAATAGACACACCAACCAGAATTTCAAATTCTTCAGCATCACTGATTGATCATATTTTTACTAATGTCTGCGATAAACAATTACTCTCTGGTATAATATATAATGACATTACTGATCATTTGCCAATTTTCTAAATTAATTCTAATTATGACTACCAATTAAGAATACCAATTCAAAAGCAAACCCTTTGAGAAAAATTAAGGACGCAACAATCAATTCTTTTATATCTGATTTGTCTGTCATGGATCGGAGCGAACTACAAACAATATATGATGTTGATGATGCTTATAATAAATGCTTATAATAAATATTTGACAATGACTTTGTATTCACACAACCTAAGAAACGGAAAGTATTAAGAAAACCTTGGATAACACCATCTATTTCGAAAAGTATAAGTAAGAAAAATAAACTAAATCAACAATATTTTAGAAATAGCAACCAAATGAATAAGGATAAATTCAAAGCATATCGTAACAGACTTAATAAAGCATTGAAATTTTCTCGTAAGCAATTATAACAACATCTGAGAAAAGAATAAGAAAAACCTCAAAAAAGTATGGATGACTATAAATGACTTAATGGGCAAACAAAAAAAAGGGGTTTCCCATCTTATTTTAGCAAAGAAGAAAGTAGACTAACAAATGATCACGTTATTGCTAATGAATTTGATAATTATTTTGCGAACATTGCCTCTGCACTGAAAGCTGATATTACTACTCATTCAGGCAAACGTTTTACTTATTATCTTCATGATCAGTGCAATAACTCTATTTTTTGCACTCCAACCAAAGAAAATGAAATTATTGACATAGTACATAATATGAAAATGAGCAGCAGCTATGGTTTGGATGAAATAAGTTCAAGAATTTTAAAGAAAATTATCCACTTCATAGCCTCACCCCTTTCATATATTTTTAACCTCTCTTTGAATTCAGGTAATGTTCCTAGTAAATTAAAGATAGGCAAAATTTTTCCAGTGTTTAAAAAAGGCGACCCTCACTTATTCTCTAATTATAGATGTGAATTGCCATTCTAGGTACCATCCTGTTGGCAGGTAAACTGCTTGCTGGGTCGAGTTACCATCGCCCAGCAATCACAGCCCATCCCAAACACCTGAGGCAAAACATTTCCGCCAGTCATTCAGTCACTCTGTCAAAATTCTCTAAATCGTTTACTCTGTACTGTTACGGTAATATGTAATGATAACCGCATATTTTTCCTCTAGCTAGTCAAATTGTCTCTTTATTTACTTACGTGCCTAGCTAGTCAAGAGTAGGGGTAGTAGGTATGATTACCGCACTCCCCACTATCATGAGGATAGAAATGCTCCCAGATTTTTAAACATACTGGAAGTTAGTCAAGTTACTAAGTTGCGAAGAAGTTATTAACACACTAAGTTATTATATGACTGGCCGTGTTATCACGTGTTTGAGTTATCAAGTTTTTATCGCTGCCTTCGAGCAAAATTGTGTTAAAAGCAGATTGTTCAGTGTTAAACATATCATTGAGTGTGTTTTACTATTGCTTGTATTCAAATGGCATTAAGCTTTTATTGCTGCCTTCGAGCAGAATTAAACAGCAGGCAATGGCAATTATGAGTCCACAGTGCTTTCTTTCCAAAATATATATATGCTGAGTTGACAGTTGAAGTTGGCTGTATAAAATTAAGTATCTTGTTAATTTTTATTTTTCATTATTGCAATTTACTTAAGATTTGTAATCTATAACAGATTTGACATACCTTCAATATTTCTGTACCCTTTTCATGTGCGGTCTGGGTATAACATAAAATAACCAGGATAAGTAAACCGATGAATTACACACTAGAAAGAAGTAAAGCAACACATGCCCAAAGGTATACTGCATTTAACAGAAAACCAACACACTATAAAATGCACTATAATATATAAATAATCATCAACAACTTGGGAAATGATAGCATTTATACATCTGTAAAGTTGGGACAAATGTAAAAAGTTAAGTAAAGTGGGTAGGGGGGGGGGGCTTAGGTAGTCTGAGAGAGAGAGAGAGAGAGAGAAAGAGAGTGAGAGAGGAGACAGAGAGTAAGAAAGAAAGATATAAGGAATCATCATTTCACTAGGATATGAATGGAAAATCCTGAAAGGGGAGGGCAGAATCTTGGGAGAAATGTTTTTAAAAATAAAATATTTAGGAAAGAACTAAAAACATAGGGTCTACTGTTTGAAATAAAAGGAATTAATGTATGTAATATTAAAAGCTTTGTAGGGATATTTTGAAAACAAATATACATTATTACGAATTGATACATGGAATGAATGAAGGAAGGAAGGAAAGAAGGAACTAGCAACTTTGTCATGTACATGATGATGATGATGATGCACAGCACTTGTATAGCCCCATATATCTGTTAAAAAAACATTCAAAGAGGCTTGCTCCATAAAAAAAATACATACATGTTCATCAAGAGGAATAGTGATGATGAAAAAAGAAAAAAAGAAACCGAGGGCCGAAGGAGACACACTGGGGAATGGAAACTATTAAAATGAACATACTTCAAATACAGTAAGTTGATATCCGAAAAGATACACGGACAAAGTACAAACGAATTTTACCTCCTCATTTGAAACCCTCTTACCCATTCAAATTTAGAACAATGTCTCGACGTGGCTCCCTCCCTAACTTTCTCGAATACGCCCTCTATAGGAACAGGCAAGTTAATGTTTCAGATAGCCCGCGATCTGTTATCAAAATGTGTACACTAAAATAAAGCTATGCTTTTTAACTATCTCAAATATTCATTCATTTTTTTAGTTTGTTCCATTATAATTAAATTGAATTTATTAGCTTGTGTTACTTTGTGTAGATTAATATTACTGTTCTTAAAAAAAAATTATCAAAATGTACAGTTTGTACATTAATTAATTCAAGACGTTTTCTTTGACAGAATGACAATGTTCATATTTCAATGATTATAATAATGTAACACTCTATATAATTTAGTCATTTTGATGATGATCTGGTAGCGTGGATGTAGTGTAAACTACTTTAGATCAAACAGACGATTTAAAGAACACAACGTATACAATTCAAGATGGTTCTATTTATTATCAGAATGATGAAGTGACAATATGGTATGGAAGCAGTTATAGCTTTGAAGTCGTATGGTTGTGCCATCAGTAGGCAGGAGTATAATAAGTCCACACCGAATGGTGGGACCGAGAAGAAGAACCGAGGTCTCTTATTTTCACAACTATTATACTCCCTAAGTAAACGCTAGGACTTGCTTACTCGTAATCTTTCTTATACCACAGTCACGCCACAAAACCGGCCCCACACCAACTCCAAACAGACAAATTCTTGGCTAATGATGGCAACGGTCTGGCGTCGGTGGTAGGGTCCATAATGTGACTGTAGTATTAGTAAAGTGAACAAGGAGTTGGTGCCAAAAGATGACCACTGAATAGGAAGGGAGGAAGTGAGGAATAAAGAGGAATAGAAATGTATTATAAGGGTGTTCATTTCCTAGGAATAAGCCTTGGCTAAGAAGGAGTGTCCACAAACAATCTTTGAATAGGTCATTGACCTTATGAGAGGATGAGAAGTGATGTTGCAAATAATAATTATGACTTCAAATTTATCTCTTACAAGAACATGAGACCCACTGCTGAGCTAGATGGCGCTATTCATATTTCCGTGCCAGAGCCATCCATACAGTCACATGGCTCTGTTCCGTGCAATCTATCAAATCTAACGGTGTTTTGATCCATGTGAATCCAGTCATTTCTTATGGATGATTTATCCATTGTTTGAATCTGTCTCACCGCATATCTGTCCTTATTGTTCTCTCTCTCTCTCTCTCTCAATTTTTTCTCTTTCTCTCGTTTTTTGATGTTAGCTCCTTAAATTCTGACTCTGACATAGGCATGGTCGTCGCCAGAATTGTCGGGACTTTTATTTCGGGGGGGGGGGGGGGGGGGGGATATGAAGTTAGCCCATAATTATGTGCTAAATGTGCATGATAATCCTGAAGAGCGAGTTATGCAATATGCAAAATTACGTTGTTCTTATTTCGATGATTTTTACAACTCGCATCTTCACTTACAAATTAAAATGGCTATGACCAGGTTTTATGATAATGGTTTATTATTGTCATGCATTCAATCGATTCTTCATAGCTTCACTATTATGAGGGATTATTTACCATTCATACAGTACATGTATGATAAATGGTATAACCTCAAAATCGACTGGTCATATCGGGCTCAATCGTTCGCGCCAGGTAAGGCGTGGATCACCATAGCCAGCTCGGTTATAGCCTCTTGTCGAGGCCCTGGCGCTGTTGAAATCCTTGACGATATGGATGTAAAATTTCTGGCGAGCGAAGCGAGCCAGAAAAACCGAGGCGCTTGCGCCGAGGGCCTCTTGACACCCGATCTGAATTTCTTTTGTATTTCATTGTTTTGACGAATATTCCGACCAAATTTTGGTCGGTGAAAATCATCCAATAAGCGCGAGCTTCCATGACGTAATGTTAAATATTCATGACTCGACTGCACGCTATATTTCTTACATATTAATTAATCGTTTCTTCCACGACGAGTGATGACGATATTTGTAAGAGCTTAGAATATGCCGCGAGAATGTTGAAGATTGACAGATTCAAAGATTTGCAAGTTGATGCAATCAAATCTGCACTTAAAGGACAAGATGTTTTTGTGAATCTGCCTACTGGCTATGGAAAAAGTGTTATTTTTCACGCGCTACCGCTCTGTGCTGATTACCTCCGTGGGCCAGGGATGAGAGTGAGACTGCTGCATGCTAGCTTCGCGAGGGCCAGGCGGATCCCCCGGGGCCTTGCCGGGCAGTGAAGTTGCTGGTAACTCCTTGGTTACATCAGAATTGATGGAGATGCATCTATTGAGTATTGTTGAACGGTGACTTGTATTGCCCACTCTTTATTATTTGTAAATATATGATGATCTCTTGAGAAATATGTACATTTGTCTTATTTCAAATTACCATGGTTTGTAAGCTAGAGATCGAATTCTTCATAATGTGCTTGTCTGTGAATGTATTTTGAGCAAGAGATTTACGCAATCCCCCCCCCCCCAAAAAAAAAAAATAAATAAATAAAAAATAAAATAAAAAAAATAAATAATAGACAAGTCCAGAACTGAAGTAAGAAATCCTTGAGATTTCATTGGCCAATTTGCTGGGCGATCGCCGCGGTAACTACTGTATTCACGTTTCATGCATAATTCAGTAGGAAATCGTGCCTCATGAATATATAATTCAGGTCGGGTGTCAAGAGGCCCTCGGCGCAAGCGCCTCGGTTTTTTGCCTCCATATCGCCAAGGATTTCAACAGCGCCAGGGCCTCGCCAAGAGGCTAGCTCGTTCTAATGCGTTCTAATACATGTACAATCTTAATTCTCATTTTGGAAATCGAAATAATACCATGTATCAAGCATTGTAATAAATATATAATGTATATATGCAGTTTCAATTTAGAAATCAAAAATTGTACCAGAGAGCGAGAAAGAGAGAAAATATTAAAAATACCCCAAGTATTTTAACATTTAACATTTAACATTAACATTTAAAACCAAGCTAAAGATAGATTTAATTCAACACTATATCTCCCACCAAACCCTTCATGCTTTTCACACGAGACTGATATTTTACATTTATATTTTTTATTTTATTTTACCGTAAGCATCGATTGCGCTGTAGACCTCTGCTCCTCTTCCTATCTATTCTTCTCCTTTCCTCTTCTCCCACTCTACTCTACTGTTCTGTTCCGACGCTGCCTGTTTTGTTCTCTTCTGCATCCTGTATGTGTTTTGTTTTACTGTTGTGTGTTGCGTTTCTTTTTTTTTTATTCCCGTAGTCCGTCACACTTCATATTTATTTGAGTGACCCACAAACTACAAGCTTGTCTTTTTAGTGGGTCTCTCTTTTCCTTCATATGTTATTTTCCATTGTATTCTGAACATTCTAGACGAAATTGTTGTACTTTTTGTATACTTTGTAATTGATATAATGAATGTTCTGTATTATTTGTAAGTGATATTGTTGGAAATAAAATGATTTTGAATTGAATTGAATTGAATTGAGAGAGAGAGAGAGAGAGCAAGAGAGAGGGCGCTTGTGTGTATGTGTGTGTGATAGAGAAAGAGGAAAGAGAGAAGGAGAGAGAGAGGGAGCGTGTATGTGCGTGAGTGTCTGTGTGACAGAGAGAGAGAGAGCGCTCGTGTGTGGGTGTGTGTGTGTGTGGGGGGGGGGGGGGGGAATGACAAGTCCCAGATCAGGTCATCAAGCAATGGTATCGTTATTTCATTATACTCTTTGGGGATTTCTATTTTTAAAGCATGCACAGTGGTGCTATTACGTTAGCCCCAAGTTATCAAATGGTTTATTTGTAATATGAAATGGCTGGGTTGCTTCGCTTCTCGCCAGTTATGTTTTCGCCAAGTATCATTCCCTCTTAAATGCATTCGTTCCAGCAACATGAATACATGTATATTGAGAATGATTTGTAACCACCCGTCTTACCCCATCAGACCCCCTCCCCCGCCCGTCCGGCTCCTAGAGAGCGATAAGCTTGACATAATATGGGGCGGGTGCCTTTCAAAAATACTAAGAATACTCACATATTTTGAGTTACCATGTTAATGGAGGACTGTTCTGCTATAATTGATGTCCTTCTGTATCCAAGGGGCATAGTACAAAACAACATTCGATATTACCGAAGATATCAGACCCACAATAAATTACATTACCTGTTACCTTGTTACTGATCGGTATAGAGGTGTGACCGGGTTATAAGTTGGACATTCTATCCGGGGATGGCAGCATTGCTGGCGCTCAAAGTATATAGACCGAACTGTTATGTTCATCCATTAAAGGTTTTCATAAAATGTAAGGTGGGTCAGAAATGATTGCAGATAAAATCTGTGAAATGATAATGTAAATTCGTTACGACCCGCTGCAAACTCAACTCAACAAGCTGTAATTCAAACGGTTCATGTAATGTCAAGGACAGCTCTTGTCCCCTACTCAATACATATCCAGAGACATCACATACGTAATCGAATCGATCTCTTTGAATGACATCCACAAGTTACGATAATATCACTTTAAAACGACATTGCCTAAAGTGGGAAAGTGCATGTTTGTTGGGTAGAATCGCATCTAATATTGGGTAAAAGTGTTGGATAATTTCGACCCAATGTTGGGTGAATTTGACCCAGTAATTAGATAAAGTTTTACCCAAGAAACATGCATGCTCCCCTTTCCCCTCAATAACTGGATACAATTTTATCCAGCGTTTTCAGAGTATATCAATATAAGTAAAGACATGAAGAAGAAAGAATCAAAACGGGTTACAAATGAATAGCCGGACAGACTGTCTACAGAAAAATTTCTTTAGCTCCAAATCATTTTTTATCCTTCTGAAATACCGTAGTTTTATGTTTTTATGACCTTATGTCAACCAGTGAAACCCGTCACGAATACATATTTGTATTGCTATGTTTCTATTATCTACTCTACTTGATCGCGTACGGTTTGATATGTTAACGCTGTGTACGTGTGCTTCATCATGGGCTGCGACAAATCGGTGTGTTTTGAGCTGAAAATATTATTACTATCTATAATCTCGCGGCAAGTTACACGAGTACTGAGTGAATTTAGTGATTCCAATTCCAAGTAAACTCGGAAAGTGAAGAATACGACTGAATCCTTTCAAAAGAATCTTGTATTAAACGCCTGTCAGATTAGCAGTTTGAGCCGTGTACAAACTGTCAGGCTTTAGATTGACTTAGTGCGCGGAATGTTCTGGAATTTACGGACAGTATTCGACATCTTTTAACCACCGTTCAACTATTCAAATAATTGCATCTGATCAACTCATCGTGCATCTATATTACAGACGGTGAAAGACGTTATAAGATTCTTTTTACACTGCTTGATCACATGCTAAAAAAGTGAGTAATAAAGTTTGAGACAACAAAGTCTTTTATATCACTCTCTGCAGCAATACTATACTTCGTGTGTACACTCGGCCATAGTCATACACCTCAACACTTTCAAACAGCGCAGTACAAAAGTCATCAACAATCACTCAAACTCGGTATTTGATTTACGGATACAGACACCCGCATGAAAATACAATAAGTTCAAATCACCAATGGTGGAAAACATAATTCCAAAATGAAATCCGTAAATTTACTGTCAGTCTGTCCGAGTGGTGCTTCTAGATAATCGTTCATGATTCTTGGTCGCCGCCGGCGCTGAATCTTGGTGTAAACTTGATTTAAAATTCGGTCTTCAAAAACTCGGTCTACATCTCACCATGTCGCGCACACGTGAACAGAAACACGCAAATTTTCGAGTGCGCAATATAGACCGAGTTTTTGGCGGTTGATTTTGTTGTGGGTAGAGATGAATCTTAGACAATTCACGAAGGCTGGAGAAGCAAGAGGCATAGGATAAAAATTCGGCGTGAATTTTTTTCGTTTTCGAAATTATTTTTTCCTTGGATTTTGCTGCAAATGTCAGACGTTCTTCCAAATGGCCATTGAAGGTAAGGATGTGCTTTTTTGAGACTGAATCATGAAGGAAGTATTTAACTGTTTATTTTATTTTTCTGCCATTCATTTAGTACATGCGATAAAACATACCCTTTCTTATCGTATTGATCTGCCGTAGTGGTCATTTCGCATTTTGATCACTATACTGGTCTGGTGTGTTTTATAAATTATTGGAGTTACAATAATACATTGTATTATGGATGGAAATAAAATAATTTTTCATTCTGTTTTATCATTATTCACATTTGTAAAAAAAAAAATAGAAAGGAGGAAAGAAACAAATTATTTTTGACACGTGCATATTTCAGCTTACACACTAAGAAATAGGGGTTCAAATTGAACCCCTAGGGGTTGGTACAATAGCAGCACCCCAAGGGTGCAGATATGCACCCTTACTTGGGGGTGCAGATTCTGCACCCCAATTAAGGGTGCAGACTTGAACCTTTTATTGGGAGCAGATTGGGAGCAGATGTGCACCCCTAGGGGTGCAGACTACTGGTACAATAGCAGCACCCCTGTATGGGGTTCAAAATTGCACCCCAATATAAGGTGCATTTTTACCCTCTGGGTTCATAACTGCACCCTAATGGGTGCAACGTCGATGACAATCGATCACCATTCTCGCCTCTTCACAGCTTGGTGGCAGACCATTTAAAGTTGCCGTTATTTCATATTTCACGCACATAGAACACAGACAGTACAATACACGCCATAAGGGATCTCGGTGAAATCCATCAGGCACGCCCGGGGGCTTCTACAGTCTCACATTTAGGATTACTTATTCAACTTTTAAGTTGCAGTGTATAGTCTACTATCTATTCCTATAACAAATCAGTATAGTAACTGTTAGTAAAACTAGCACTTTCCCTTAAAATGATATAATCCCGACTGAATTATCAAATGTAAACACGTATTCTTTCTTATTTCAATAACTTTTTTTACAAAGAAACTATCAAAATGAGCCGTGATAAAATTCCCATATAATTTAAAAATGCGAATTATGCAAATTTTCCTGCCTTAATCCCTACGAGTAGCGATACGTTGGTTGCTGTCAACTTGCAAGCCGGTTACTGTTAGTCTTTGCGCGATTACTCATTTGAAAAACGTCACTACGGAGATGTTCAATTTAAGTAAATTTACGACACAAGCTGATCGAAATGGATTTATTATTTCTTCTTCTAATTAATTTCATTTCTATGCTTTTGAATAATAAGTCTTATACTTCATGATATATTGTGACATAAGTGTCAACAATGTTAGTGTGGGTATTCATGTAAGACTAATACTTCTGTTCAAAGGGTGCAGAATTCAACCTTACACAATTTTGAACCCCGGTTTTCGCAAAGCGCACCCGTAGGGGTGCAAAATTCCACCCGAGTAGATATACGGGTGCTCCGCCAAAATTTGCACCCTAAAGTGAACCCTAATTTCTTAGTGTGTACAATGTACATTTATCCTCCATTACAAAAAGGGAAGATTGAGTAGTAGTAAAAAATTAAAATATTAACATTCTCATTCTGTTTATGTTATAGCGTGGTTTAATGTCATATTCAAAATTCTTCTGAAAAGAATAGCCTTTCTAGCCCTCATAATCTAAATGTATATAGAAATAGCTAAAAAGTTTGTACCAAATTTTCATACACATGTTTGTTATACTCATTTCTGAGTCCAGTTCTGTACACTGTATGCGGTTTTCAGCAACATTATTTTCAGTGGTGTCTTTTGCTGACCATAAATTTAGTGATTTCAAAACCTAACAGTATGCACTAATTCTTGTGTTCTCTGATAGGTTAACTTTTATGATAACTTCAGAAATAATCTTTACCGACATAATCACAAGGTCAGTAGGCCTACTCAACATTTCGTTGAAAGATGAATTTGAGTTCTGACAGAAAAGTGGATTGGATCGCGAAACTCTGTGAAAATCTATGCCAATTATTTTGTCCCAAATCAAGAAAAATATCCAAGATGAATTTTTATACCCCTTTTTCATACTTTGATTAACATTTTTAGTCGATTCTCGGGAAATAATTGCAAGTTTTCAATCTTGCAGTGGTCGTTAATTCTGACATCTTGAGCCCACTCAGGGGCGGATTGGGACTGAAATTCGTTTAATAGGGAATTTAGATGTGACCGGCACACACAACATATATCAACCGGCTCTCAGACCACAAATCGATTAGCCTTAGAGTCAAAATAATCTGCGGCCCATGGGGAAAACACTCAACACCCCCAAAAGTACCCATAACCAGTGCCGTGTAAAATGCTAATACATGTACTAACAGTGGCGGATCTCCGGGGGTGGGGGGGTGGTTTATGGAGGGAACTGGACCCCCGATAACCCCCCCCCCCCCCCCCCGCACTGAGCGAATTTTTGAGATCTGGCGAAATTTTTTTTTGTATACACCAACCGCCACCCCCCCCCCCCCCCCCCCCCCCCCCCCAAAGCGACTTTTCGAGAAGCTGGCGATACCAACAAAATACGGGGTCTACCTTTTCCAGAAGTTGACAAGACTTTTCGGGTTAAATCATTTCATAAGATGAATACATTTGTTCTTCAACTGAATTATTGAGATCAGAACACGTTGCTTTTCATATTAGTAAATAAAAAGCGGTTTATCAGCTTGAGCAAACCTTGTTCTTCAATGATCACGTAGTGGTCGAGGAGGCGAAACCACAATGACTTCTCTCAATGTAACTGCTAGGCTGAACGAAATCCCGAAAAAATTCACAAGAAAGATAAAAAGAAAAAAAATAGAAGGATAAAACAAAGAATAACATAAGAAAGAAAAAGAAAATGATAGGACAAAACAAAGAATAGCATAATGAAAGATATAAAGAGGAGAAGATAGAAGGAAAAACAAAGAATAACATAAGGAAGACAGAAAGTGAAAATGATAGGATAAAAATAAAGAATAACATAGGGAAAAATAGAAAGATGAGAAGATAAAAGTAAGAAAGAAAAAAAGAATAAATGTAAGGAAGATAGAAAGACAAAATGACAGGGATAAAAACAAAACATAAGAAAGATAACAAAGAATAGCATGAGGAAAGATAGAAAGAGAAGAAGAAAACAAAGAATAAAATAAGGATAAAAACAAAGAATAACATAATGAGAGAGAGAAAAAGAGAAAGATAGAGGAAAAAACAACAAAGAATAACATGAGAATGATAAAAACAAAGAATAACATGAGGAAATATATAAAGACGAAATGATAAGTATAAACAAAGAATAACATAATGAGAGAGAGAGAAAAGAGAAAGATAGAGGGAAAAAAGAATAACATGAGAAGGATAAAAACAAAGAATAACATATGAAAGATAGAAAGACGAAATGTTAAGGATAAACAAAGAATAACATAAGAAAAGATAGAAAGAGAAGAATATATAAGGAAAAACACATAATAACATGAGGAAAGATAGAAAGAGAACAAGATAGAAGGATAAAAACAAAGAATAACATAAGTATAGACAAAAAGATAAGTAGGTAGAAGGAAAAAAAAAGAAAACATAATGAAACTTTACAAATGAAGGCGAGACATCGTCCCCTTTAGCACCTTTAGATCGACCACACACCATGTACACAGCGAATTACCTGCTTGCAGTTGCTAACTCAGCCTGTTGTCCACATCTAACGACTGTTCTTTTTAACTTATAAACGAACATAGCATATCAAATATTGTCAATTTGTCACAAAACGGCGCGTTAAATTTTTAAAAGCCACGGTCAATCCATCGCGTATATATATATATTATTCTCCATAAAAGTCGCAATCACTCACTTCACGACTGAAAACCAAATTGCACCAACGGTGTTGAATGGTGTAGAGACAGGTTTTGAAGAGAGTCGGGATTTTTTCATAGGGTTGTGTATTATGCGCGACCCTCTCTGAGTTCGCTCGTCGTGTTATGACTTCATGGAATCACTTCGTAGAGTGGTCAATGAAGAGCGAGCTTTGCTCAAGCTGATTATAAGGATGTTCAATTTCAAGGAATAAGCCTTAGCTAATAAGGAGTGTACACAAACAATATTTGAATAGGTTGTTGACTTTCTGAGAGGATGTAAAGTGATGATGCAAATACTAATAATTATGACTACAACTTTATCTCTTACAAGAACATGAAACCCACTGGTGAGCTAGATGGCGCTATTCATATTTCCATGCAATCTATCAAATCTAACGGTGTTTTGATCCAACTATGTAAATTCAGTCATTTGTTATGGATGATTTATCCATTGTTTGATTCTGTCTCACCGCATATCTGTCTGTATTGTTTTTTTTTTCTCTCTCTCTCTCAATTTTCTCGCCCCCCCCCCCCTCACTCTCTCTTTCTCGTTTTTTGATGTTAGCTCCTTATTTTCTGATATATGGTCGTCGCCAGAATTGTTGGGACTTTTATTGGGGGGGGGGGGGGTGGGGATATGAATTTTGTCCATAATCATGTGCTAATGTGCATGATAATCCAAAAAAAGTGAGTTATGTAGGGCTTTTTCATATCCAAAATTACGATTTCCTTATTTCAATGATTTTTACAACTCGCGTCTTTAAATACAAATCAAAATGGCTATGACCAGGTTTTATGATAACGGTTTATTATTTTTCATGCATTTAATAGATTCTTCATGACATCACTATAATAAGTGATTATTTACCATTCATACAGATCATGTATGAGTCAGGTGACATGGTGTAACCCTCAAAAAACGACGGGTTATATCGGGCTCTATTGTTCGCGCCGGGTGAGGTTTTTGTGCATTCAATCATGACCTCACTGTAATAAGCGAATATTTACCATTCATACATATCATGTATGAGGTGACGTGGTGTAACCTCAAAAACCGACGGGTTATTTCGGGCTCTATTGTTCGCGCCGGGTGAGGCGTGGATCACCGCAGCTGCTGCTGCTGCGAGCTCGGTTAATGTATACGGGAAAAAAAACATGCGTTGTAATACATGTACAATCTTAATTCTCGTTTTGGAAATTGAATAAAGTGCCATGTATCATGCATTGTAATAAATGTAAAATGTATATATTCAGTTTCATTTTGAAAATCGAAACTGTACCAGAGAGAGAAAGATAGAGAGAGAGAGAGAGGGGGGGGGGGGGGCAGATTGAGAGAGAGAGAGAGAGAGAGAGAGTGTGTGTGTGTGATAGAGAAAGAGAAGAGAAAGAGAGAGAGAGTGTGTGTGTGTGTGAGAGAGAGAGAGAGAGCGTGTGGACATGTTTAGCCGTATGTCCGAGGACATTTTCGGACAGAGAACAAAAAAAAAATCATGAGAACAATGGTCCTCGGAAGCCGGACAATAGTCCTCGAACGTCAACATAGACTTGACAAAGCAGAATCAGAAACTCTTCTACGCAGTTCGACACCACAGGAAAATCCGCAAAGCATGGACGATGGACGGAAAGATATTTGCAGGGATTCCAAACTCCAGTGGTGGACTTACGCGAAAAATTATTACATGTGAGTCTGACTTAGATAAATTTTAAGACAAACCAGTCTTAAAATAATGTAAAACTTATACTTACCTTAAATTTAATTTAATATACACAATAAATGGTTAAGTTTCATTAATCTAATACCGTTGAGACTAAAGTGAAGTATAGCAAGGCGTTAATTTTAGCATTATTTGTTATTCATCATATCAAACAGCATCGAACCTGGTAGCCTATCATTAATTTAATTGAAATTCATACGTAATTCTCATTATATGTAATTCTTACCATAATTAGTGTTTGTTATTGTTTGCATGTTTAACACAGCTACTAACCTGAAGAGCTTTTATACACAGTATATTGACAATCATGCTGAATTGAGTAATTTGTTTTCACCAGTAGATACTGATTACATTTCATATGATTCAAATAATTCTGTCTATATCCCTGATGACTTTAATGTTTTTGTAAAGGAAAATTGTGTAGTAGATATTCATAAAACATTTGGTTGTTTGCATATAAATTGCAGAAGCTTAAAGAAGAATTATGACAATATTGTTAATTTTCTAAATTGCCTTGAATATGAGTTTCCTGTAATTGCTGTGACTGAAACATGGTGTCTAGACGATGATCTGAAAGTGCAATATATCAACTTGAAAATTATGTATTTATTGGACAACAACGTACTGGTAAACGTGGAGGAGGAATAGGATGCTATATTCGACATGATCTTTCATATATCAACCGATCAAATTTAGCTATAAATGAAGCACATGTTGAATGTATATTTATTGAGATTAAAATGTGCAATACTAATATATTATTAGCAATTGTATATAGACCACCTGGTCAATCTATTGAATTATTTTTATCCTCTTTAGGTGCAATATTTGAACAAATTCAAAGGGAGGAGATTTTAATATAAATTTATTAGATGTAAATAGAGTGCACAATGCTACTAACTTCCTTGATACAATGATGTGCAAGGCATTATACCCACTAATTCAGAAGCCAACCAGAGTAACTGATCATTCTGCTAGATAGATAATATATTTACAAATGACCATTCTTGTCTTAATGCAGGTGTTATTATTTCAGATATAAGCGATCATTTTCCCATATTTTGTATAGTTGATTCACAAGTGGAAAGGACAAAGGTGAATATAAAGAAACGAGATTATACTGAATCTAGGATATTAGAATTTATATCTGCTGTTTCGCAAGTGGATTGGTCATTGTTTTTAGATGAAAATAATCCTAACTTAAGTTATAATTTGTTTTTAAAAAAGTTCCTTGATATATATAATAAAGCTTCTCCATTCAAGACTGTAAATGTAACTAGTAAACGCAGGTATAAGCCTTGGATGACATCACAGTTGCGCAAGTTGTGTAAAAAAAAGTGTAAATTGTATAAAAAGTATCTCAAAGACTATTCAGAGACTCGATGGGAGGCTTATAAGTTAATGAGGAATAAAGTTACTAACATGATAAAAGTTACAAAGAAAAAATATTTTGAAGATACTTTTGGTAATGTTTCTGGTAATATGTGTAAAACATGGAAAATTATAAACAATACATTAGGCCGTAAGAATAAGAGCAAAGTTCCAGATAGTATGAAAGTTGATGGAGAAATTGTTGAAGATAGAAGAATAATAAGTGAAGCATTTAATAAATATTTTGTAAGTATTGGTCCAAAATTATGTCAAGAAACATGTAATAATGAAGATGCAATAAAGTATGTAAGTAAAAATGATAGAACTGCATATTTTTTACCAATTTCAAATAAAGAAATTATAGATATTGTAGATAACTTGAAAGGCAACACCAGCCCAGGCTATGATGGTATTGAAAGTAGAGTTGTTAAGCGTGTTATTCATATTATTGCTAATCCATTATGTTCAATATTTAATGCATCTCTTGCCAATGGGATTTTTCCAGATGAGCTTAAAATTGCAAAAGTCACACCTGTTTTTAAAGGAGGAACACCAGATGCCTTAACAAATTACCGACCCATCTCAGTCTTGCCAATCTTCTCTAAAATATTAGAACGCTGTATATATAATCGTCTGTTATCTTTTATATCTGAGTGCAATATTTTGACCAAGAACCAATATGGGTTCAGAAAAGGACATTCTACCTCTACAGCAATGACTGAGTTTTTACATATAGTTACAAGTGCAATAGACAACAAAAAAACAATGGTTGGTATCTTTTTAGGTTTAAGAAAGGCTTTTAATACCTTGAATCATAAGATATTATTGTCTAAATTGCAGCACTATGGCATAAGAGGTGTTGCTTTGAAAATATTTGAGCATTACCTATTAAATCGCCGACAATATACTATTTTGCCTAATGAATGTTCTGCCAAACAGTTGAACACATGCGGAGTTCCACAAGGATCAATCCAAGGACCACTACTATTCATTTAATACATAAATTATATTTGTAATGTATCTAATGTGCTCCAGTATATCCTCTTTGCAGACGACACAAGTATATTTATGTCCCATAGTAAAATTGATATTTTGCAGAGGAATTTTAATAATGAAATGAAAGCAGTATGTAAATGGTTTGAAATTAATAATCTCACTGTAAATATGAAGAAAACACATTTTATGATATTTGGTAAAAAACACACTTGTGTTAATAGTTTTGTTTTGCAATTAAACAATATTGATATAAAACAAGTTGCATGTACTAAATTTTTAGGAATAACAATTGATTCCTGTTTAAACTGGGAAGAACATATTGGTGGTGTCTGTAGCAGGATAGCCAAAGTTACTGGTGTTATGTACAGTATTTGCCCACTAGTGTTTTATTAATGATAAATAATACACTTATTTTACCGCTTTTGAATTATTGCAATGTCATTTGGGGAAATGCTGCAAAGTGTCGAATACAAAGACTACATTTATTACAAAAAAGAGCAATACGCATTATAAGTCATTCGCCATACCTTGCCAATACTAAACCATTATTTCTTAAGCATAAATTACTGACTGTAATGGATTTGAATAAGCTTCAAATTGCACTTTTTATGTATTCTTGCCAACATGACCTTTTACCAAATGCATTATCTTCGCACTTTCAACTTAATAGTAATGTTCATGATTATTTGACCAGAAACCTATCTAATTACCATCTATTCAAATTTCATTCTTCATTATCATCATCTATCTTTTATCAGGGTCCTCTTATTTGGAATTCTCTTTCATATGATTTGAAAAATTGTACCTCTTTATATGTTTTTAAACGAAAATACAAACAGTCATTGTTATTTCAGTATGGTATGGAATGATTTATATTACATGTCCTGTAGCTCTTTGTGTTTTTTGTTGTATGTTGTATGTTTTATCATATGCTGTGTTATGTTTTTCTGGTTGACACTGGGTTTTGCTTATATAAGGACTTTTGTTTCTGCTGAACTCCATTTTCCCTTCATTTCTGTATTTATTTGTACGAGTATATTGTTTATAAATGTTATTATGCATTTTATGAGTGGAAATAAATCTGAATCTGAAATTGAAATTATTTAATCATACTCTTTTGGGATTGTTTTAAAGCACGCACAGTACTGCTATTCGGTTAGCCCCACATAGTGGTTCTTGTGTAACTGGTTACCGTGTGGGAAAGGCACAGAAAACACTAGATCCCAACGATATCATATAATACGTTATATATACGCCCAAAATTGAACAAAATACATCGATAGTTCAGCGTATGCCAGCGTTTTAGGGAATTTTTTTATACGTTGCCAACGCTGGCTAAATTGTCAAAATGTAACAGCGCCATAAAGATATTCACATGTTTTGAGTTATCATGGTTACTGAGGATGGTTCTGCAATTGATCCCCTTTTTGTGAAGAAGTTTGTAGAAGTGTTGAAACATTACATCTGTATCCAAATTGTATAGTACAAAATAACATTCGATAACACCGAAGATATCAGACCCATAGTAGAGCAACCATAAATTACATTAACTGAATGGCCAATAATTCGTCTGTTACTGATCGGTTTGAGGTCGGTATGGAGGTGTGACTGGGTAAAAAGTTGGATATTTTCTCCAGTGATGGAAGCTTTGCTGGCGCTTAATGTGACCAGGCACCACAAAACCAGCCAAAAAGTCGCAGTGAGTGATTTTCAGTTAGAGCTCAATGAATGTGCTATTGGTCGGCATGGTCAAATTTCAGGTTTTGGTATTCTTTGAAAGAGTATACTCTTTTATAAGTAATTTGAAAATTTGGAGGCACCAAACAATCTAAAATTGGTATTTTTAACAGTTTTTAGTAGACTTAGGTTTGCCTTCTCTGGATTTTGTTGTATTATTTTACTTTTCTTTGACCCTGAATACTCATTTTGATCTCCCATAACTTTAAAAAAAAGTATAGCATTGCATTGATACTTGTCCACTATAATAAGCACGATATGCTTAATAAGTCTTCCTCCAAGTTTTAGTAATCCTTTCACAATCCTTTCACAGAAGTTTCAACTGCGTTCTTATCCCCTGTTTGTGTCTTTTCCACAACACCTAGCGAGTCAGAGCGCTTGAATAGACTGCTAACTTTAAACCCTTTCTTCTCATAACTAACATGTTGTGGGACTGGGCATTCTACTCTTTCTTCAGTAGGTTAGGAACATCAAATGCTAATGTGTTATATATCATTTTAAAACTGAGAAACCCCTCTTTCAGAATCAGTCCTTAACTAAAAATTCATATCTGGCGACATTTTTTTTGGTTTTGTGGTGCCTGGTCATTATAGACGTAACAGATTATGTTAATCCACTAAAGGTTTAAGACTTCATAAAATGGAAGGTGGGTCAGAAATGATAGCCGATAAAATCTTTGAGAGGTGTCGACCAAGGCAGGCGGATCTGTGAAATAATAATGTACATTCGTGACGGCCCACTGCAAACTCAACTGTAAATGAAATTGTCATGTAATGGAAAGGAAAGCTCTTGTTGTCCCACACTCAGCACATATCAGGAAAACATCACAAACCTAATCGAATCGATCTATTTGATTGGATTCCACAATTTACGATAAAGTGCGTAAAGTGGAAAAGTGCATGTTTGTTTGGGATAAGTTTGTTGGGTAACTTCGACCCAATATTGAGTGAGCTTGACCCAATATTGGATAAAATTTTACCCAAGAAACATACATGCTCCCCCCCCCCCCCCCCCCATACTGGGTTAAATTCTACCCAGCGTACATGAATACACAAGTAAGTTTTAAAAATAATAAAGAATCCAAACAGGTTACAAATGAATAGTCGAAACGGACTGTCACAGAAATGAAAACAGTAGGGATGCCCTATTTACTCAGCTGCGTATTCACCACAGTGTACAAGGCGCACCCTACATTTTTGAAGTTTCAAAGTTCCATGGAGAACGATTAATAAAACTTTCCGTAGGTCTATAAAATGAAGGGTTGCCCAGATTACACAGTCCTTTTGTAATATCCAATTCTGGATACCTTGTGACCCTCTCTCCAATCTACAGAAGAGCTATTTCTTTAGATTTAAATTATTATTTTTTCTGAAATACAAAAACTTGGCAGGTTTTATGACCTCATGTCCACCAATGAAACCCGTCACGAATACATATTTGTATGATAATAGTAAACTATGCCATCTATTGTTATGCTTCTATTATCTCCCTTACAAAAATTTTCTGTGGTATACCACACAACGTTACCACAGGATATACCATAGGATATACCATAGGAAAATTCCTGTGGTATACCACAGAAAATTCCTGTGGTTTTTGGGGACATTTACCACATAGAAGTACCACACATAAATACCACACGGGATTACCACATAGAAAATACCACAAGAAAAATACCCATGGAATTCACCTGTGGATCTTGTGGTATTTTGGGACGTATACCACAGAACCCCGGGCCCATTACCACATGTTAATACCACAAAACAATACCACAAAGCAATACCGCATGCCAGTACCACACAGCAATACATGTGGTATTTTGGGACATATACCACACAAATCACGTCAATACCACACAGCAGTACCACATGGCTGTACCACACAGCAATACATGTGGTATTTTGGGACATATACCACACAAATCACCTCAATACCACATGGCTGTACCACATAGCAGTACCACATGGCTGTACCACATAGCAGTACCACATAGCTGTACCACACAGCAATACCACATAGCAGTACCACATGGCTGTACCACATAGCAGTACCACATGGCTGTACCACATGGCTGTACCACACAGCAGTACCACATGGCTGTACCACACAGCAATACATGTGGTATTTTGGGACATATACCACACAAATCACGTCAATACCACATGGCTGTACCACATAGCAGTACCACATGGCTGTACCACATAGCAGTACCACATAGCTGTACCACACAGCAATACCACATAGCAGTACCACATGGCTGTACCACATGGCTGTACCACACAGCAGTACCACATGGCTGTACCACACAGCAGTACCACACAGCAGTACCACATGGCTGTACCACACAGCAGTACCACATAGCAATTCCTGTGGTATACCATAGGGCAATACCACAGATGTTTACCACATACCGCATAGCAGTACCGCAAACCAGTACCACACAGATGTACCACACAGCAATACCTGAGTTCATCTTTGGACATAGGCCAATACCACAGAGAAGTACCACACAAAAATACCATACTGAATATGAGAGTACCACACAGCTACTCTCATATGGTATTACTATGTGGTACTCCCTTGTGGTATTGCTTTGCGGTACTCATCTGTGGTATTACTGTGTGGTACTCATCTGTGGTATTGCTGTGTGGTACTCGTCTGTGGTATTGCTGTGAGGTACTCCTGTGGTACTGCTATTTGGTATTCCCCTGTGGTATAGCTGTATGGTACTCCACTGTGGTATAGCTGTGTGGTACTCCTCTGTGGTAAAGCTCTGTGGTACTCCTATGTGGTATTGCTGTGTGGAAGTCTTGTGCCGGTGTCAATATGTGATACTCTGTGGTATCGCTCTGTCATACTACTGTGTGGGTTTTCTGTTTGGTACTGATGCATGCTACTGGTGTGCGGTTTTGCCAAGTACAGTGCCTGTCACAATTCTTCTTCTACCTGTTAACCTGCAAAAGCTTATCACAATAGGATCTCAGTGGGATCACCGGACCATATCTATTGAATTCAGTGCTTGCAGGTTAACAGGTAGAAGAATTGTGACTTGCACTGTATTACCACATTCACAAAATAATTCACCATCAAGCATGATCCCATCAGAATACTACAGACCAACACGTTTTACTACATATAATGAAAGTGGAAATTGCAAGTTAAGGGAACAAATTCCTTCACTTTTAATAAAAGGAAATATACATATATAAACTGCTACGTGTATACTGATATTTAAACTCTGCACAACTTGTAAGTCCCTCAAGCATTTGCAGATATTCTCTCTCTTTAAAAAAAGAAATAGGAAAAGTATATAAACTTTGCTGGTAATCTGATATACACTTACAAATTCTTGAGGAACTTATAAGTTTCATTTAAATGGAAAAAAGGGAGGCAGTATTGAGTTAATTCAGGAATGAGAAAAAAAGCTCCAAGAATGAATGTAGCACTAAAACCTGAATTCAGAAGACATTGAAGTTCAACATTTGTTGAGGAGCTCCCCTTTTGGCATCTTACACCTACATGAAATTATGCTCGATGAGTAGTTGAGAACTACCAAAGTCCTCTGCAAATTTTCCAATTTGGAGGCCAGTTCCAGGCTCCCATGTTACAGTTTGATTTAATGATTATATTGAGAGTTGAATAGTACAGTTCATGAATACCGCCATAATACTTTTGAAACATTCTTTTTTTTCTGTCCGAAAAGATGCACAAGACTTGAATGAAATAAGTCATGAGTACAAAACTCTCTAGCTAGCATGTGTGAAGAACATTCTTCAAAAGCTCATTGTACCAAGAATTCTTGGTACAATGAGCTTATGAAGAGACCATTGTGAATTTTGAAGAGCGACAGTTTCCTTTGATGTGTGCTCACTCATAAACTTGGTCAAATAAAATGTTCTTCACACACGCTCACTAGAGAGTTGAGGGACATTGCAAAATTTTGTTACTGGTCATTTCTCAGTTAAAAATGCTACTTTCATGAGGACAGCAGTTACATTCCTATGAATGGACATGACTATAATCTAAAAAATACACAACTAACACATATCTGAAATATTGTCTCTTGTTTAGAAGAACACAGTTTTCCTCTTGATTACAATTTTGAAAGAATGCACAAGTGGCTAATTGTTAAGTATAACAAGTACAAGTATAACATGTACATTATCAGTCTCCTCTTCTCATGATCAAGGATACTGCAGGGCTCTGAGTAAGAGTAAAGTCTTCAATAGTATTTCTGTTTTTTAAATGTCACCTACATTATTGTTTCAGTTTCATGTTCAAAAGTGAGGATTTCCCAAAGATATTCCCCTATTCTTATGATACATGTATTTTCATAACTATGCAAATTTCATACATTGCCCCAACAGAAGAATACATTTTTAAAATCATTTTTGTAATCTGACTTCCAAGTCCACTTTTTTGAGGAGACAAGTAAAAAGTAAATTAAAAAAGGCTTGTCAAATAGATAAGACATTTACATTATGACTTGACATTATCTCAGAAATTTAAAGTGTCATTATAAAGACTAGCAAATGATAAGTTAATCTTATATGAATGATTCTAAACATGTACGTACGAGTCACACATGCTGCTACATATAAGTACTCCTCTGAGCCCAAGCACGGTACCACGTGCCCACAGATCCACTCTTCTTACTTACGAATTCCTCACGTACCTACATGTACATGTAGGCAGAACGCTTCGCTCAGGTCCAATCCCTTAGACATAAGCTTGATCCTGCCGAGCCTCAGACTGAACAAAATGCCATCTTTCCTGCCATGCAGATAAAAGAAAATGAACAATTAAAAAAGAAAGTGTCAATTTAATTTACACAATGGCAGAAGAAAAAAGAATGCATCATCTTCCCATTTCCAAATATCATTATTAAAGTTGTAATAAAATGTTTGTGTTCATATCTACATATTTAAATCATTCTTTTTATTTAATTTCACAACATTCTTGCAAGAAAACATCAAAATATTTTCAGAAAATGTCTTCCTGAGCAACTATTGCAAAGTAAATTTTATTAGATCCTCCGGATTCGTCATTATATTTGATACATCTAACAAAATTTATGCACCGAATGATCAGATGCAACTCCCCCACACCCCCCCCCCCCCTGCCGGCCATGCAGCCTCTACATAATGTTTGAATAATTTTGGCTCTTTTCAGGGACACTATAGGTCTATCTACTCATAAAATAACGTAGCATCGCTTATTTGATTTATGAAACATGCATGCAGAAAGTTGATACCCACCATAGCACAAAAACAACGAATACATGTATATGAATAGGTGGAACTACAAGCTTAACTGTCTTAAGTACTTAAACCTTCATTCATTACTCTCACTCATCAACTGTCGAGTGATGCTCAGTACAAAAATACCCATCAAGAAAGTGAATAATATTAAATGAATTGCTATTACTTCATAAAATACATTGCCATTGCTCACCTTTGAAATGAAGTTTATAATCCAGAAATATTGTAGGCACATAATTATGTTCTGCCTTTCACTTGCAATCACTGGCTGTTGTAGATCATTTGAATCTCTAGCTAGCTGCCCGAACTGCATGCAAAGACCGCGTTAATGTAACGGCTGGCATATTGTGCGCATGTGCCAAACTCTGTGTCTGCCATAGAGTTATACACAGAACTCAACTCTATGGTGTGTACCGGTGTACCAATACATGTGTGTGTCTGTGTGTGTGTGCAGTTGCTTGTGCATAGTCTATTAGATTCAGACCATTTTGCAATGAAATGTAATATGTTGGTAATCAATAGGCCTACGCGTCGCGATGGTATTGATGCTTAATAGCACTTTAATTTGGGGCCCGTAACATAAAGAGATAACTCAATCTTACGATTGATCAATCGTAAGTCTATGGCAAACCATGTACTAAAGAGTTACAATTGATTGTAAGATTTATTGTATCTTTATAAATGTTACAGGCCCCTGATATTAAACATACTAAAGTGTTCACTAACTGATTGAAATAATTCAATGTGTTTCGAGCTATTCATTCTGAGGCATCTTCTGAGGGTATGAAAAATTCCATAGGAAATACCACAAAGAAAAACTATACCACAAATTACCATACAGCGGTGCTGTGTTATTTATATAGTACAGTGGTATGAAAAATACCATAGGAAATACCACAAAGAAAAACTATAGCACAAAAATACCATACAGCAGTGCTGTGGTATATATATAGTACAGTGTAATACCACAGGGATGAAAAGGCCCACACAGATTCCTGTGGTACTGCAGATGTGATCGCCTGTGGTAGTCATGTGGTAAAAGAAATACCACAGGAAATACTACAAAGAAAAATGTACCACAGAAATATCATACGACAGTGCTGTGTTATTTATGATTTATGTGGTATCTTTTACAGCCGTGTACACTGTACAACATAAATAACACAGCACGTACTGTTGTATGATATTTCTGTGGTACATTTTTCTTTGTAGTATTTCCTGTGGTATTTCTTTTACCACATGACTACCACAGGCGATCACATCTGCAGTACCACAGGAATCTGTGTGGGCCTTTTCATCCCTGTGGTATTTTCTGTGGTATTACACTGTACTATATAAATACCACAGCACTGCTGTATGGTATTTTTGTGGCATAGTTTTTCTTTGTGGTATTTCTTATGGTATTTGTCATACCACATGGGTACCACAAGCTACATCTCTGCAGTACCACATGCTTATGTGTGGTACCTCTTCATCCCTGTGGTATTTTTAGTTCCAAGTATGTACCACAGGCTACTCCTCTGCAGTACCACAGGAATCTGTGTGGGCCTTTTTATCCCTGTGGTATTTTCTGTGGTAGTACACTGTACTATATAAATACCACAGCACTGCTGTATGGTATTTTTGTGGTATAGTTTTTCTTTCTGGTATTTCTTATGGTATTTTTCATACCA
Organism: Heliocidaris erythrogramma; assembly: GCA_025617745.1. Classification (NCBI taxonomy): domain Eukaryota; kingdom Metazoa; phylum Echinodermata; class Echinoidea; order Camarodonta; family Echinometridae; genus Heliocidaris; species Heliocidaris erythrogramma. Next base: position 47,505,947 of record CM046863.1, on the reverse strand, counting down.
CATGGGTACCACAGGCTACACCTCTGCAGTACCACATGCTTATGTGTGGTACCTCTTCATCCCTGTGGTATTTTCTGTGGTATTATAAAGTACCATAGAAATACCACAGGAATACCACAGGATATTTTTGTAAGGGCTATTTTATTCTTGATCGCTCGGTTGTATTTGGTGACGCTGTGTACGAGTGCTTCCTCATGGGCTTCGACAAATCGGTCTGTTTGGAGCTGAAATTCTTCTTTCGAGAACTATTACTACCTGTAATCTCGAGAAAGTTACACGAGTACTAAGTGAATTCAGCGATTCCAATTCAAGTAAACTCGGAAGGTGAAGAATACGACTGGAATCGTTTCAAAAGACTTGTTTTATAAGTTTGTCAGATTAGCAGTTTGCATCATTTTGAGCCGTGTACAAAATGTCAGGCTATAGATAGACTTAGTGCACGGAATGTTCTGGAATTTACGGACAGTATTCGACATCTCTTAACCACAGTTCAACTATTTGAATAATTTCACCCGATCAACTCATCGTGCATCTATATTACAGACGGTGAAAGACGTTATAAGATTCTTTTTACACTGCTTGATCACATGCTAAAAAAGTGAGTAATAAAGTTTGAGACAACAAAGTCTTTTATATCACTCTCTGCAGCAATACTATACTTCGTGTGTACACTCGGCCATAGTCATACACCTCAACACTTTCAAACAGCGCAGTACAAAAGTCATCAACAATCACTCAAACTCGGTATTTGATTTACGGATACAGACACCCGCATGAAAATACAATAAGTTCAAATCACCAATGGTGGAAAACATAATTCCAAAATGAAATCCGTAATTTACTGTCAGTCTGTCCGAGTGGTGCTTCTAGATAATCGTTCATGATTCTTGGTCGCCGCCGGCGCTGAATCTTGGTGTAAACTTGATTTAAAATTCGGTCTTCAAAAACTCGGTCTACATCTCACCATGTCGCGCACACGTGAACAGAAACACGCAAATTTTCGAGTGCGCAATATAGACCGAGTTTTTGGCGGTTGATTTTGTTGTGGGTAGAGATGAATCTTAGACAATTCACGAAGGCTGGAGAAGCAAGAGGCATAGGATAAAAATTCGGCGTGAATTTTCTTCGTTTTCGAAATTTTTTCCTTGGATTTTGCTGCAAATGTTAGACGTTCTTCCAAATGGCCATTGAAGGTAAGGATGTGCTTTTTTGAGACTGAATCATGAAGGAAGTATTTTAACTGTTTATTTTATTTTTCTGCCATTCATTTAGTACATGCGATAAAACATACCCTTTCTTATCGTATTGATCTGCCGTAGTGGTCATTTCGCATTTTGATCACTATACTGGTCTGGTGTGTTTTATAAATTATTGGAGTTACAATAATACATTGTATTATGGATAGAAATAAAGCTATTTTTCATTCTGTTTTATCATCATTCACAGTTGTAAAGAATAAAATAAAAAAGGAGGAAAGCAAATTATTTTTGACACGTGAATATTTCAGCTTACAATGTACTTTATCCTCCATTACAAAAAGGGAAGATTGAGTTGTAGTAAAATATTAAAAATAATAACATTCTCATCCTGTTTGTTATAGCGTGGTTTAATGTCATATTACAAAACTCCTCTGAAAAGTATAGCATTTCTAGCCCTAATAATCTAAATGTATCTAGAAATAGCTAAAATGTTTGGACCAAATTTTCATACACATGTTTGTTATACCCATTTCTGAGTGCAGATCTATTCACTGTATGCGTTTTTTCAGCAACATTGTTTTCACTGGTGTCTTTTGCTGACCATAAATTTAGTGATTTCAAAAACCTAACAGTATGCACTAATTCTTGTGTTCTCTAATAGGTTACCTTTTATGATAACTTCAGAAAATGGTTTTTACCGACATAATCACAAGATCAGTAGGCCTACTCAACATTTCGTTGAAAGATGAATTTGAGTTCTGACAGAAAAGTGGATTGGATCGCAAAACTCTGTGAAAATCTATGCCAATTATTTTGTCCCAAATCAAGAAGAAAAATATCCAAGATGAATTTTTATACCCCTTTTTCTTAGTTTGATTAAAATTTTTAGTCGATTCTCGGGAAATAATTGCAAGTTTTCAATCTTGCAGTGATCGTTAATTCTGACATCTTGAGCTCACTCAGGGGCGGATTGGGACTGAAATTCGTTTAATAGGGAATTTAGATGTGACCGGCACACACAACATACATCAACCGGCTCTCAGACCGCAAATCGATTAGCCCTTAGAGTCAAAATATTCTGCGGCCCATGGGAAACACTCGGTACTCTCAACACTCCCAAATCTCCCCATAGCCAGTGCCGGTGGCGCGTTTCCGTTTTACACCGTTGCCTAGGCATTTTTTCGATTAATCGCTTCGAACGTGCTGGTTTCAAAGTCTAGGTTTCAGCTCGCTTCATGCGCTATGAGCTCGAGCTTGCTCTGCACGCGCGAAGTATGAAATCGAATGTACACACGTACTCCTACTCTGCATGTTTGCGGCGATCGGGTGTATGTGTACGTGTACTATAGGGTCTACTGCACTGGTCTACTGTCTCGGATTGTCTATATGGCGATAAAGAATAACATTAGAGTTAATTCATGTTGCATTGCAAGGTAAAAGAATTTTAAAATGTAGCTGAAAGGCAGCTAAGCTGAAACAGTGTTACCAGAAAGCGAGGGAATTAAACAGAAGGGGTGGGGGACGAGGAATATACGTATAATAATTATAGCCCAGGATCATACATTTAAAAGAAAATTTAGGTGTTTTACTAATATCGAGAAGATAAGAATAATAAGAATAATAATAATTGATTTGAAGAAATATAGTTATATTTGCTACAACTATAACTATAACTATAACTGCGTATCTAGCTGTAACTCTTTGTGCGCCAATTAGAGAAGAGGAAGCCTCATCAGCATGAAAGAAAAAAAAAACAAAGAAGACGGCCCTTTCACGCTTCCTTCTGTTTTGCTTTTCCTTTCATCCCCCTTGTCTCTCTTATATATTTTTTTGCTTTTATCGTTCCTTATATATTTCTTTTAGCTCGTTTGCGCACAAGATGAAGTGTAGCTACTGTACAGTTACTGTAATGCATATCTTTGCTGTCTGTGCAGATGCTGTGCATGCTAGACCTCACTGGGGGCGCTGACGACTTAGACTCTTTCACCAGCGCACTTCTTGGATTTTTTCGCGAAAATGCCTAGGCAACGGTGTAAAACGGAAATGCGCCGCCGGGAGTTACTAGTGTAAAATGCTAATACATGTAAAATGGCCGCCGTCCAGTATAATAGACTTTTCTGGTTAAATCATTGAAGAAGATGAATAAATTTGTTGAATTGAATTATTGAGATCATAACACATTGCTTTTCATATTAGAAAAAAAACTCGGTTTATAGGGACAGTGATTTATTTTTGAAATAATATCCGGGGGGGGGGGGGGGGCTCACGACCGCTTCGGGGGAATGCCGATAGACCGCGGGGCCGATAGACAGCGGCGTCTCAATGTACACGGCAGTCACCAGCAATTCCGCACATTCGCTCAAATCACTATACACCTCTTGCAATCGAAAGCACTAACAGCAAAACTTTAACAAAAAATTAAAAATTAGAGAAATGGGAGGTGGATCGTCACCCCCCCCCCCCAACCCCTCCTGGATGCGCTCATTAACTTTTTGATGTTCAGTGGATTATGCAATAAGTGACTTCAAGTCTTTGTTTTTATTTGAAATTAAAAAAACTAACGCTAATAAACAGGACGTGCAATTTGAAACTTTTCATTGAAACTCAAAGTTTTATTAAATAACATCTTTGAAAATCAACTTTTTCATATAAACCGTACTTATTGCCTTCATCAAACCCATCTAACAAATACACAGCTATCACTAATTCATATAAAGAATTCAAACTAAGCAGCGTTAAACTGAATGAATATCAGAAGAGAAACGAGGAAATGGCATAACTGACGATTGATTTTGAAGACTGATGAATATTATAAATTGAATAAGTTCCAAATATTGATTTGCCTTGGACACAGCTCATTTTGTTTTGAAAATAATTGAAAAGAAAAGATAAGGGATTGCGTTATGCTTTTGTTTTTCTTGATTAAAAAACAACGAAAGAAATAATGCTCAATAATGAGGATGAAAACGCATGGTCGGAACATGAATAGAAATCCGACTGTCTGTTACAATACGGTACATATAAAAATAAGACAAAAATCAACTTCTCAAAGAAACATAACTGGCAAGAATTGAAACACAAAAACGAATATACGTACAATTATTTACCATTTTGAAAATATAACGAGTATTTGATTTTGAACAAATGTAAGGCATATCACAACTAGAAAATTTAAGAAGCTCCCTAACAAAATACCAAGATCCTATACAGAGATTTATAGGAGTGAACTTTTCCATTCAACATCCGCAGGTTGATTTGCCGTTTATCAACAAAATATTCTGTATTATCTACTCAACATGCTCAGTACGGTTCTAGGACACCTACCCCCCCCCCCCCGGACAACTAGCCCCCAGACGACCACCCTCTAGGACATCTACCCCCAGACAACTACCCCTGGACAACTACCCTAGTTGTCCTAGAGGGTGGTTGCTCTAGGGGTAGTTGTCCTAAAGGGTAGTTGTCCGGGGGGTAGTTGTCCAAGGGGGTAGTTGTCTGCGGGGTAGTTGTCCGGGGGGTAGTTGTCTTAGAGGGTGGTTGCCCTAGAGGGTAGTTAGCTGGGGGGTAATCATCCTAGATGGTAATTGTCCCGGGGGGGGGGGGGGGGGTAGTCATCCTAGGGGGTAGTTTTCCTGGAGGGTGGTTATCCTAGGGGTGGTTATCCGGGGGGTGGTTGTCCAGGGGGTAGGTGTCCGGATACGGCTCAGTACGATCTGATCGTCGTTAAGTTGTATGCTTGGAAAATCCAATCTTCAAAAGGATATGCAATCATGAGCCTTTCTTGCTACTTAAATACATGTTGTAACTGATGCGTTTCCTTGAACAACCTGCATAATAAAACCAAAAAGAAACAAATGGAAAAAATTAAACTTCTTTAGGCTGCAGACTGGATTTTAAAGAAGGAAATAAAATGGGTACATCTTTTTATGTTACAATTTGTTTTTCTTCTCCTTTTTTAATGATAGAAATGTAAATCTGGGTTAAAATCTTTTAACAGAAGTACATATTTTCATCTTCCATTCAAAATTTGATCTTAGACCAATACCTCTAGTAAACTTCGATATGGCTAAATCAGTAAGCGGGTATTATCAAACTAATTTACTGGAATTCAGAATTTCGATTTTGACTGTACAGACGGTCTACGGTCTATATAAAACCGACACGCATCTAAATCTTACAGGGTTATACGTCTAAGACTAGCTATGGCCAAATTGAAATTTACACAAATCATGTTGGTTTAGAGGGCTACATTTTCAAAAAACAATCTACCTTTCCAATTCAGCTTGGGTTTTCTGCAGTGAGTGGATGACAAAATCTACAGCCCAGGTAGGGTCTATCACGATATTGGATGATCTGGCCCTGGTCCCCCTGTGTTTCTCTACTTTGGTCCGATAGCTCTGCAATCAAGAGAACAACAAAATTAAGAATGTGGTGGTAATAAAAGCATGCCGTAGATCTACTGTTTAGATTATCAGATATCATACTCGCAGATGTACTACTCTCGTCTCTAGTGTCAGTGGTGACTCGTCAAGACTCATGCCAGGCCCATGGTTGTCACTATGGAGTACGGTACACACACACACAAAATACTTCAGGAAGGTCAGCCAGGGCCAGGGATCAAATTGAGACTGCTCTCAGTTGCAGCATTAGGTTATAGAGAATAAAGAATATTTCAATCTGGGTCTAGCATAGAAGTCATTGTCATTCAAATTTTAAGTTGATCTTTATAGACCCTACCTAAACAAAGTTCAAAACTAAGGTCTAGTGTAGGCCTAGGGCCAGGGCACCTGCAAAATTTGCTCTAGTACGCAAAGCGCAGTAACCGGCCGGGATCGGTGTATCCAAACCTAACAGACCGCTAGGCAAGATCTTACCCGACGCGGCCCAGAGTGAGGATCTTGCGCATTCAGTGTCATGATCAATCTTGAACAGGTCCACACCTACCGCAGATTGTCGGTAAAGAAGCCATGCGCTTCTTTTAATGTTTCAGTACTATACAGATCTACGGAAAATTTCTGATATTAACAGTAGACTATTCAAAAGGAATTTTTTAGAGTTCAGCCAAAGATAATAGCTTTCTTTTGTCATGCAAGAGAGGGGGTACTTGTTGGGTTGCGAATAGAGTACCTACATAAAGAGAGTAGCGACAACCCGTGATTTGAACGTCATTTTGTTTCCTCTGCTATGCAACATTTCTTTTCAATTCCGATGAGCACCTGAGTGTTCTCAATAGAAATAATTCAAACGCCATTTTGTTTCCGAAAAGTCAGACGTCTATAGATGTCGCTACTCTCTATATAAAGGTACTCTAGTTGTGAGGTAATACGTTTTGTACAGTGAACCCACTCGCAACCATGACGAACACATCCCAGTCATTAAGAGGGACGTTTAAAAAAAACCCGATAATTTACTGCAATAAATCATATATACCTACCTATTATGCTAGTCCCTTGACTACGCGAACCCGTTCGAGAACTTAACACAAATGAGTCCAAGTATTGTGGGCACCCCCCGTAATCCTGTTGTTCCCCTTCGCCACTCACGCACGGCAACACGCAACGGCCATCTTCCTCTTTCTTGCTCGCCCCCGTCGAGTTAGGATTTCGAGTCACTGCGCTCATGATATCAGGTCTTTTTGTATCTTTTCAGCGCGCTTTTTCGCATCTTAAAAGCACTTTTCGGTACTTATATTCGTCTAAGATTATAGTACTCTTGTGTTTTATATGTCACTCTTGCCGATTGCAAGGGATTTTTGATTCCTTTCTTGGCAATTATTTTTCACTTTCACGGTCAGCCCCACGTAGTTATATCTGTGTGTTTGCGGGTGTTTCCGTTTGCCACCGAGCCTTTAAGGTTCGGTGTTTGTTGTTACGGTTTTTTGCTGTGAAAGATTTTTTGTGCGTATCTCCAAATTTTTATTATTATTACCTGCACTCAGTTAAAGTATTTCATATTTTGGTATACTTTATTGTCTGTTTTATTGCAGTGTTATGAGTTCGGAAGAAGAAGCAGCTAGGTCGCGGAGACCTGCTTCTTCCGAAGAGTCGTCTAGCAAGACGACTCGGCCTTCCAGAACTCTCCCGAGTACTTCTGTACATGGGGGAGGGAGGAGGGCTGCAGGTAAGTTGCCCAGTGGTGTTTCCCTGCAGGGTTTGCCAGCCTCGGAGCTTGCGGCTTCGGGGCGGGTGGCGTTAGTTGAGCTTGGGACGTCAACTCCGAAGCCCACGGCTTCGGGGTGGGTGGCGTCAGGTTCTAGTGGTTTGGATATCACGAATCCAATCCCCCGGTCGTTCAGACCAGAAGGGGGGACATCTGTTTCCCGCGGGGTAGCGATGACTCGCTTAAATCCGTTAGGGGAGACGCGTGCCACTACTGCAGGGCAGCTCACGGGCACCGCCCATGTTGTTCTGGGTTCTCAAACCCTAGCCCCCGGCCGATGCCAAGTGGGGGAACGAGTACTGCCCGGGCTGTCTATATTGCCAGCTGATGGGGAGGCTCGAGCTAACAATTATGGGCGTTCTACGGAGCAACAGGTGTGGTCACCTGAGTGCGCGACTACTAGTGCTCTCCTATTGCCGCTCTCTAGTGGTACTTTAGTATTCGGTGGGCAAATACCGGGACCTCCCGGTCCGCCCTCGCACTGGGTGCCTTGAGCGCCCGGCCCATGGCTGTTGCATCTTCTTGCTCAGCCAGTATGGGTAATTTGTGCGCGACTTTGGGTTCATACCCTCAGCGCACTTCTCCCGTAGAGGGAGGTGAGCGTCCCTCCGCGGAGGGTTCGGTTCGTGTTTTCGAAGCGGCTTCGGATATCCGAACGAAATCGAATAAACGCTCTATTCCCGCAGCCCTCGGGGCTCCGCAGGGCGAGGAGACTTATGGTGGTCCATGGGAGGGTCCGCCTGTTTCGTCCTTTGTTTGCGGTCCTTTGTCCCAATCAATTCAGGCGGAACCAGATTTAGAGGCGGCCTCTCAAGCTTCGGTTTCCGAATCGTTTGGGCAGGCAGAGCCCCAGTCGCTCTCCCTTTGTGGGGTAGAAGCGATTGCTTTGTTGTCCAAATATCTCCCTGAATTTCAGTCAGCCCGCGCGCAGGGTTCGACTTCGCGTTGGTTCAGGCAGCAGGATTCCTCCGAGGGTATTTCTCTTGCGGAGGATTTCAAGCTGGAGTATGACCGCATTGAAGCAGCGCTTCTAGTTAAGCGCCCTGTTTCGGTTAAGGGTAGGGCCTTTGCCTTTGCTTCCCAAGATCAAGACAGCTTTTTCAAAGCTAAGTCTCTCTCTCCGGAGATTTTAGCGGTGGGTCGTCGCTTGCGGACGATCAATCCGCTTACCTCTGTCGCTTTTAGGTCTGAGGATAAGCGTTGGAGTAGTGTTGAGAGCCAGGTCAGAGCAGGTATGCGTTTGGCTGCTTTTCAAGGTTTTCTCTCCGACCTCAGGTCTAGGGCGGAGGAGTTGAATGTCACTGATGGTGACAAGCTGGTTATTGATGACCTGCTGCATACTCTTTTTAGTTTGCAGTGGTCACAGCTTTCCACTGCAGCTGCCTCGGTCACGTACCGTCGCAGAGTCTTGGCTCTTTCGGCCCTTGGGGTTAAGGAGTCGGACATTGCGCCGCTTCTCCGGGATGTTCCGTCTCGGGGTCCTTCGCTTTTTGGTGGTCAATTCGCTACGGTTTTTCAAAGAGAAATCGATGCGCGAAAGCAGGTCTCTGACATGACTACGCAGTTTCGCGCTCACTCTAAGCCGACGCGGGCCTCTGTCCGTCGGAGGCCTGCCGGTCCCGCTTCGGGGCAACACAGTCGTGTTTCTGGGGTCCCGCCTGCTGAGCCTCAGCCAGCTCCTTCTCGTGGGAGAGGAGGACGTGGCAGAGGCTCTTCGAGAGGTTCTCGTGGCAAGGCGATGGCTTCGCATAAGGCTATAAAGTCTAGGCTTTAATGGTCTTCATTTCGACATGGTAGGTGGCCGACTTCGTTCCTTTCTCCCCGCTTTGGAGGCCATCTCCGGGGACGCTTTTGTGCTCTCCGTCGTGCGAGACGGATTCTTCATAGATCGCTCCCCGGAGGGGCTATAAGAACTCGTTCACCTCCCATGTCTGCCCTGGCTCGTTCTCATGCCTCAACGGAGATCGAATCTCTGTTGAAAAAGAGGGCTATAGAAAGGGTAAGAGACCGGCCGTCTCTTTCCCTTTCTCCGATCTTTGTTATTCCCAAGCGCTCGGGAAAACTTCGTTTGATACTGAACTTGAAAAGAATAAACAAATTCATTCCTTCAGTACATTTTCGGATGGAGACTCTCGCCTCCATTCTCCCGTTGATCAAGAGGAAGGACTACGCGGTCTCGATAGATCTCAAGGATGCGTATTTCCATATTCCCATTCATCGCGCTTCGCGCGATCTTCTGGGGTTTTCCTTCCTCTCAGAGACTTTTCGCTTTCGCGCTCTTCCCTTCGGGCTGCGCCCAGCCCCTCGGGTTTTTACTCAGGTTGTAGCCCTGCTGGCAGCCTCACTGAGGCGCCGCGGCCTTCGGCTATTTTGCTACCTGGACGACTGGCTTCTCCTAGCGGAGTCGCACGATCGTTTGTTGGACGAGACTCGTTTGCTCGTCAATCTTACTCAAGATTTGGGTTTCCTAATAAATTGGGAAAAGTCAGAGTTAGTTCCTACTCGCAGCCCAGTTTTTCTGGGGGCTGTGTTAGACATTCGGAATCAGTTGGCTCGGCCCAGTCGAGACAGGATTCTCACTATTGTCTCGGCGGCTCGCAAGCTCATTCTGGCCAGAAAGGTCAAGGCCAGACAGTGGCTTATCTGGGATATCTAGCCAGTCTAGTCGATGTTCTGGAGGATTGCCGGCTCCTTATGAGACCGTTTCAGAGACATCTCCTCAGGTTTTACAAACCAGGCAAGGATTCTCTGTTGGTCTGGATTCCAGTACCAATAGGAATCAAGTCTCTTCTCTCCCGTTGGACGAACGAGGAGTTTCTCGCGCGAGGCAAGTCCTTCCGTACCCCCCTTCCGTCGATCTCGGTTTCGACGGACGCCTCTCGGTTTGGGTGGGGCGGACATTGCAATGGCAGCACGGTCGCGGGGGATTGGTCTCATCTTCGGACTCTTCCCCATATCAATGTCCTGGAGTTTATGGCAGTTCTTTTAACCCTGCTCCACTTCAGAAGTCGACTTCTCAGTCGTTCAGTTCTGATCCTCACGGACAATGTCACTGTGGCGGCTTATATCAATCGGCAGGGAGGCACTCGTTCTGCTACCCTGAATGCCCTAGCAGCACAGCTGTGGAGGTGGTGTCGTCGCATGGCGATCACACCCGTTGCCTCTTTCATCCCCGGTCAGGAAAACCTCATTGCGGATTTTCTGTCCCGGGGCAGGTGTCTTCCATCAGAATGGATGCTCCATCCAGAGGTCTTTTGCCGCATTCTGGAAGTGGATCTTTTTGCGTCGGTCCTGAACCACCAACTTCCGAAATATTGCTCCCGTGTTCGCGATCAGGGAGCTTGGGCTCTGGATGCTTTCTCTCTCAGTTGGGAGAATCTTCGAGGGTTCGCCTTCCCTCCCTTCCAGCTGATTCCGCGAGTCTTGCGGAAGATCAGGGAAGATCGGGCTCGGGTGCTTGTGATAGCTCCTTTTTGGCCCAGGAGGAGTAGGTTTCCGGAGCTAATGCCTTCCGGAGCTAGAGCCTTCTGGTGGCTCAACCGTTCCTTCTTCCGTTAAGAACGGATCTAGTGTTGCAACCCCTCTCGGGGATTCTTCACCACAGTCCGGAGTCCCTTCATTTGACTGCTTGGCCCCTGTCGGGGAATCTGCAAGACAGTCGGGTCTCTCTGATAGAGCCGCGGACTTTTTAATGTCCAGTCGTAGAGTTTCTACTAGGGAAATTTATAATTCCCGTCTTTCGGTCTTTTTCCTTTGGTGTAAAGAGCGAAATCAAACCCCGTCTAAGGCTCCTATTGGTTCAATTGCGGATTTTCTAATCTCGCTATTTGACAAAGGGAGATCCATCTCTACTATCCGAGGCTACCGATCGGCGATTGGGGCCATTCATTCGGGGTTCTCAGATGGTTCGGGGATTTCTATTCCCCGCTGTTGAGTGGTTTGATTCGGTCGTTCTTTCTGAAACGTCCTCCTCGTTCTAAGTTAGTCCCGTCTTGGAGTCTGCCAAAGCCTCCTTTTGAGCCGTTAGGTGAAGCTTCGCTTCACCATCTTACGGTTAAGACGCTCTTCTTGGTAGCCATTGCCTCTGGGCAGAGGCGCAGTACCCTTCATGCCCTCTGTCTTACTCCTGGTCATGTTCGCTGGGAGAGAAAAGGTGTTAGATTGATTCCTAAGGCTTCTTTCATTGCCAAGAATCAAACGGCTTCCTCTGGCCCTGTTGAGATTTTTCTTTGCCCGCTTTCTGAATTTTCGTCAGTGCGCGAGGACAAGGTTTGGTGTCCTGTTAGAGCTCTCAAATGGTATATTGATAAGACTAAGTCTTATCGTAAGGATGATCAGTTGTTCCTGATCACTCGAGAGCCTCCCGCTTCTCTTGATTCCATTTCTAGATGGATTGTCGAGGCTATTAGGGCTGCTGGCACAGAGGCTCTTTTGTCTGACAGTAAGCCTCATGCTCATGACACTCGTAGTGTCAGCACTTCTTGGGCTCTGTTTCAAGGTGTGGCGCTTGATGTTATTTTGAAGGCTGCTTATTGGCGTTCGTCCAATTCCTTCATTTCTTGCTACCTTAGGGATGTCCCTGCAGATGAGGCTATTTTTGCGTCAGCTACCTTGAAGGCCGCTGTGTCTTCTTTGTAATCCTGTACCGTTCTGCTCTTGAAACATGCCTCCCGGTCTTTGAGTTGGCGCTGGTCTAGCATAATAGGTAGGTATATATGATTTATTGCAGTAAATTTGTAAAATCAGCACTGATTTTCTTATTTACTATATAAATCTATATACCTACCTATGACCTTCCCTCCTTCCCCTCACCTTGCAAGCAACATGTTTCTACTTGGGGTTGCGCGCAAAAGAGGAAAATGGCCGTTGCGTGTTGCCGCGCGTGAGTGGCGAAGGGGAACAATAGGATTACGGGAGGTGCGCACAATATTGTGACTCATTTGTGTTAAGTTCTCGAACGGGTTCGCGTAGTCAAGCGACTAGCATAATAGGTAGGTATATAGATTTATATAGTAAATAAGAAAATCAGTGCTGATTTTACAATTTACTTACATTTCATGGCATCATATGGCATTACTTTGATACGAATGTTCCCCGGAGAATTTTCTGCTTTCGTGAGATTTACTATACAAACTCCTTCTAAAACGAACATTTCTAAAAAATGAAGTTTTTTCGAGATTTCAGTTGAAATGGCACAAAAGTAGCACCACCCGTACGGTCGCCATTTTCCTTGTTTCGTGTACAAATCGTAGGGAATTGTGGGAATGGAAAAAAAAAATGTTTTAAGTATGATCTTATACATAAATAATTATGTTAATATGAGCTACTAACCAATCATTTGACGAGTTTTTGACGTCATTCCTCATGAATAAACATTTATTGAAATTGCCCTCGCAGATCAATGTTCAAATCGGACATAGCTCCCATAATGCATCAAATGCTAAGCATATGGCATGTCAAAGGTCACATTTTCAGTTGAGCCTCTAGCTACTGGTATGATCGAATGTCTTTGATAATATCGGCATAGAGCGCCATCATTCCAAAAAAAGGCTTGGATAGCAGTCACTGTGAAAGGAAAAGCATTTCAGCCAGGAAAAACAGAATTGGGGCAAGACGTTCTACCAATTCCTAGGTGTTTTCGTAGTGATGTATGACATGCACTTTTACTGTGTCTGTCAGACTAATTTACACTTGATGGGTCTAATATGTGATTTTCGTTTGCCGTCGAGAAGAGAAGAGATTGCTCCTTGAGCAAATATAATTGCGAGTGCATGATATATAAGGATTCTCATTGTAAATAATACTTGGTGGATTACATGTGATTAACGTAGACATGACATATTTAATACTTCAATAAAAATACCCCTCCTGAAATAAAGGATCACAAACTTACTATGCGATTGTACAGGGGAACATGAATGATACTGATAACAAGGTATGATCTTGTGAAATTCATGTTTTGAGTATTTCCTGGATCATATAACACCATTACAGCCAAACACTTTTTCCGGTGTGATAAGCTCTATATGGATCATTGCAGGAAACGTCTCAAGAGACAACTCACCCGGTATAGCATCTCTTAATAGAGGGCCTTCCATGTGAAATGAATTACCAAATATCATGAATTTTTAAAAAGACGTTTTAGTTTGTGCTTGAACGTAATCTGCAAACAGTTATACAATTACAGTTTTCACTAGGAGTCGTGATGATTTTTTTTTAAATCTCACATCAATTATACATTTCTGCACTACCAAAATCAAATCAATTCAATATATTACATTGATATGTAGTGATTATTATGCCACATTGAATTTATTATGACAAATAATATCGCATGTTTGATTGCTGTAAAGTACCGATACAGCATAGTAGTATGGTGGGGGAGGACGGGGGGCTACTGCTGGGCGTAGCTCTATTTCCCGAGGATTTTCAAAGTTCTTACTTTATCCTTGTCAGACCCACCTCCGGAAAACAGAGCACAGGTATATATACTTCGAAAACGACGTTCAGGGCAAGATGAATATAGAGCCCTCATCGTTCATTGCGAGACAGTGTGTACAAAAGGCATGGGGGGGGGGGTCGTGCAATGTCGACCTGCTTATTTTTCAAAAATAATGCTGGGGATATATTTAACCGATTGTCATTTGAAAGTCACCTCATATGACGAATCATTCAATGATTTCGAAGCTAATTGACACGCAGCGTTGTTTTTAAAAATATATACAGTTATGTATCGTTGGCAGATTGAATTTGCACGATTTTCCCCATGCCTTTTGTACACACTGCCTCGCAATGATCGATGAGGGCTCAATATTCATACGCTGTTTTCGGAGTAAATACCTGTTCTGACTGCTTATATTCGGGCAGCGAGGTGCCCAAATGCCTCATTTTTTATCTCATCTAGTGTATTTCGATGACGAAATAACATTTTTACTACTGTGAAGTATTTTCATTACGAAACTGGAAAGTTTATATTGGGGCGAGAAAGGGCGTCAGCCCCCTCTTGAATACGGTCCCTGTATGACTGTGCAATTTTTAAAATTGTCTCTGGCCCATAAAATCCATCCTTTATAATTTATTTCTATATAAAAAATGTCGAAGAACCAAACCTGATAATTTACGTAAAAAATAGCTTTATAACTTTGCCATATAGGGATAGACTGTATTTCTATATTCTCATAGTTATGATTGCTTATTACTTAAGTTTTCTTAAGTTACTTAAGTTGTTTATTATCATTATTATTATAGTTATTATTCCAGGGGTCATCTAATTCTATGCGAATCTCAAACTGGCAATTTAGTGAATGATGTGACGCATTCTGTCAACTCTCCCGTTCATCGTACAACCCAGAAAGAATATCCAGTTACACCAGTCGGAAATTCCAACTGGTGTTGAACTAGACCAGTCAGAATTCAACTTGTCTAGTCCCGGTGGAGGAGGGGGACGCGTATGACCGTTACCAAAAATGCAAATAACCCCCTTTTACAGTCAATTTCAAGGACATTTTGTGAAATTTAACCCCCCTTTTTACGTCAAAACAAGGACAAAATGGTACTTTGAAATACCCCTATTTTTAAGATTGTAAGGACACGTTCGGAAACTTACCCCTATATTACCATATTTATACCCTTTTTCACATAAAAATATGTGTCCAAGACCCGATTCCTCAAATTACAAGTTCACACACAATTAAAATAAGGGAAATACGTTTTTCAATGTGTTATTCATTTAGAAATATTTCGGCAATATTTCATATAAACTCCTGGGGAAAACCACTGAACTCACTTATGTTCATTTGAAATAACCACTATGCCTAAGGCCACTGAACTCACAAATAAGCAAGGTTAAATTACCTCATACCCACTTATACATGTACAAGCTTATCTGAAGATAAGCTTGTACTCCAGACTGGCTTTTATGGGTGAATATGCTTCAATAGCTTTTGTGTGTATCAGCGTGCCCTTTTCCAGTCTAGATCATTCATACATGAGAGGAAATTTGTGGCACAGTAATGACAGTATCTGAGTAAGAGTTGAAGAGTCTTTGAATCAGGTAATCTAGCAAATTTAAGAAAATGAAAACTTGCTTAGAGCAAGGGCCCACCCATGTATGTGGGACTGTGTCCAACATTCACTGTTACAGCAGTCACAAACAGACAAGAAAATTGCTCTAAGCAAGATTTAATTTTCTTAAAGACCCTGAAAGGAGTGAATACAACCATACATGCATAGAAAACTGCTGGTTCATAGAATACAAATATACAAAAATATATGATATATATCCTTCCATTTTATCGAAAAACTGAAATTAAAATCAAAACTGACCGCCCCTCCCAAATCCGTCGGGATCGACCAGCCCCACATCGCCTGGAAATGATGACGTCATACTGTGTAGAAAGAGCAGTGTCGCAATCACACTTCCTGTTTTCCCCACCGGTATACTGTGTGACTACTGAAGTTTGTTGTTATAAGTTCGGAGAAGTTGTTTGCATTTTTGTTTTTAGAAATAGTTACAGGGATGGCTGCCTCCGTTGTCAGGGAAGAAGGTAACCTGATCAAGACGACTTGGTTATGGAATTTGAAACTGAAAGTGTTGAAATTGACAGTGAAAATGACAGTGTCAGTCAGCGACAGCCAGAGCAATCGTAGTAGCGATACAGACGACAGCGAGGCCAGTACTGCGGAGAACACCGGCGTCTCGTCGAATGGGATTACGAGCCCTTACCCCGTGGTGTGACTGTGAGCCTGGACAAAATATTGGCGATTGCAGGGCCAGCCAACGAAAATCGACTGCATGAAAATGTCGATGATTGGTAAGACTTATTGTCCATTTTTTGTGCATTCTATTCTAGCCTATTACAAAAATTTCATTTTTAGAAAGACTCACTCAGTCCTGACTGACAATCAGACTCAGAGTTAGTTAGAAGTTGTTGTATTGTAGCCTTCAAAGTTCAACTCGCAAGTCATTCAATATTTTTGCCTCAATTTCACTGCACTGTAATCACTAATAAAGTATTGGCTATATTAGCTAATATGCCCAGTAATCCTTATTGGCATACGAGTGGAGGTATAAAGCCTTAGTTTAGTGCACGCTTTGCCGTCAGTGGTCTAGTGGTAAAGATGTGTGGTTAGACTTAGAGTATTTTAATTCTGAACTGCACTGACGTAAGGGCACGGGTTCGATTCCCGCTCTTCTTGGCTGATATTTTTTCGGCTATGAATTGTTCATGACAGCGTTTATTCCATTGTAACAAATTCAACAATTCAAAATTTAAAAAAGTAGAAATCAAAAATAAAGATGAAGAAAAATAAATTTAAAAATAAGATAAAATTAAATTTTACTATAGCAAACGTTGATTATAATTTTGGAAATGATTCCCTGAATCTGACCCTACTGACAATGACCAACTTTGTTCAGTTGGATTTATGAATCATTTAAAAAAAAATTATAAATAAATTGTAATAAATTATTGGTTTCACACGAAATCATTGTAAATATCAATCTTACCAAAAATTGTTTTTGTTTTGTTTTGATTTACAGGAAGTACAGGAAAGTGGTGAGGTGGTGCTGGAGCTGGCTTGGCAAAGATGTAAGTGTGCAACTGCCTGCATGCATCCACACTACAATTATGGAAGCATATCCAGATGGAGGGGATCGATACAAAGGCACCATCCTACGTCGATTAAGATAAGGATAATCGGCAGAACAAAAACTAGTTTAGCTTGCTTATCAATGAATGAACTGGATTATTTATTTTAGCAGACATTTCCTCCTGAAAACTTGAGCCACAATATGATGTGTAATGTTATCAGCATTATATCTTCTGAGACTAGTACAGTCAAACCTGCTTTAGCGACCACCTGCTCATAAAGACCACTTTTCTTGTCTCCCTTGAGTGGTCTTTACAGACAGGTTTCACTGTACATGTATGTGATTGACTGATTGCATAAAGTCATTGCAATGTTGAATGGAATTGTTTTCATTCACATATTCTGTACATGAGCGCAAAAATTGAGACATTTGGAAGTAATGATTGTTCTATAAATAGGTTTAGCTCATCATAGGAAAGATTATTGATGAAAAATGTCCATCTGTGACACTACTGATGTATACTGATAGTGAAGTCTACAAAAGTAACTAACATTTAATCAAGAACAAAAGTCTGGGCACAGGTATATGAATTTGATGCTTATTGTACATGTTTGAATTTCAACCTGAGTATAACACAATTATATTCAACATCTAAAAGTAATTTCTTGATCAGCCAAACATGTGAACTTTGCATGTGAGGAAGAATGTTTGAATCTACATGTATATAAACTAGCAAGCCTAAAAAGAAATTGTCATGTCTCCTCTTTATGTGTACCCTGTAATACCAGGTGTTTTAATGTTACAAGACGGGCATTATTTTTAGAAGTTTGAGCATAGGTAAAGAGATGTTGTATATATATTTTTTTTTTATAATTTGAACTTGAGAAAATTGTAGAGTGAACATCGTGAGTGGAAAGAGCAAGAGAAATGGAAAGGTTGAGAAGACAAATGGAATGTTGAGAAAGGGAGATACAGTTGTAGAAATAGAAAGGGCAATTGGTAGAAAGAGACAGGGGTAGAGAAAGATAAAAGTTTGGAGACAACAAAGATACAGAGAGTAAGATAAGGAATTTTCTGATCGTAAAATTGGGTGTGTATGATTAATATTACTCATAATAAAATCAAAGCAATCAATTTCTTTTCACAGAATTCCCCCCTTCCAAATTGAAAAGGCAATTGTCTACTTAAACTTGACCAATATACAAAATACATGTACAGTTGAATCTGCACAATTCAAATCTCTCGGGAGCACAGAAATCAGTTCGACTTGGAAGAAATTGGACTTGGGGAAATGTAAATAACACATTTTACATATTCTGGTCTGAAAAAAAATGCCTCGAATTTGGAGATTATTTGACTTATGCAGACTCTAATATCACAAAATACATTTGGGGAAAAAATAAAACATAAATCTGTCTAGAAACAGATTTCTGTGGACCAACGAGATATGACCCAGGAAAGTGAAATGTTCCTTCTGTTTCTCTCCCTCACTTCCCATCTTGCTCTCTTTCTCCCTCTTCCACCCTAACTTTCCTTCTGTCTATCCCATTTCTCTTTCTCCCCTCTTCCACCCTAACTTTCCTTCTATCTCACTATTTCTCTTGCTCCCTCTTCCACCCTGGCCCTCTCTTCCTATTTCTTTCTCCCTCTTCCACCTTCCCCTCCCATTTCTCTTTCTCCCTCTTCCATCCTCCCCCTTCCTGCCTCTATCTCCCCCATTCATCTTTCTCCTTCCTAGTTTCCCCACTGCTTTATCTCTCTTTCTTTCTCTATCTCTTGTTTCACATCAATTTCCATCCTAAAGATAAGCTTTCTACTAGACATAGAAAAAGAAACGCACATACAGTGTAATTCTTTTGGGTGTCCATTCCTGATTTTTCCTCTTTACTCAAACTATAGTTACATTGATAGAATTAAAAAAAAATCACTGTACTTTTCTGGATAGCTAAGTAACCTGAGATTTCTCTTCAAATGTGAGTTTCAGAACCCACACATTTCACTGTTTTATAACCTATTTATGTATCAGAAGTCTGATTTATCAAAGTAAAAAAAATGGTACTAAATAAACATTCTATAATCACATCGTAAAATATCTAGACACTTTTCATAGTTCAAATGTTGCAGAAATTCTTTATCAGGCAAATTTTTTTCAAAAAATATCAAGTACAAGTACATGTATTTACCTGATCAACTTATTTTTTGTGTACCATGTAGTTTTTGTTATGCTAGCATGCATGAAGTTCTCAAGTTATTAGTACTCTACACTCACCTGCTTTGTTTACTTGCATAATTATAAATGATCCAATGCGTAATGATAGAAAAGTCTTAGGGTCTATGAAAAACATATATTATTCTGAAAGAAAATCTTGTTCAATGAGTTATCATCTACATGTACTGATGGTGATGTGTTCACATTCAAAATGGTGTTCCTCAAAAGCCTGGACAGCTTTATCCTTGTTGGGGTGCTGATACGACGCACTTCGAGATGGTTTGGGCTGCAGCTCTTCCATGTCATCTCTGATCTGTTGCTTGTTCTCCACCAGATCTAGAACAACTCTCATTAGAGCTATCACATAATCTGCAAGATATGATAAAATACAAAACTATAGCTTGAAACTTATTCCACAGATGCCAACGTTTTTACCAAAAGAAAAAAAAGAGAGGATAGGAAAAAAAAAAGAATACCAAGCACACTATGTATTCTCATGGTTGTGGGTGAACAATCTTCATATAATGTCAATGGCATGCACATGGTCTGTGCTGGATAGCTAACTAGCGCACTGACCATAGCTCAATACATACTTCTTCCTGTTGAGCGACCGTAATCAACAAGTTGATTCCGGTCGCAATTGTTCACCCACAATCATGAGAATACCTAGTGTGCCAATTAATGCTTGCTATTCAATGATTTTGGAAGGTTTGTGGAAGTTTAAATATTTCTTTGTGATTTCACAGATTATTTTAATTTCCATTGTATTATATACATAATTTCATGACCCTATGTGGTATTATCATATTTCATTATTTTAATATTAATCGTATTGGTTGGCATCCCTGTGATTCAGAAGGTATACAACAAATATACAGTTGTATGTACATTATTGTGCTGTCTACTAAAAACATTCCAGTGTGCATGATTTCTACATAAAAAGTTTTGTAATTTTTTTCTACTAAAGAGTGGGGGGGGGGGGGCATTTCAAGCTGCAAGTTATGCTTCATTTTACAATGACTTGAATATGAAAAGCCACAAAACAGACAGAAATGCACTGCCTGTTCAGTAGAGCAAATACATGTACTCCTAATTCAAAGCATATTTTTGCCTCTTTGAAGTAATAAATTAGGTTCAAAGCTTGAGGAAACTTTGCGCATTCCATCTGGCAATCTGTATTCAAGTTATCAAAGTTATTCGTAACTAATAAATAAATTTATGACTAATCGGTCATAATGTCATATTACTATTAGCTGGAATTTTAAAGAAATCTTAAAAGATTTATATGCCAGAGCATATTATGGCTAAAAAATGAAAATTTTCACTGGACACACAGCCACTTACCATATGTGCAAGCAGTGAGGACTCTCTCCACAGTATAACCTCCTTCCTTAGAGCGTGGATACTTCATCTTGTACACTGGATTCACTGGTAGCCTGTGATCTATCTCAGTTCTCATTCCAATGGGCACATGTCCTGACCCTCCAGGAACATCCTCTCCTTTATCACATTTAGACATATTTGCGATCTATAAGAGAATAATAATATACCATTGATCAACTCTTACTCTTAGTACATTCAAGTCAATTTAAATAGGAACAAATATGAAATTAATATTGACCAAAAATTAGGTGGAGACAACATAGTCAGTGGAACAACCAACGGTACGGAAATGACAGAGAATAAAGCTTTTTTTGCTCTAAGACATAGGCCTATGACATTAACATGATGTGACAGCCAGGCACTCTGTCTGTAGTGCACGTATCACACAACAAAAGTAAAAGTACAAAACACATCACAGTAACACTAACAATAACAATAAAACATGTCATTAGGCCTATATAAGCAGAACAGAGACTAATAATTGTCCTAATTACTGATTTTGAATATCTGGTCGATAATTTCACAGGAACAATATCAACTCCCAATATGAGGGAATTGCAACTCGATATTTAAAACCCAAACTTTATAATAGATCGCCATGAATGATGAATGTAAACCAATGCCAGAGGCAGAGCTGGCGGCAAGGCGCGACGCTCAGTACAGCCAGCCGGCCCTGTCCCGACCGCTACTAACAGCAACCTCGATCTCAAAGCAAGAACAGCATAGAGTAGGTGGTGCAGACGCGGGGCCAGACGCACGGTCTGTGAATTTATTTCAGTCAGAATTCGGCATTAATATCATGTTGTTATTATTTCTATCACAGTGTGAAGTGAATTTAAATAGTGAACATCCTTTTACTAAAGAAATGCATTTAAAAACAAACTAGAACTAGATTTATTCCCTATTTTGATAGTATAAAAATACAATAGATTACATACCGTACTTGCATGCAGACTGGGGAGAGCGAGAATTCTACACAATGTGACGTCATCACTAGCTCACGGAATGCGGACTCGAAAAACAAATTTCTCCGGTGGCCATTTACCAAGCCCCCGCTTCAAAGATTTCTGATGTTGTTACTCCTTTCACAGTCATTGACATCTCAATCGGTTTGGATTTTGTTGTTCCATAAGTCGAATGCTCTACATTGATATATAATTTGTCTTATTTATTTTCTGCTCCGGCCGGGGTCTTTAAATTTGCTAGATTACCTGATTCAGGAACTCTTCAAATCTTACTGTGCCACAATGTCCAAATTTGGGCATTCAGAATTGAAAATAATTTTTTAAAATTTAAAATGAAATAATTATTTTCCTCTCATATATGAATTGTCTAGACTGGAAAAAGGCCCGCTGATAGTACACACAAATACTATTGAAGCCTATTCATCCGTAAATGCTAGTCTGGAGTACAACTACAAGGTTATATTCAGATTAGCTTGTACATGCGTTAGTGGCAAGGGCCTACGAGTGCCTCATACCCATACACCTATCAACTAACATGAAAGCGTATGGTTGGGATTATAGTGTTACTGTTACTATGTTAGTGTTACTTGTTTACTTCATACCTGTGAAACATAACTCATAAGTCCTTTCTCACGACCTTCACGAACATCACGATTCGTACAGTTGACTGCAGTCTCCAGCGCAAGACGGCATCTTCTCAGTTCATCTTGAAGGGCATATGATGATTATATGAGTGAAAATAGTCCTCCAAACTTGGTCAAATTTTACATACAGCGGCGACGTTCCGGAATTGTTTTGAGGGAAAAAAGATGGCGCTGGCGAGCTGCCAGTTGCGTCATGTGCCAATGGCTAATCAGCATGCAATGAGCGATCGAGCCCATTCCAGTCATAGAGTTCAGTGGGAAAAACTTACCTTCACGTCGGCCATCTTGCTGAGTGAGGGCAGTGCAGGGATTTTTTTCTCAACGATGAGAGCGCCCTCCCCGGCAGGCCCGCAGCTAGCGACTCGGCTCCGAGATTTTTCTTCACGAGTTTTCTTCCCTTTTCCTGACCCCTATTCAACATAGTCAACAGGACCAGTTCTCACATTTCAATGTCTAGGATTACTTTTCTTTCAAATGCACTGGCCGGTACCCCCCCCCCCCCCCCCCCCTAAATCTGCCACTGGTGTAGTGAATACAGCTTTCAAAAATTCATAACAATATTTTTGCTTGTCCGATTAATTAGTTCATATTTTCATCAATCTGCTTCCCTGATTTCTTCGCTTTCTTTCAGAACATCTTGCCATTAAGGCTGGGTTTTCCTTTAACAAGGTTTTGCCAGTCACATTACGACCGAGAGTGAAAATGTCTGAGAAACTATTGCTCAATTTTTAGGGTTTTTGAAGGTAATTTCATTATATTTTTTTGGGAAAAAAATGAATAAAACACCCTTATTCATTAGTGACTGAAAAGTCAAAATTATTTCCCCTTTTCATGGTTGAAAAAGAATAGGGCCGGAAGGGGAGGGGGGGGGGGGGGGTGGGGGGTGATTGCCCTCTTGTCACATTAAAATATGCTAGTGGTGCAATTAATTGCTTCGATTTTATAACATGTGCAACTTCTCTCTTTCCTCACCATTAGGTTTGAATTTCTTTGTTTCAAGACGACCGGTTCGTGGACAAGTACAAAATGCCTGTTTCTCTCAGTGAGTGGCGGGTGCGAATTGGTGGATTCGTTCAGTGGGTGAGGGAGTATGATATAAGAGAGCGAAAAGAAAAGTTACTGAAGGAGAGAACCCGGCTAATGAAGTTATTACATGAGAGACTTCTTGCGAAGAAAAATCAATCTGAGAAAAATAACAATGAATGCGAGGAAAAGGAAAGTGATTTGTCCAAGGGAACATCAAGCAACTCTAGCAGCGAGGAAAATAACACGGAGAATGACTGCTCTTTCAAAAATGACAACACAACTGTTCAAACTGCCAGCAAGGAGAAAAAACTTCCACCTGAATCTTCCATCAAACAGAAAGACACTGAAATTAAACCTAAAATTAAAGTGAGCAACTCTCCAAATAAATCCACCTGCAAAGAAGAAAAACCTACACCTCAACCTATCGCTAGAGAGAGCCACGTTACGAATAAATGTACGCCCAAACACAACAAAACCTCTACCGCCAAAGAGAACGACACTCCACCTGAATTTACCATCAAAGAGAACACCACAACAACTGAGTCTACTACAAACCATTATGACAAAAGTGACACTACCCTATTCCTCTTCTTTCTTTTCTTCTTCGTCGTGTTGTTGTTGTTATTGTTCTTCTTCTCTGTGAATGATTTACTCAATCTACCACAGGACTGCAAGCCTTTTTTCCATTGGGTAGATAAATCTTTCTGGAGGAGTATAAGTTTATTGCTGATGGTCTGCATCAGCTTGGTTTACAGTATGTCATTATACATAACGAGAATTAAGAAAGAATTGCAAGATAATTGGGTGGAAGTCAAGGAGAACTACACGCTTAGTGAATCTGCCATCGAAGAGAACATAACTCCAACTGCATTTACCACCAAACAGAGCAACAACATGCCAACTCGATCTATCATCAGAGAGAACAAAACTCCTACTGGATCTACCATCAAAGAAAACAACCCTACAACTGAATCTACAACCAAAATTAACAAAACGCCAACTCGATCTAATATCAAAGAGAGCAACACACCAAATGAATCTTTAATCAAAGAACACAGCACTCGAAGTGAATCTACCATCAAAGGGAACAACACTGCAACTCGATCTACCAGAAACATGAACTTCACTCCAACTCGATCTACCACCAAAGAAAAGAACACTCCAACTCGATCTAGCATCAAAGGGAACAACCCTCCAACTCGATCCTCCACCGAAAGGAACACCACTCCAACTCGATCTACCATCAAAGGGAACAACACAGCTACCCGATTTTCCATCAAAGAGAACAACACACCAACCCAATCTACCACCAAGGTGAACAACACACCAACACGATCCAACATCAAAGGGAACAACAATGCAACCCGTTCTACCATCAAAGAGAAGAACACTCCAACTCGAACTACCATCAAAGAGAACAACACTCAAACTCGTGTTACCATCAAAGAGAATAACACTCCATCTAAATCTACCAGCAAAGTGAAAAACAATGCAACCCGTTCTACCGTCAAAGAGAAGAACACTCCAACTCGATCTACCATCAAAGAGAAGAACACTCAAACTCGAGCTACCATCAGGGTGAACAACCCTCCATCTAAACCTACCAGCAAAACGAAAAACACAAGACGATCTATCATCAAAGAGAACAAAACTCCAACTCAGTCTGTCATCAAAGAGAACAAAAGTCAAAAGGAATCTGTCATCAAAGAGAACAGCACTCCAATTCAATCTACCATCAAGAACAACACTCCAACTCAATCTACCATTAAAGATAACAACACTCCAACCCAGTCTGTCATCAAAGAGAACAACACTCCAACTCAGTCTACCATTAAAGAGAACAACACTCCAACTCAGTCTGTCATCAAAGAGAACAACACTCCAACTCAATCTACCATTAAAGATATCAACACTCCAACTCGGTCTGTCATCAAAGAGAACAACACTCCAATTCAATCTACCATTAATAACAACACTCCAACTCAATCGATCATTAAAGATAACAACACTCCAACCCAGTCTGTCATCAAAGAGAACAACACTCCAACTCAGTCTACCATTCGAGAGAACAACACTCCAACTCAGTCTGTCATCAAAGAGAACAACACTCCAACTCAATCTACCATTAATAACAACACTCCAACTCAGTCTGCCATCAAAGAGAACAACACTCCAACCCAGTCTGTCATCAAAGAGAACATCAGTCCAACTCAATCTACCATTAAATATAACAACACTCCAACTCAGTCTGCCATCAAAGAGAACAACACTCCAACTCAATCTACCATTAAAGATAACAACACTCCAACCCAGTCTGTCATCAAAGAGAACAACACTCCAACTCAGTCTACCATTCGAGAGAACAACACTCCAACCCAGTCTGTCATCAAAGAGAACATCAGTCCAACTCAATCTACCATTAAAGATAACAACACTCCAACTCAGTCTGTCATCAAAGAGAACAACACTCCAACTCAGTCTACCATTCAAGATAACAACACTCCAACTCAGTCTGTCATCAAAGAGAACAACACTCTTACGAAATCTACCATCAAAGAAAACAACATTTCAACAGGATCTACCATCGCAGAAATCAACACTCCTACTGAATCTATCATCAAACAGAACAACACTCCAGCGGAATCTAAAATCAAAGATAACAACACTCCAACTAACTATACCATCAATCAGAACAACACTCCAACTGAATCTACCATCAAAGAGAACAATACTTCAGCTGAATCTACCATCAAACAGAAAAACACTCCAGATAAATCGAATTTTACAGACAACAACACTCCCCCTGGATTTAACGTAAAAGAGAATAATAGCCCAAATAAATCTACCATCAAAGAGAACAACACTCCGACTGAATCCATCATCAAAGACGACATTACCCCAACACGCACTACCAGCACAGAGAACAACATCCTATCTGAATCTACCAGCAAAGAGAACACTCCAACTGAATCCAGCAAAGAGAACAACACTCCTACTGCATCTACCATCAAAGAGATCCATACCCCAACTCGATCTACCACCAAAGAGAACACCACTCCAACTGAATCTGCGATCAAAGAGAACAACAACCCATCTCAATCTAACAACACTTCAACTGAATCTACAATATCCTATAGCAACAGTGCGAATGAATCTGTGGTTGAACTGAAAAACCTTTTCACTAAACCTACCCTCAGTGAGCCTGACAACACTTTAAATGAATCTACCATCAAAGACACCAACACATCAACTGAGTCTACCATCAGATCCAGAAACAAAAATGTGCGTATATTTCATACTCCTATGAGGCAATATTTTGTAAATAAAGCAGTAGCCATTCAAATGTTAATAAACGTGTGCATCTGTAACACATTCTTGTTCAAGATAAAAAAAAAAAGAATGAGAAAAGTTAA
Source organism: Heliocidaris erythrogramma (assembly GCA_025617745.1). Lineage (NCBI taxonomy): Eukaryota > Metazoa > Echinodermata > Echinoidea > Camarodonta > Echinometridae > Heliocidaris > Heliocidaris erythrogramma. The sequence goes on along the minus strand of CM046863.1, from coordinate 47,479,360 downwards.
GGATGATTGAGCTCGTGATGTCGACTGCAGTGTGAAGATTGCATGGTTTTGACAGACAAAATTCAAGTGTTCATATTACTTTTGTCAGTTTATTTATTTTTTACTCTGCAATATAGAAATGCTTAACATCATTGCAAGATGCCCCATTTTTGCAATTTTCTTTCACGGTCCTATTTAATGTTAAATGCGTGAATGGTATGATTCCAATTTAATATAAAAAAATAAAGATTATTGATTCATTTTTATTTTGATATACAAAATGTGAGTTTATAATGGATATCTATTTTAAACCATTAACGATATATATTATCCACTTTCTGTCTTTGTTAATGGTTTCTGTCCTAAATTCACAGTGATCGTTTTTAATGTATTTTTAATTACTTAATTATCTTCGCTACGTATTAATTCAGCCTAAACCCCCGCTTTTTACGTCTTCTTTAGGTACTATCAAATAGAAAACATGGAATTTCTGGTCAGATTCCCAGCAGCCTGAAATCAGCCACTGAAGATCCTATCTTGCAAGAGGCCGCCTGCCCTGCTGAAATTCTTTTGGTGAAAGCTGGAGATGTAGAGCTAAATCCAGGTCCTCTCGATAGGTACCGATTTGTGTATAGAGTAATTTACGGATTTTACGGTACAGTGCATTTCTTACAGCCATTTCTCCTGATGACTTTCCACAGTGTTGCTAAGTTTTGAAATCACCACAAATCTCAGCACACTGTCAACTTGGATTTTTGTTTACACCCATCGAACATAAAAGGGATTTTTCATCTCCACTAAATTCAGTTAAAACGTACCCTAACACCGAGAAAGGAAATGAAAAAGAAGATTTGGAATTAGGTAATTAAACGCTTCTGAAGGAACGGATATAATGTTAACAGATTATACCATGATCTATTTAGTACTTAATATGGTTAACAGATTGAAACCATGCCTTCCCTGATAGTCTTGTGCTTACTATCCAATAAATGAAGAGTTTATTTACATTGATTTGCAATGGATATCTCACTCCTTCCAGATATCATTTTTTTTTTTGGTGAAGGTACAAGCATTCTTTTTCGATGTCATATTTCAAGCAGATCGGCAGATATACAGGAACGAGAATTGGTCAAATTGGCCTATGATGTATCCCCATCAAACTACACGGAGCTTTGCATTGCACTTGATGTTAATTACACGCAGAGCCAAGCCGTTCTTACCAAACATCTCATGGATGACAAAGGATCATTGATTGAAGTCTTCTGTGAGTGGAAGAAGAGACAGAGGGATGGCACTGATTGTCGTAACGCCATCGCTGAGGCACTATGCGTCGCTAATCTGGACGCACTCGGTGAAAAAATCTCCAGAGGTAAATTTATCCGTTTCTCTCAGAAAATAATATTTATTGTTCGATTTCTTTTGGTGTGTTTATTTTGGTGTTTTGTGGCAGTACGAGATATTTTCATTGTGCAATGGATTGAAATGCAATGATGATAAACTGCATGTGATCACATCTTTCAAATTGCACGGAAATACCAACAAGATGGGTGATGTACTGATAAAAGCTGGTATTATAATTTGCAATGTAAAAGTGTGACTTCTCTATCCTGGTTCACTCGATCTCTCATTTAATTAAACCGTTGGTCAATTTAACAACATTTTCTTTTATTTTACATTGTACAAAGTATCGGGGGTCAAATGTCTCTGATACGGATAAAAGGTTTATTCAGTGTTTGTTTATATAAAATTGAAGTTGTAGCATTGGCAAATATACATGGAATGGTGAAAAAGATACTAAATGTCAAGAGGGAAATGTTACTAAAAATATAAACAAGACTTTCCTTTTGCTATATGCAAGTGGCTTTATGTAAATACGGGAATATCGTTCGCGATTACATAAATGATTAGTCATGACCATTGTTACATTAAGTATAACTATTCAAACACGCAACACTTCTATCATTTTTACCCAACAGGTGGATATCTTCGACAAGACCAGGCGCCCTCAGGTAAGCAAATATTCATTTCTTATTTTAGACATGCACAGGGCACACATGAGTAACTTGGACCTCCACAGAAACGCGTACCAAATTGAAGCACATCAAAATTCATATTTAAATAATCTCCTATAAAAAAAGTTTTAACTGACAGAGTAGCAACTACACTGATGGTACTACAAAACTAGATACATTATTTGGGAACTTATTTGGCTACCAAAAATACTGTGAAGGCTGAAACGAGGCGACTTTTCACTGTTTTGAACAGTGGAAAAGCACTGCAGATCAAATAATTCATCTAAATATACCAAGGCGTCCAAGCTTCTTCATACCATGCATACGGTGAAATATCAAAGAATGTGACTTCCAAACACCATTTCTCTTGAATAGATTTACAGCCGACAAGTATTCAATTTTATATGAATATGTTTTGATCAGCTGTCATTACATTATCTTTCGGGTTCGTACGGGTTCCGAAATGCATCGCGAGCGGCTGAATTACTCATGTGTGCCCTACAAGGTTTCTGTGAGACATCTAAACCGCTTATTTATTTCAATTCTTCTCTTCTTTGTCAGCATGTGCACATTGTTAAAAAAAGCAAATTTTAAAAATAACTACAAATGGGATTTGAAAAATATTGTTGATCCAAAAGCTGCTCGGTCAAAGTGATATGCGTTATACAAGAACGGTTTATTTGAGTAAAACCTGCTATAGTGACCACCTGTCTATAAAGACCACACTTTTCGTTTCCCTTGAAAAGTGTTTCTCATTTAAACGTGTATTAAAAGAATCTGTGCATAAAGACCACCTGCTCACTAAGACCGCTTTTTGTGTCTCCCTTGAGCGATCTTTATATACAGGTTTCATTGTATTATTATTATTATCACAAGAAGACTAATTTGGGTGTACTTGTCCCCGAGTATCACCACATCTGCCCTTCATAAGATGGGAGAAACTGTCCTTGGGGTACCTGGGACTAGTTGTGCTGGGGATAACTTTGCGGCGGGTAAATATCCTAGGGGGTTATTGTCACGCGGGTAATTGTCAGGGGATCATCCTTGGGGAGGTAGGGTAAGCGTCCTGGGATAATTGTCCTGTAGTTGTTTGGGGTAGTTGTTCGGATACCATAAACGACTTCAGGGGTGTCGATCCGTGTTCATGGTGGGGGGTTACCGGCGAGGAAGTGGACCGACCGAGCAGGGGAACGGTGTGGGAGAGTATCCCCCTCCCACAAAGAAAAAAAATGGGCATGATCCCGATATCTGGAAGGAACTAGACCAGAAACAACCGAGGTATTTCTCAGAACAATGTCATATAGATTCATGATTCGACAAAAAAATCATCTTCCGTAGACATAACACGGAAATAGGGAAAATTTTGCAATTGAAAATTTCACTGTGATGACGTCATCAAAATGAAAAATCGTAGGTACTAATCTTGTAGGTAATTGTCTCAGCTACAATATATAAAAAACTGGGAGAAAAACGATTCATATTAAGGGAGATAAACTCGAATTTGCATAAATGTGATGACGTCATTATATGCAAATTCGGAACTTTGGGTTCTGAGGCTATTATGATGACGCCATAATGAAATCAAGGGGCAATTTACAACTCATCCTCTGTCAAAATATGCCGAAAAAATGGGGGTTCGTATAGTTCGACAATAAAAGAGATGCTTAATACCGGCACAGATAACTAAATATGCCATAGGCTATGAGGGAAAACAAGTTCCAAAAGTCAACATGTGTCCTCTAACTTCATTCAATATGTAGAACCAAGAGTATGGGAAAACGCAGCAAGGTTGCTGTTAGATCATTTATATTTAGATGCACTGTACGGTGCGCCCCATTAAAAAAAAAAAAAAAAATCTTGAAATAAATGTGTGACGAAATGTGTGACCAGATTATATATTCCATGTGACTATCGTCCTAATGATATATTTTCCATATAGGGTAGAAATTATACGCTTTCAAATGATACATTGATAAAATCCACCCTTATATGCCTTACTAAATAAATAAGCCCCCATCGTTTTGAAAATACCAGTTAAAACTTAATATCGCTAAATTTTATTACCGTTAAAACATTATTATAAGCCCGCTCACGCAAGGCGTACGTTCTCTCACTTGTGTCAAATCAATCTAACTATCGTTCAATTCAATACGATTCATGACGCATAAAGAGGAGTCCCGTGCTTGAAGTCGTCACACAGACGTTCTATATGCGCTCATATAATATTTTGCACCCATTTCTCTGTGTGCAGAGTTCCTTCGGTTAGGCCAAGAGCATTAGGTCAAAATAAGCTCAAACCTGGACATTTCTGGTAACAAGCTGATTTTTTCAGGATAGGTCCGGGAACATGTCTGGAATAACATACTAAAAGTCCTCATGAATCCTCCTTGGGCGTTTTCCGCAATCCAAGATGGCGTCCAAAATGGCCGCCATTTCCTGTTTTTCTCATATCTTTGAAAATAGGTAATCCCAATACACATTTAAAGTGTGTATCTATATGTTTAGAGACCCAAGGAATCCAATGAAATACTTATTTAGACATTTTAAACCACACAAGTATCAGTTAAATCGCTGGAGATACTCACAACATCCAAAATGGCGCCCAAAATGGCCGCCATTTTCTGTTTTTCTCATATCTTTGAAACTAGGTAATCCCAATACACATTTAAAGTGTGTATTTATATGTTTAGAGACCCAAGGAACCCAATGAAATACTTATTTAGACATTTTAAACCACACAAGTATCAATTAAATTGCTGGAGATACTCACAACATCCAAAATGGCGCCAAAAATGGCCGCCATTTCCTGTTTTTCTCATATCTTTGAAACTAGGTAACCCCAATACACATTTAAAGTGTATTTCTATATGTTTTGAGACACACGAAACCTAATGCAGTACTTATTCAGACATTTTGAACCACACAAGCACCAATGAAATCGCTTGAGATAATCACAACATCCAAAATGGTGCCCAAAATGGCCGCCATATTCCACTAAAAATCAAAATTTTTTGTACAGAAAAGTTATTAACCAAAAGCAAATTATTTAAGCATGTATCAAGTTAAAGCCTCTTTTTAAAAACTTTTAAAACCATTTTATAACTTTCTTTTAACTATACAACTAGACAGCCCAAATATAAATTTCAAATGTCTAAATATGTGTTTTACAGTCTGGAGAACTCAGTAAAATACTTATTAATCAATTTTGAAATACACAAGTAGCAATGGACCCAATTGAGCCCTTCCTGCCCCCAAAATGGCCGCCATTTCCTGAATTTCTTACAATCTTGCAACTAGGTAACCCCAAATAAAAAAATTAAGTGTGTAAATCTATTGTTTCCAGCATTAGAATATTATTGAAATACATTTCCATGAACATTGATACATGTAAATTGCAATAAAACCACTTGAGCCACTCTCAAAATGGAGACGGCACCCAAAATGGCAGTCTTTCTTAATTTATGCACACTAATTGTAATACTTTATCAATTTGGACCCTTCCAATTTGAGTACCATCTACACAGCACTATGCTTTTCCCAGTCGCAGTGTGATAAGCATAACTTGAGAATATGTGCAGTAACATTGGACCAGCACTTGTACATAAAGGCAGCAGAGACTGTAGCTGCTTCCCAAGACCTAGACAAAGTCATCGTCCGTCTTGGTGGATTTCACCTCCTCATGTCATATCTAGGCAGCATAGGCCACATCATGGATGTGGGTTCGCAGAGCTATGGGAAACAGTGTACGCCAAAGGGTCTGTCATTCATATGCAATCTGGTCATGCATTTTCCCGTTCTCTCCGTGCTGATATTCTTACGGCAGCTGCCCTCATTGGCGTGTTAATGTCTACACCTTTCACCTTGGACAGACTAGATAGAGATCACTTAACAAGTCTTTATAGTGCACTTCTCAACCAGGAGAAGAAGACGACTGATGTAGTCGAGGACCAGTGTGTCAAACAGTTAAGTCAGATCATTTCACAACTCCTTGACCAGGCAGCGGGACAAAGTAGGACAGGAAAGCTTTGGGTGCAGTATATCCGACAGGTGTCTCTTCTTCAATGCTTCATTCGAGCTGATAGAATAGGGGACTGGAAGCTCCATCTTAGGACATCTTCCATGTGCCAAATCTGCCAGGCTGTATTTACAACAGATGGAAGCCCTTGAGAAAACCATGCCAGGAAATGAATATACACTCTTCGCAGAAAAGGGATACTTCACCATTCGCCGTGCAGATTCATTCTGGGGTGGAAACTTCTCAGATCAGACCATTGAACAGCTCCTGATGCGCCAGCTGAAAACATCAGGAGGAATGAACAATGGACGTGGGGCACAGACAGTACATTGGCAAAGTGGGTCCATGCACTCCGCATTGTGTTCCCATCTGTGATGAACTGGAACAGTTCACCGGAGTACACACTGGTACCTAAGAGCAACATAGAGACCTACGGCAAAGTACCAGGTCAAGAGACAATAAAGATAGAGGCATCTTTGTTGAATGGCTGCAGGCACATCCACCATTTGCTGCCTGGTCTCCTTGTCAACTGGCATTGTCGCAGAGTCATCTGTCAATTGTGATAAAGCTGTAGAAATCGGCCTAGCAGCAGCATCCGAAATGGATGGTAGGAAGTTCACAGATATCAAGCTACATCACAATGACAAGGTGAAGACCATTGTGGCTATAAGAGTAAGACACTGAAAATCAGGGGACAAAGCACAGAGGTCAACCCAAAACTACTGTTCAAAAGGATAACATGTATCCTGAATAACGGTGCTGAGATGGAATCATTTTTTGCTTATGAACTTGCTCCCCAGCCACCTTCCCTCTTCAAAGGCGGTGTAATGCGGAAGCCAGCAAAGAGTTATCTGGGTCTCCTGCTAAAGTCATTCACACAGTAGTCCAACCTTCCAGAAAGGGTATCTTTGTTTTAAATGGTGGTCACCTACTGCAATCAGTTTTATGGCCACAACCATCAACCTATGCTGATGTTGTTCAGTCCTACATTTCAAACATCCTTAAGCATTATGGAGCTCAATCAACGGTGGTGTTTGATGGATATGGAAGTGCTACTTCAACAAAGGTAGCTGAGCAGAGACGGCGAGCTCAGAAATGTACCTCTAGTGACATCATATTCGATGATCATGTGCCAACAACCACAACCCAAGCAGCTTTCCTAGCCAACAGCAACAATTGTATCCACAGCATTAGCAGTAGCAGAGTCAGAACAGGTGCCAGTTGTTGGTACGGACACGGACTTACTGGTCATGCTGGTCGCTCGTGCAACCGCTTCCACAGACATGCACATGCTATGCCATATTAATCCTGTCATGGTCTTTAACATTCATGAAATTCAGCATGCCACTGGGGACACTAAGAATCACTTGATGTTTCTTCATGCTGTGACAGGATGTGACACGGTCTTTGCAATCTATCGTCAAGGCAAGCGTAAAGCTTTCAACATGGTCCACAAGAAAAGGGACTATGACTTGCTTGATACCTTCACAGAGAGTGGAAGCACCCATGATGAAGTAAAGAGAGCTGGGGAAGCCTTTATTCTCAAGCTCTTGATGACTACCGTCACATTGCATACAAGCGGGTAATCGGTCGCAGTTCGCTGAGTTCAACATTTCTGCTGGAAAGTTCACCTCCAACGAGTGCTGCAGCAAAACAACATTCATACCGCACCTATCTTACAGTCCAAGAATGGATGGGTAACTCTTTACCTCCATCAGAATGGGGTTGGCGATTTCGGGACGGAGTTCTAACACCTGTAGAGACAGACATCGCTGTTGCACCCGACGCTTTGCTGAACATGGTATCATGTGGGTGCAAACCAGATGGTTGCAGAAGTACGACATGTTGCTGCAAGAAGCTTGGACTGTTTTGTACCTCGATGTGCAGTCAATGCAGCGGCCTCAATAGCAACATTACAGCATCCGACGATAAGGATGATGATTAATGGGACTGGGACGCATACAAGTTTGTGCACGTTTAAGGTAAAGGAAATTTTGATCTCTGTTGAGCTCCTCATGGAATATTAGGCCTATATAATATGTATTGGCCTATTTGTGTATAATCATAACTTATCATCTGGATGTTTCATATGTAGTATTGACACCGCCCTTGGCGTTTTAAAAAAGAGGCTTTTAACTTGATACATGCTTAAATAATTTGCTTTTGGTTAATAAGTTTTCTGTATACAAAATTGGGATTTTAGTGGAATATGGCGGCCATTTTGGGCACCATTTTGGATGCTGTGATTATCTCAAGCGATTTCATTGGTGCTTGTGTGGTTCAAAATGTCTGCATAAGTACTACATTAGGTTTCGTGTGTCTCAAAACATATAGAAATACACTTTAAATGTGTATTGGGGTTACCTAGTTTCAAAGATATGAGAAAAACAGGAAATGGCGGCCATTTTGGGCGCCATTTTGGATGTTGTGAGTATCTCCAGCAATTGAATTGATACTTGTGTGGTTTAAAATGTCTAAATAAGTATTTCATTGGGTTCCTTGGGTCTCTAAACATATAGATACACACTTTAAATGTGTATTGGGATTACCTAGTTTCAAAGATATGAGAAAAACAGGAAATGGCGGCCATTTTGGACGCCATTTTGGATGTTGTGAGTATCTCCAGCAATTTAATTGATAATTGTGTGGTTTAAAATGTCTAAATAAGTATTTCATTGGATTCCTTGGGCCTCTAAACATATAGATACACACTTTAAATGTGCATTGAGCTTACCTAGTTTCAAAGATATGAGAAAAACAGGAAATGGCGGCCATTTTAGACGCCATCTTGGATTGTAGAAAACGCCCAAGGAGGATTCATGAGGACTTTTAGTATGTTATTCCAGACATGTTCCCGGACCTATCCTGAAAAAATCAGCTTGTTACCAGCAATGTCCACGTTTAACCTAATGCTCTTGGCCTAGGTCCTGTGCCAAGAAAATAACTTTGAACAAACCCAAACTTCTCTTCTCGTCCATGGGACAATGCACACAGACAAATGAGAGCATATGAGCGCATGAAAAATGTCTGGGTTAAAATTTCAAGCGCGGGCGTCTGTCCTGGACGGACCTATTATTTTCTGCTTACTGTGGCATGATATTCTATTGAATTAAACAATTTTTAGTAATGAGAGGAAATGTAACGCCACGTCACAAAATGAAGGAGGGTCTAGCTATTTTCAATGGTGGAGTAAAGGAAGGGTATATAATTATACTTAAATGGTAAATTAATTGCTTATGAGTTATGATTTTTCTGAACTTCAACTTCAGAAAGGTAATAAATCCATAGAAATTAAAGTGAAGGACATTTCATTGTTTTCAATATAACATAGATCGTATAAACAAGCGATAAAGAACATGTCAAATTTACACCACAGGATGGCATCCTTGTCATAATAAAGGAAACTCTTTTCATCTCTCGAGGGTAATTTACTGATTTGTGAAAGTCTAGGTTTGCCCCTTGCCGCCCCCAGTGATGGGTATTGGTTCAAATGCTGTGTGATTGGTGATCAAATGCATATGACCAAATATTGGAAGACCCGTGTGTCCTATTTAAAGCTAACATTTGCTTTACGTCACGTCATGTTCGCATGTTTTTCCTAAAATGTTCACAATTTCCCCCAAATCAGGCAAAATTAAATTTTACATCTAAGTGAATTAAGTGAATTTGTTTGGAAGCGAATAACTTCTACTTAATGAAAGACTAATAACTATGTTCAAGCCGCTCTTTTTTCGCAAGCATCCTTTGATTTTTAGTTTTCTGGAACGCACTGTAGAACGTAAACATGTAGTGGCGAATGTAAACACAAAATAGCACACATAATAATAAATATGAATGCAATTCGTTTAATCATATCTCAAACAAACAGGAGAATATCTACCACGAGAATCATCTTCCCCTGGGAAGTAGACATTTTGTAGATTTTGTAAAGCCTTTGTAGTATTATTATTATTTTGATAGTCAATCAAGTTTCGTTGGTATAAAATTTCATGAAGTGAATACAAACAATTTTTTATGCGCCTAGCATTTGGAGCTGAGATAACCTATTCGGGACCCAAAAACACCCCCCCCCCCCCCTAAAAAAAAAACAAAAAAAAAACAGAAAAAACAAACAAACAAACAAACAAACAAACAAAAATGGGGAGGAAAAAAGAACGGGAAACAGCAAAAGATAAGCAACAAACAAAAAAAAACCAACTTTAAAGAAATTGTCTGGCATCCACAAAAGGGTTGTGGGGATTTTTGTCCTTGTTACACCTTCTCTTCATTCAAAAGTTTCGTTTGTGCGTGTTTGCTTTTTGTTTTGTTTTGGAGAGGTTACATGACGATGTACGGTTTGCTAGAAGTGGATTTATATAATGATTCTTTTTCGGGGTCAGGTATTAGAGCAGAACTAACCAATAAAAAAAGACAAACGCCAGCTTACCTTTGGCGATAATAATGATTCTTACTGAAAAGAAGCTGTGAAATCCCTTGTAGAATATGTCTATTGCGTTTTCATCCCCTCTTTGTATCTTTTAAGATTCTGCAGTTAATGAAACGCAGCCACTACTCAGTAGGAAACAGGTAACCCGATGTGCCGAGGATTTCAAATCCTTCTACCGAACACGACTGTGCAAGATCAGGACAGATCCGCTTGATTTCAGCTCAATTTTAGAATTCGAAAGGATTTACACGAATTTAGTTCTACTCCGAAATGAAATTGAAACCACGGGGAAGGCTTGTAAGACACCCTTGGATTACACCAAACTCCTTACAACAAAGGTTAATGGAGAGTTACCAGATCGTCTCATGGTGGAAGGCGAAGGAGGTGCAGGTAAAACAACATTCTGTTCAAAAATTGCATGGGACTGGACGAATGGAGCTGACGAATTTCAAGAGTTTGACTGGGTTCTGGTTATTCCCCTTCGGAATACTAAGGAAGGTCAGACTATAGGGGATATAGCAAAAACATATCTCCCAGACAGCAACATTGTTCAACCTCGCCAGATCGATGAATACATACTGTCTGCACCTTCAAAGGTGTTTATCATATTTGATGGACTAGACGAGTATGACGGTGATATCTTAAAAGAGAATTCCGATATCGCTAAGATTATTAGGTCGGAGAAGTTCGTAAAGTGCAAAGTTCTGGTGACAACACGACCATGGAGAGCAGTTCTATTCAAATCTCATGAAATAATGACACGGATATTTGCTTTCATTGCCGTAGCTGGGTTTGATAAAGCTAACATTTCGACGTATATTACTAAATACTTTAAGAATGAAACACAGGCAGGGAATGAATTGATAAATTTTATAGAAGGAAATGATCTGATCCAAGAAAATATGGCTCCATATCCACTTTACATAGCAATGCTTTGTATATTATGGCGGAATTCTGATGCCGATAGACGGAATATAATTCGGAAACTTAAAACATTTTCCCAGTTGTTCACTGCGATGATAGTTTTCCTCAAAGACCACTACCTGACAAAACAGGACAAGAACCCGAATGTTAACATTCTTACTAGTGAGCAGATAAACAAACATTTATCAACAATTGGAAAATTTGCTTTCTCTGGCATTTTAGAAAATAAAATGATGTACGCCGAAAATGATTTCAGCGAATATGAAGAAGCCATGCAGTCATGTTGTAGAATTGGCGTACTGAGTCGAGAAATTCATATGGTACCTAGACAGGACAGGCGTCTTAGTGAGGGACATCCTGTTACATCAACCGTCTCCTTCCCTCACAAGTTGTTCCAGGAATACTTGGGCGGTATATACCTTGCCTCTCTTTTTGAGTCTGGTCACAGCGAGTATGAAAGGACGATTAGTGATATCATTGAACAACAAAATAAGTTCCGATATCTTCTGTACTTTACTGCATCCCAAACGAAGAACGTCGGTCTGGATATCACCAAAAGGCTAATCTATCATACGAGGTATGGCATGTATGGGGGCATTCTGGTTGATGTCACATACGAAACGTATGATGATGATGCGGCGATGATGGTCGCAAAACACATATTCCAAGAACAGAAATCACTGGGAATCAGCGATGAAATGTCAGCGCACACTGTGTCGGGATATTTCTTCATCATGGAAAAGATAACAATGGTAAGATCTAAGGCCTTTTTAGCAAACATGCAAAAATGGAAAGGAAAAATATGAAAACATAAAACAGAAGAAAAATAAATAATAAAAATGAATAAATAAATCATGGGCTCTAATCGTAATGTCGTACGGGAAGGATCCACAACTAAGAATGCAACAACCCCATTTTTTGGTCTAAATATTAGCGTTAATCTTATTTCTTTTTTATGAAAGAAAAAAATGTCCGACATAACTTCTCTCTCAAAAAATGTTAATTTAGTCATGTTACTAATTATTCGTTACACTTGTAGAACACTCTCATATTAAGTAGACGGTCATGTGGTCCAACAGTTTCCCGTGATCTAGCAGACGTCATCTGCTCATCTGCATCGTTGACAGCCTTGGAACTCGTTGGAACGACTTTTCATGACGATTTCTACAGTATCCTGGAGGGCACAATCAAGACATCGAAGGTATGGGGGATCTTCGCAAGCTGAGTAAGGCGGGGGGGGGGGGGGGGGGAGTTATCCAAAGAGAGAGAGAGAGAGAGAGGGTGGGGTTCAAGATATTCCCTTTTTAACCAAAAATAAAATGGATACCCTGCCTGCCATCTCTGCTCTTTCTTTTCATTGGGATAGATGGGGAGAGGATAAAATGGGATAGGGAAGTGGAGTGAGCGAAACCAAATTTTCCGTCAATTTTAACTCTTCCAGTGCTTATGTGAGAGATAGGTTTGTCATTGTCATTCAGCAATTGCTCGACCACAGGAAAGGTATATATTGGTTAATGTATATCAACATTTTAAGCGTAAGTCAAGCATTCAAAATATATGATTATAAATATATGCTACCATAGAAATTTTCAGAGAAAATTGCAGATTTTTCAAAAGATATTACCTTAATTCAACATTAAACAATAGTGAACAAATGAGAAACCCCAAAAATAATAGATAAATTTATAATGTTTGGTATCATAAGAAATGGTAATAAATTTCCTACAGGTTGTGTACACAATATTTTGTGAAATAATGTGCAGACATTTGAAAAGTTAAGGCGGATTCACACCGAACACGACAAACGACACGACAGCACGACATGAACGACTTTCTGAAAAAATCTCTCTAATGCAAACCCTGTGGCACCGTGCACACTGCCACGACGTTTTCCTAAACGTCGTGCACGACGTTTTTAGGGTTTTTTTGTCGTTTCAGAAAATCGCTCAGCGAGCGATTTTCCCAGCACGACAAAACTACGTTTTGGCTACCAACCAATTAGAGTAGAGGATTGGCAGTGTCGGATCACCTTCAAATTTCGCATGGAATTGAATTATGGTAAGATGAAGACGCCTATTGTTTTTGGTGTGGACGGAGTCAACTTTGTTGCCATGGTAATCATATTTTTTAAAGAAATGGTAAAGATTTTCTTGTGAGCGCTCTACCGGCTGCAGTTCTTGTCGGATCACCTTCAAATTTCGCATGGAGGTGCATTATGGTACCATGAAGACGCCCATTGTTTTTGGTGTGGATGGAGTCAACTTTGTGCCATGGTCACCATATTTTTTAAAGAAATGGTAAAGATTTTCTTGTGAGCGCTCTACCGGCTGCAGTTCTTGTCGGATCATCTTCATATTTCGCATGGATGTGCATTATGGTAAGATGAAGACGCCTATTGTGTTTGGTGTGGGGTGGAGTCGTCGTTGCCATGGTAACCATATTTTTTAAAGAAATGGTAAAGATTTTCTTGTGAGCGCTCTAACCGGCTGCAGTTCTTCTCGGATCACCTTCAAATTTCGCATGGAGTTGAATTATGGTAAGATGAAGACGCCTATTGTTTTTGGTGTAGGCGGAGTTGACATTGTTGCCATGGTAACCATATTTTTAACGAAATAGTAAAAAATTTCTTGTGAGCGCTCTAACCGGCTGCAGTTCTTGTCGGATCATCTTCATATTTCGCATGGAGGTGCATTATGGTACCATGAAGACGCCCATTGTTTTTGGTGTGGATGGAGTCAACTTTGTTGCCATGGTCACCATATTTTTTAAAGAAATTGTAAAGATTTTCTTGTGAGCGCTCTACCGGCTTGTCGGATCATCTTCATATTTCGCATGGATGTGCATTATGGTAAGATGAAGACGCCTGTTGTGTTTGGTGTGGGGTGGAGTCGTCGTTGCCACGGTAACCATTTTTTTAAAAGAAATAGTAAAGAATTTCTTGTGAGCGCTCTACTGGCTGCAGTTTTTGTCGGATGACCTTCAATTTCAAAACAACTAAAAAATGACAAAAGTACAAAAAGGTCAAATTTGTCAGCAGTGATACCCGAGGTCCCAAATTGCCACTTTATCCATCTCAGTCATTGATTCAAATGGGGGATGGGTGACGGGTTCGGGGGATACATGTACTTGAACTGGTCCCTCCCCCCCCCCCCCCCCCCCACGAGTGATGTAGTTATACTTTAGATTTACCTATCCCATGAACTTCAGCACCAGAAATTCATTAATTCGGCCAGAAATAGTACTCCGCGTTGCATGGTTGAGACATCACCGGTTGTAACCTTAATAACAGGTTTCATCTACTAAAGAATAATAATGACGAACATATTAAAAATTAAGATGTTTTAGAGAACTCTTCGTAATATATTTATACTAGTCGGAATTTCCAAGGTCTTTCATAATTGCTTCTCAAAACAACTCCCAACACATTGAATAAGAATGAAAGTCATGCAGGATATTGTGTTTTTGGGTTTTTTTTTTTTTGTTCACATTATTTAAAACGAGAATAAGAGAAACCTTTGAGTAGGATTTTTCTTATAACCTGAATGATCACAAAAGTAAAAAAAGCAAGGGCGCCACCTTCTCTGAATATCAGAATAGTCATCACATATATTTGACACTGAATAAACTTAACTGGTGAGGGTCGATCCCTTGTGAATATTATTTATATTTCATACTCTTTCTATTTCATTTTCTTGCATGAGATATTAGTTACGACGGAAAGACTTCATAATTATGCAGCACTTTTGTAGTTGGTGATATCGATTACTTTACGATTATATTCGTACCCCGTAACGGTAGAAATGCATTTATTTTAAAGAACAGTATTTCTATTGAAACCATTTAATCCTTGATTTTTTAAGCATATCACAATCAATAGGGTTTGTTTGCATATTATTATTTATTTATTTTTTTGATGAATGCGTCCCCACATTTCATTCACAACGAATGGTCAATGGATGATCTGAAACAACCCCCCCCCCCCCCCCCCCCCAATGAATATGACATTTGTTCATCACCATTATAGGTTGAACGACTTTCACTGGAAAGGATGACTATATCTGAAGAGATAACATCACACAACTTGGCCACATTCTTGAACAAGCTCCCGAGACTCAAAGATCTGACTCTACGAGAAAACACTTTTCACAAAGATTTCTACACCGAGCTAGCATCAGGGACAGGCTCAAAAGATGTGAGCAATTTTACTTAATTTATACAAACTGATAAGCTATGCGTTTATCATGTAACCTCGTTTACAAAGACGTCATGTCGATACTTGGTACAGTACTAGGCTCGAATACTGCTTGAAGAAATCGAGGTTGTATAAGTACAACTAACTCATGTCTATGATGAGGAAGGGGAATGACAATAAGAAATACAATAGTCAATGCAGTCAAATGCGATCAAGAATATAGAAGTATCATTGTGATTATGTTCCAACTGTAATAGAGAACGATCAAACCTTTGGATAGCCTTGAAATAGCAAAACTTTTTTTTCTATAATATGAAAACTTACACGTTACTTACCCGTCAATATTATAGTGTATGAGACAGTTTAAAATCGCGTAGCTGACAATTAACGTGTTATTTCTCGTTATTATAACGTTCTCACTCAATTTACGGTGTTTTATGGGAGTAGTTACGAGCAAAAGTCATATTGATTTTTTAATGAAATTCCATAATTAGCACATCTTATGAATTAGACATTATGTATGAATAAATAAAAGAGCTTTTTTTGAGTAAAAATAGGATAACGTGGAGAAGGTTTACGGTTCACCATGTGTGTTGGTAGGAGGAAAGGGAAAAGGAAATTAGAGATGGATAGACGAGAAAGGATGACAAGAGAGAAAAGAAGAAATAATCTTTCGTGACAATGGGTGAAGTCCTGAAAAGGACTGTAGACCAGATGAGATGAGATGAGAAGACTTGGTTGATGATCGATGGATGAGCAGCGATGGATTGAGTAGCGAAGGTTTGAGTAGATGAGGCTTGAGTAGGAGGTTACTCGACGTTTCGGACAGGTTGACTGTCCGTCATCAGGAGTGAAGTGTGCGTGTGTGTGTGTGTGTGTGTGTAATTGGGTTTTTACAGACGTGTATCAATCAGATATGATTATTTACGTCTGGGACCGACCTTTAACGTCACCATCCGAAAGACGTGACTCAGTCTCGAACCTGGGTCCGCTGAATCAGTTTATAACTTCCACTGGTAGCTGGATTACAGGCGCACGCCACAACGCCCACTACGCCGCTAGACGAGCGGCGGGGTTTTATGGAGTGTGTGCGGACGTCGGAGGAATCGGCGGCCGGAGGTGCGGGCGGGTTGCTGTCGGTGGTGGCGCTATTATGTCCGAGAGTTGAGTGGACGTGTGTGCGGACGTCGGATGGATTGGTAGCGGGTGGCTGGCGGCGTGAAGTCCTTTGTGTGTTGGCTGGTCGAGGGCGGAGATTGTACCGGGTTTGTGTACACATCGATCATCAACCAAGTCTTCTCATCTCATCTCATCTGGTCTACAGTCCTTTTCAGGACTTCACCCATTGTCACGAAAGATTATTTCTTCTTTTCTCTCTTGTCATCCTTTCTCGTCTATCCATCTCTAATTTCCTTTTCCCTTTCCTCCTACCAACACACATGGTGAACCGTAAACCTTCTCCACGTTATAAGCTCCACCATGCAAACCTTCAAAGATCATCTAAAAATAGGATGAGGAATCGCTTCAGAGCGTTATTTTTGTGATTTGAGTAGCCTGGATTCCACACAACATCAAGTAGTCTGAAAAAAGTGATAACATTTGCACTAAAAACCGCGCATCCTAACGTCATCTTGTTTTTCAACGAGTAAAAACAATGATTGTCTATTGTGTGCGAAACCCCTAGACTTCTGTGTGTTAGAAGCGGCACAGTTAAGAGTACTATGTTAATTGTGAATTAATGCACAGAATTCAATTCGATTTTTTTTTAATGATATACATTGAGTACTTTGTAGTGATTGATGTTTTATGTTCAAAGGCGGTAAAATTAATTGAGACCAAATCGAAAATACTGTAGATACATATTACAGTGGATTAGGGTAACGATCCTGAGCTTGTCCTGACGGTTCCTCTATCTGTTTCTCATGTCATGAACTTCTCATACATAAAGTTAATCGTATCTTTAGTTGGAAAAGTGCCCTTTCCCTTGTATTTTGTTTTATAAATAGCAGAGAAGGTGGAGAGAAAAGGAAGATGGGACAAGGAAGTGGGTGGGAGCTGAGTGAGAGTGAGAGAGAGAGAGAGAGGAGGGGGGGGGGGGGGGGGAGATAGGCAGACGGAGAGAGACAGGGAGGAAATGAGGAAAGGAAAATACAAAGACAAACAGAGACAGAAAAAGTGGGAGAGGAGACAGGAGAGCGATGTAGACAGAGAATGACTGTCATGGCAGTGGAGAGAGTGTGAGAGGGAGAAGAATGATGGCAAAGAGAGACATCCAAGCAGAGAGAGAGAGAGAGAGGGATAGACCTGAAGGGAAGGAAATAATAAAAGATAGAGCAAGAGGGCATCAGAGAGACAGAGAAAGACAGAGAGATAAACAGGAATGAAGAGGTGAACAAGGAGAAACATATAGAGTGAAAACTGGGGGATGGAGTTGAAACAGAAACAAAGATGAGAAAGAGAGGGAGATGGTGCTTGGGCAGAAAGACAGAACAAAATACGAAGGAAGAAGGTGGACATGGAGAGACTTGGAAGATGAATAGAAGAAGGGATGCTAGCTCTCTGTCTCACTCTCTCTGTTCTTGTCTTCCTCCACTTTCCTTTGTCAAGAACAGAGACAGGGCGTGAGAATTAGAGGGAGAATTGAGAAAAGAAAGAGTAGGAAGACAAGAACAGAGAGAGTGAGAGAGCGAGAGAAAAAAAAATAGAAAGGTGGCACGGGAGAGGAGAGATGATACTGCTCAAAAAATGATTTCAACAGACTGGGGGCACTCGTTTTTGCCGTTTTTCCGAAGGCTCATAATTCCGAAACACACATTTCCCATGAGTTGGAGTTCATATTTCCTAAAATGAAAAAATTGTTCATAATTCCAATCATGTGTTGCATTATTCCGAAGGTTCATTTATCCGAAGGTACATATTTCCGAATGTTCATAAATGGAAAAGGTTTCATAATTCCGAAAATGAAATAGGGTTCGTAATTCCGAAAATGAAATAATGTTCATTATTCTGATAGTGAAATAAGGTACCTAAAAAGGAGGGGGGGGGGAACGACTGAGCTCCCCTCCCCCCCCCCCCCCCCCCTCTCCATATATCAATTGTCCACAAAAAGGGAGAGAGAGAGAGAAGGCGGAAAAACAATTACAGAATAAGAACAAGTGAATTATCTGGCGTCTGCCGGATCAATTTTTTTCATGTTATTCTATGTTTTTATCCTTCTTTCATTTTCTCTTTCTATTTTTTCTTTGTTTTCCCTTCTATCTTTTTTTCTATATTTCCTTATGTTATTCTTTGCTTTTGTGCTTCTTTCATTTCCCCTTTCTATCTAACAACATAACATATGTCTTTTTTTGCACCCCCCCCCCCCCCCTCCTCCATTTTAGGTTTCTTATTTCATTTTGGGAATTACGAACCCTATTTCATTTTGGGAATTACGAATCATATTCAATTTTCGGAATTATGAACCCTCTGTCATTTTCGGAAAAAACGAACCTTCGGAATTACGGACCTTCGGAATAACGAACCCTATCGGAATAATGAACCTTCGAAAATACGAAACTTTGGAAATACGAACCTTAGGAAAAAGCGACATGTAACCAACAACCTTACCCATAATACTCTTAGTACGAGTAATCACAGTATGCAAGTACTATGATCCACCGTCATCACAAAGAATAATAATCATCACTATGAGAGAAACTAATGGGAAAGGAACGCTAATATAAAGGCGCCGACACCTTATATTCGGGCAACTGTAACCTCATATTCTGGCATGGAGGTGATTTTACTGGTAACGTACATGTACATAGGCTTTACGTTGAGTAACGTTAATATTTATACATCTGAAAATGTACTTAATCTTGCCATTCGAGTATAATTTGTTCCTGAGTATCAAGAACAAATATCACTAAGTGATACACCTACGTTTATGAATCATGAAATTATCCTTTCAATGCATTCCAAAATGACAGTAAAGATAGTCATTAAAGTTCGCTGGTAAATCTGTTCTGAGTCCAGTGTAAATTCTTGGACCCAAACTATCTACTTCTAATTACTAATATCAAGGTGTGGTCGATCCAACCAGCCTCACATTTAAATAGACGAATAGAGTCATAGTACCAATCACCGTTAATATGACACTCTTGGTCAATTTAAGGGACATTTATAATGGCGTCATCTACGTTTGCAATCGTGGCCGAATTACCCAAGAAAGCTGAATCGATCATAAATATTTGTGTCCATTTTTGCATCAAAAGTATGTTTTGTTTTTCAAAGTTATTTAATGGAAACGGGTAAAACAGTGGCGTTATCGTGAAATAAAGCGCCCCTCATTCACTCCTCAGAGTTTCGGTTTATTCCGTACAATCCTTTTGATGACTTCATTCCGCCTCAACTCTGCCGAAACCAATATCATGATTGCAAACGTAGATGGCGCCAATATAAATGTCCCTCAAATTGACTAAGAGCGTCATATTAACAGTGATTGGTACTATGACCTATTCCTCTATTTAAGTGTGAGACTGGGTTGGTTCGATCGCAATAAGGCATATTTGTTTTTTAAACCACGAAATGTTGTTAATCTTAAACCATTCCGATAGTACAGCATTATTGACACATTATAGCTTATTCTTGCTATGGAGATACACGACAGAAAGATGAATTTGTTAATGTATGGCGTAGCAAAAGCAATGATGAATGTGTGGCTGATGTTGTTAGGAAGAGCTTTGAGGAGATTGGGTTTTCACATGAGGAAGCTCAGAATGTTTTACTTGTGCATACACATCGTTTACCTCGACGACTACCTCAGCATGTTGAAGGAGAGGAGCAAAGAGTACCTACACCTGATCCCATCATAGTTCGGTTTGCCATCATGCGTGATCGCGACGCCGTCTTATTAGCGTACCAGAAGTCCACGACGACGAGGACTCAAGGAATACCCCGCCCTGCTCGCCCAGCGTTCAGAATAGCTACCGATTTGCCCGCAAAGTTAAAGAAAGAACGGTTCTTGTTAGAGAAGGCAGCGTATCAAATCAGACGAAATGAGCAGAAATCTACAAGAATCCGGCTGGTGGGAACCAAATTGCGACTGGAAAGTAGAGAAAAAGGAATAGCAACGGCATGGAGGCAAGTGGTTGATTAAAGTACAATAAAAGCGAGAATAACCTACATTTCAATAACGAATGTAACATTTATGAAATGAGGTAGCGAAGCAATTGTTTTCTACAAATATGTGAGACCTACAAAATATCAAGCTTTGCGCTGAACAAAAGAGATTAATAAGAAATTATTGAAACAATGCCGCTTTTTTTTTTTTTTTGCTTTTTTTCTCATATGGTTTTATGTTGTGCCTTATAGCTATATTATGATAGATATGTTTATAAGACATTCACAAATTCAGGATCATCGCTAAAAGAAGCAAATGATCTTTCTTTTGTTCTGAGTGTCCTTCCGTTTGCCGTGGAACTGCCCATATTGTGCCTTGATATTATGGCGGATCTGTTTATGAGATATTCACAAATTTAGGATCATCGCTAAAGAGAAGCTAATAATCTTTTTTCTGACTTCCAGAGGAGAGTAAACCGATAGAGGTCTTCTTCGGAGGAAAAAAAAGGAAAAACAACAGACAAGATGTGCATATTTGATCTACATATAAGTTATTTCAAAATACATGTACCCAGAAATAAATGTAAAAGAAATGAATATCAATGCTGTGCGTGCTGATCATCATTATCTACATATATGCCATTTCGAAACACATGTACCCTGGGGTGAATGTAAAAGAATTGAATATCAATGCTATTTGTGCTGAACTGGATATTTTGCTTTTTTTTTCTTTTTTTTATATTTTTTTTTATGAATTTGAACTCAAGTTTTAGAATGCTTTTGAAGAGGTAATATCGATTGAACCTTATAGTGATTCAACATTGAATGTCTGTCACTTATTGGGAAAATGAATCTTATCCTCATACTAGACAAATTGACTGTCGAGAATTTGAATTCTTTGATTCTAATGAATGTTTTAATTGCCTGATCGTCAATGCTAAAAAAAAAATGACTCGATTATTTTATATATGGAATCAATTGATTCTATCGCCCAAAAGTTTTATGTATTTATACATGCAGCGCAATTATTTTGTTCTGATAAAGACATTCTGGAAAGAATGAGATCTTAGTTTCATTTTCCTTTTATTATGTGAAGCACCAGTAATATTTTAGTATCATTAGGACTATAAAATTCAAATACGGTAACAAGCACTGCAAATGTGTATAAAAAGTTAAAATTTGATATTTTATTTTATCTCATAATAAATATTTCGGGGTAAAGAAACACTACTCACCAATTTATATGAAACAAACCGAGATATTATAATAGAGTGCTTATCGTTTGTTTGTGGTATGCATCGCATGTTACTTATGTTTCATTCATATTGGTGATGCATTTGGTTAGTGGATGCCAGAAGATATTTTATAATTTGCCAAACACTATCTAAATATAGTTATAAGATCATTTAATGTTTTTCTTCTCTGTCGCTTTCATGTAGAAATACTTCAAATTACATTTTGTGGACCGATTGTTTTTTTGTTTTTTTTTTTTTTTTTATGATCCTTTAAACTGTTATCCATTATTGTGGATGCACATGAATTTTTTTTTTTTTTTTAAACAAAGTTTAATGTCATGTATCTTACAATGGAAGAGATGATGAAAAGTCTGTTCTTTTCAAATAATATCGTCCTTAGACTTTATTGAATCAATAGCTTTTATCATAATGAAAGCGATTTGTCCTACAGGGATTATTTGTTTTTGTTATTAAATAATAGATGTGAGACTTTGGAAGACAAGAGATCACATAGATTTTCTTTTTCTCTAATTCTGAGGAACAGTTATATATGTATTGAGTTTTTTACATATGGTGATAATTATTACGAATCTGACTATAAAATTTTTGTTTACATTTGATAGAAATGTGTCCTTTCGCTTTTTTTTTTTTTTGTCTTTCTTTTGCTATTTTGTTGTCCAAAGTCAGGTAAAAGAAATGTCAGATGGCAATTTCTATGTTACGAATCGAATGGAGACTATGAGAAAGGGCTAATATTTTCCGTAAACTAGTAACATGACCAAGCTATCGATCTTTTTCATTAATTGACCCTTATCTGTGACAGAGATGCTGTTGCTTGTGTGAATCGGTGGAGGATAATGCATGTTATTTTGTTTATATGCAGATTAATTACTTTATACATTTGCCGGACATCACAAAGGTTACGTTACAAGTAAGACTCCGTGGGCAATGAGGCGTTGAGCCTTTTTCTCATGCCGGGAGATACGTTGTTTTTTTATTTTATTTATCCTTTAAGAAGGATTGGTTGGCTTTCGGGGATCTGGAGTAAATGGGGTCACCTGTGGCTTTCTCGGTATCGCGTCTTGTCTCGCCTAATGAGACATATGTGTTTTTTGTGTCTTGTTTAGTCTGTGCTAGACACCACTGTAACTGTTATAGGTGTTGTAGTAGTTGTCATTGTGGGCTAGCACACAGTGTAGTCAGTGGTATTTGTTTGATGTTACAAAAGATTAAAAACTCCACAGGATTTGATTTTCATAGCTTCACGGTAAAGTCTATATGTGATGGATAGTTTCAGTATCATTTCTTTGAACTGTCGAGGTTTAGGAAATCGTGAAAAGAGAAATGACGTTTTGGAATATGTTAAGGCTAAAAGGTTTCAAATTTGTTGTTTGCAAGATACTCACTTTGTAGTTGAAGAAGAAGATTCTATAAAACGTTTTTGGGGAGACAATTGTTTTTTCAGTCATAAAGCGTCCAATGCAAGAGGTGTTGCCATTTTGTTTGGGGAAGGGGTGCAGTTTAATGTAAAACAAACTGAACGGTCAAAAGAAGGGAATTTCGTTGCTTTAGACCTACAAATATATGACTATGACATATCGTTGATATCATTGTATGGCCCTAATTATGACAATGTTAGTTTTTATGCAGATATTGAAAGAATTGCTCTGGATTTTGATAATCCACTAACAATTTTATGCGGGGATTGGAACCGGGTCCAAGATTTTGATAAAGGTACATATAATTATATTCGTCTGAATAACCCTAATGCCAAGAAAAAAGTCGATCTAATGAAGAATGATTTAAATTTAGTAGACCCATGGAGAGAGTTACATGCCCATTAAAAAATGCTTACATGGCGTCAAGCTACTCCCTTTAAGGCAGCTAGATTGGATTATTTTTTGGTTTCCACTGAATTACTGTCGCTCGTTAACAAAATAGAGATTTTACCTGGATATAGATCCGATCATTCCCTTGTGAAATTATCTTTGAATTTAAATCACTGTAGAGTAGGTCCTAGTTACTGGAAATTCAATAATTCATTATTAAGGGACGATAGTTATGTAGAACAAATTAAAGATGTTATTCAACAAACGATTAAGACCTATTCAGTCCAACATAATAACAATTCAAGTAGATTTGAGACAGAAGGACAGGATATACTATATGAATTTGCTGTTAGTGATCGATTATTTTTTGATACGTTGTTGACAATAATCAGGGGTGAAACAATTGTATATGCAACTAGAAAAAAGAAAAGATTGGTAAATTTGGAATATGATTTAGAGAAAGAAATTGTAGATTTGGAGAAGACATTGATATCAAAAACAGACAAAGATAGGGAGTTAGGTATATTGAATGAGAAGAAAGCTCAGTTGGAATCATTAAGAAAAGAAAAAATAGAAGGAATAAAGATGAGATCTAAAATTAAATGGATGGAATACGGCGAGAAACCATCAAAATATTTTTTGAATTTAGAAAAAAAAATGCTGTGAATAAACGGATATGCAAATTAGTCTCTACCAAAAACAAGGAGATTACAGCACAGGACGATATTGCATCAGAAATTGTATCATTCTATTCTAAATTGTATGAAAACAATCCGGTTGTAGATGTAGACTTAAACACAATATTAAATGACGAAGGTATAAATAAATTAACCAATTCGATGTCACAGAAGCTAGAAGGAGAGCTCTCTGTTGATGAGGTCTATCAGGCTCTTAAAAACATGAAAAATAATAAATCTCCCGGTCTAGATGGATTCACTGTCGAATTTTTCAAACATTTTTGGAAAGAACTACACATATTTTTAGTTAGATATCTGAATTCTGCATATTTATCCGGAATGTCCTACACACAGAAGTTAGGGGTTATCTCTTTAATACCCAAAGGAAATAAAGATAGACATTACTTGAAAAATTGGAGACCCATATCTTTACTAAATGTAGTATATAAATTAGGTTCCACTTGTATAGCAAACAGATTGAAGAATGTACTTCCTTTTCTTATACATGAGAATCAGAAAGGTTTTATGTCAGGACGGTTCATTGGAGAAAATATCCGTATGTTATATGATATATTATTGTACACTGACCTCAATGATATTCCTGGTTTATTGTTACTGATAGATTTTGAAAAGGCTTTTGATTCAATTTCTCACGACTTTATTCGAAAGGTATTACACTTCTTTAAGTTTGGTCCTTCTATTATAAAATGGTTTAATGTATTCTATGAAAATGCTCAGTCCTGTGTATTGATCAATGGACACCTGTCTCCAAGATTCTCAATAGAACGGGGATGTCGTCAAGGAGATCCATTGTCTCCATACATTTTTCTATTATGCGCCGAAATACTTGGTCTTTTATTTAGACAATCCAATTCGATTGTTGGTTTGAGTTTACCTACTGATAAACATCTTAAAATAATTCAGTATGCAGATGATACCCTTCTAACATTGAATGGATCAGTAAGGGAACTAAACAGTGCATTAAACATTTTAGATGAATATAACACAATGTCGGGTTTAAAGGTTAATATACATAAGACACATGCGATATGGATTGGAGGATATAAAAACAAGAAAGATGGTGTTCTTTTGAACCGAAATCTAAATTGGGTATTCGATGATTATTTCAGATATTTAGGTATAGATTTTTGTACGGATTTGCATAAAATGACAATTCAAAATTATAATGAAAAATTTAAAGAGATTAAAAGTCAAATGACATCATGGTTAAGACGATACTTAACTGTCCTTGGAAGAGTCACAGTTGTCAAATCATTGTTGGTATCCAAATTAAACTACCTTATTCTGTCTCTCCCAAATCCAGGTGAAAATTTTTTGAAAGATATAAACGCTCAGTTTTATAGATTTATTTGGGGGGAGAAACCTGATAAAATAAGTAGAAATCAAATGTCGCAAAGTTACTCAAACGGAGGGGTCAGAATGATAGATATAAACATACACTGCCAATCTTTGAAAATTTCCTTGATTAAGAAGTTGGTTAATGGCTCAATAGATAGTAATATCCTCTGTCTTTTACAATTTTTTTCGCCTGGATTACAAGACTTGAAATTGTATATGGGAAATAATTATTTTCGAGAACTGGCAAGTAAAACAGAGAACCCTTTTTGGAAAGAAATGTTTACGGCTTATAGTACACTCTTATCTATGCACTATGATACCATTTCTTGCCAACCCTTATGGAATAATGATTACATTAAAATAGGTAATACCTCAATTTATAACAAAACATTATGTAAAAAGGGAGTCCGCTTTGTCAATGATATTTTAGAGTCAAATGGTAATTTTCTCTCTCTGAAAGACCTCCAAGAAAAGTATAATGTTCAAATAAATTTTCTTTTCCATCGTGGATTATGTGACGCAATTAGACAAGGATACAAATGTACTACTTTTAACAGGGTGCAACAACCCCTGTTCCCAGATACAATGGCACTTGTTATGAAACGTATTAAAGGATGCTCACACATCTATGCAATTTTATTGAAGAAAAGGAAAGTAGAATGTAAAAGCTTTCTTAAATGGAAATGTATTTTGGATTTGAATGACAAGAATTGGGAAACATATTGTTCTATCGCATTTAACTGTACGATGGATGTGGGCTTACGATGGTTCCAGTTTAAGATATTGCAACGTATATTATATACGAATGATTTACTGTTTAAAATGAATTTAGTCCCACGTAAAGAATGTACATTTTGTAATGAACAGACTGAAACAGTTATCCATTTGCTATGTGAATGTACACATGTTAAACATATTTGGGATAGGTTGGAGCATTGGATATACACTGGAACCGGAAATAGAATGATATTATCACTGCAAGATAAATTATTTGGTTTAAGAGGTACAAATAACTATGCATTGAATTGTATGCTGATAGTGGTGCGACAGATGGTATATACTTGCAAAATAAAGAAACAAAGGCCCGATTTTGATTATATAAAAGTTTCGCTTATAAATTATTTTAAAAATGAAAAATACATTGCAGATTCGAATTGTAGAAATAATAAATTCACAAAAAGATGGTTTCAGTTCAGGAATTTGTTTACATGACGATGCATCTTTAAATGGCGACTATTTCAGATATTCACCGCCTTTGGTTGGCTTTCTATGTGGGCATGTTCGTGTTCGCGCTGTTCGGCCAGAACAATGTGGTTTGGATGTTCTGGCTGAGTGATGCGAACAGGTGATAGAGGTGCCGACTGGTGGTGCTGGGTTTTGTTTTCTCCAAATAACTAGCAGTGACAGAAATAAGTATTTGTATACCACAATATTCAAGGATGATACATGTCTGTGTTTGTATTGTTTCGCTTTTTCTTCATGGATTCCATGAATACACTATTGAAAATATGTTTGTCTTCTGTGAACCCGACAGTTCAAGAAACATTTGTATTTTGAATTATTTTGAATTATTGTATTATGCATTTACATTCTAAATGTGATTTACCTTGAATATGTTTGTTAATTTGTTATGAATGAATATCAATAAAATCCCTGTGGAGGGAAAAATATTTAAAAAAAAAAAAAATTATTGACACATATCATATAAATTTGTATGCATTGATGTATGTTTGAACCATACGTCTGTTGTTAGAACATGCATGTATCTTACAAATCATATTAGGATAGTGTTCGAAACGCACCTTCTCTAATACGTAAATGCTACCCTAATCTACTGCAATGTATTTGGGTCTCAAATGACTAATAATACCGTATCTGATTAAAAAAAAAAAAAAAAAAAATCAAGCAGTACAGAGTACTCGATGTATAATATTTTTAAAAAATCAATTAAACTTCATGCATTTATGCCCATAACTCATCGTATAGCCCTTACCAATGCTGGTAAAGCGCCTCAACTGTGCCACTTCTAACACACAGAAGTCTACAGGGTTTCGCACACAATAGCCAATGGGCCTCGATTGTGCATGAAAAACGCATGTATTTCCTGAACTGAGATGTGTCATTATAAAGCTGACCATACAGGTACATTTTAAGGTATACAGCCAATCCGCAGGTCCCCAAAAAGCGCGCTATTTTATTTCCAGTTCTGCCTGACTATGAATACATAATGAGCAAGAACAGCCAGGAACATCTTATTTGCAAACTATTGAATAGACTACTTATCATTCACCAATTGCCATGAGTTATGCATCAAATAAAAGAAGAGGGATCAGAGATTTGTGACATGTTTTTGTTGTTTTCAAAATAAAAGACGAAATTGGTAAAAAATGGTGTTCCTTTTATGACAAAAAATGGAAATGAAATGAAATATAAATCTGGCCAAAACTACCCTAGTTTTATTGTGAGCCAGGGAAAATTTGACAGGAGCGTAAAGGGCATTTTCTGTACTTTCCAAAGATTGAAATAACATTAATGTGCACTTCATGACAGGGTCAGGATCCAGCAATATGTAACCAATGTACACACTTTGTCTTTAAAAAAGTCAATTCCAGCATTCCGATTGGTTACCACCACGCAAGATGTTTTCTCACAGCCTGGCAACAGCTATGCGCATGTTTGCGCAAGGATGAAGCAACAGGTTGCGCATTGTTTCATTCAACGCGCACTTGGTTACAGATGGCTTGCTTGCCAATCACAGGGCTAAGATTCTATGGTCTTGACCATGGTCTTGACAACGGATGATCTGCGGCTGAATATTGCTGGATCCTGACTCTGTCATAAATCTATGGATGTTTTGAATGTAACGATGAAAAAGATGAGATTCCAGCGCTTCCATACATATGTGTCTTGATGGCGGCTCATATACTTTTTATATGTCTTTTAACAACTTGAAATCTTGTTAAAAAAAGGCTTTTGTATGACTATTTCATCAGTTATTTTAAACAACTTATTTCTAAAATTCTGACTAAAACAAAATATCCCTGTGTTGGTGAACTATTCATTTATTTTTGCAGAAAGTCTAATGAGCATAGCATTTATATTTATTTAAGAACATAACTTTAAAGATGACCATGCGATACAGCCGACTGGGTGCAGGGAGAGAGTCCACTTCGGGCACTGGAAATAAAATGCGCGATTTTTGCTCATTTGCATACGACCTGCGGTCTGACTGTATATGTATACATTTATATATTAAATTCATGGTAATATCCCTCTTAACATAATTATTTAAGCAAAAATTAGCGGGTTATCATTGTTTTGAAAAACCAGATGATGTCAGGATTTACGATTTTCAGTGCATATTCTGTCACTCTTTTCATACTTTTTGATGTTGTCAGGAATCCACTTTTCTCAAATCACAAAAACAACTCACTGAATCGATCCCTCATTTTATTATTTCTCAGAAAAGCTTTTTTATTTATTATTGCATCTAATTAAAAATATATGCTAATTATGGAATTCCATCAAAAATTCAAGATGGCCGCCAAATGGCCGGTGATGAACCCCATGGGACACGATTTGGCACAATGGGAACATAAACATTCATTAACTAGACACTTCAGGCATTATACAAAAGTTGGTTAAATGTATCCCGATGGTGCACGGGAATCCCCCTTTCAGACTAGACCAGTGCTCTCTCTCTCTCTTTCTCTCCCTCACTCTCTCTCAGGCTAGCTTAGCTGCGAATGGTCACGTCTATTCATGATAATGCTTTATTTGAATTGGTGCAGCCATGTTCATGTTTGTTGATCGTCGGCTCGTTTGACTATACAGAGTGTCCCAGAAATAAATTACACAGTTGGAAAAATCCCCCCCCCCCACAAAAAAAAAAAAATGTTTCAAAATATTGTAAGGATATATACACTCTTAGAAGAAAGGTTTGTTTGAGCACCTTTAAAGGTGCTTATATTTGCCACACCAGTGCCACCTTTTGGATGTCCCTAAGCACCTTTTGAAAAGGTTTTCATAGACACCTTTAAAGGTAAGACCTAAGAGCTAGCCTACTCTTGAGCAATATTTTATCGTCCTTCGAAAAAAAAATACAATATATCCATAGTAACTTAAATCAATAAATTATAACAACATGCAATAGAACACATTGATACAATTTGTATCAAACCAAAGTATTTTGAAAATGACGAATGTAGATAAATATAATCGTGGACATGTTTAAATAATATCTACAGATTATGATAAAGACTAATACGCATAATAAAAGGTGGAGAAATCTAAGCTCAATGGCTAAGGTCCTTTTAATGGAACTTGTAGACACCTTTTCAATCCGGCACCAGTTTGGAGCTAATGAGTACCCCATAAGCATCATTTTTTCTCAGAGTGTACCAGTGGATAGTTTAGGGTCTTTTCTATCAAATGACACCAAAATATATCACAGTATTTTACGCTTGAGTGAGCAAAGACCAATAATGAGATAGGGTGCAAATTGCAGTCTTGACAAGAATTGATATTGGCTCTGGCTGGTATCAGCCGAGCTGAGAGTCATAGAAGAGGCTTAGACATTTCCATATTCTGATCAATGAAAGACAATATTTTATGCTTGAATTAGTAATTAACTACTTCTGGGTGTTTCAATAATTATGTTCCTTTGGTGAGTCTTTTAATTTCATCTGGCTTGCTTACTCAACCATATAGTTTTGATGGGATATAGCAGGAAATACATTGAACAAAGTCTATTCTTTCATAAATACTCTGTCAGTGATAAGAATATAAAATTTCGAAGTCTTTTCGTGATTATCAACTTGACTCATACCAGCCAAGAATGGTCAACACCATTTCACAAAAGTGGCTCACTCAAGCATAAAATATGTTGAGATATTTTAGTGTCATTTGATAGAAGAGATCATATGCTAACTACAGGTATGGAATTTTCCCGAAAATATTTTGAAATATTCAATTGGGGAGCCTTTTTTTTCCAACTGTCAATGTTAAACGGTTTTCAACTTTGGGCCTGTTTAGCAGTATGTCCGAGGACATTTTCGGACAGAACAAAAAAAAAAATCGTGAGAACAATGGTCCTCGGAAGCCGGACAATAGTCCTCGAACGTCGAACAATGAATTTGTGCTTTATTCCGTCGACTGTCCGAGGACAAGGAACAATAGAGGAACAATACTTGTCATCGGAGGGAGGGGGTGTGGACTTTTGTTTGTGAATGTGTGTTTGCGTGTATGAGTGTGTTTGTTCGTGTTGGAGTGCGTGTGCGTGCATGTGTGGGCCTGTTTAGCAGTATGTCCGAGGACATTTTCGGACAGAACAAAAAAAAAATCGTAAGAACAATGGTCCTCGGAAGCCGGACAATAGTCCTCGAACGTCGAACAATGAATTTGTGCTTTATTCCGTCGACTGTCCGAGGACGAGGAACAATAGAGGAACAATACTTGTCCTCGGAGGGAGGGGGTGTGGACATTTGTTTGTGAATGTGTGTTTGCGTGTATTAGTGTGTTTGTTCGTGTTGGAGTGCGTGTGCGTGCATGTGTGGGCCTGTTTAGCAGTATGTCCGAGGACATTTTCGGACAGAACAAAAAAAAAATCGTGAGAACAATGGTCCTCGGAAGCCGGACAATAGTCCTCGAACGTCGAACAATGAATTTGTGCTTTATTCCGTCGACTGTCCGAGGACGAGGAACAATAGAGGAACAATACTTGTCCTCGGAGGGAGGGGGTGTGGACATTTGTTTGTGAATGTGTGTGAGGGGGGGGGAGGGGGGGGGGGGGGGGAGGGTGGGGTGTGGACATTTGTTTGTGAATGTGTGTTTGCGTGTATGAGTGTGTTTGTTCGTGTTGGAGTGCGTGTGCGTGCATGTGTGGGCCTGTTTAGCAGTATGTCCGAGGACATTTTCGGACAGAACAAAAAAAAAAATCGTGAGAACAATGGTCCTCGGAAGCCGGACAATAGTCCTCGAACGTCGAACAATGATTTTGTGCTTTATTCCGTCGACTGTCCGAGGACGAGGAACAATAGAGGAACAATACTTGTCCTCGGAGGGAGGGGTAGTGGACATTTGTTTGTGAATGTGTGTTTGCGTGTATGAGTGTGTTTGTTCGTGTTGGAGTGCGTGTGCGTGCATGTGTGGGCCTGTTTAGCAGTATGTCCGAGGACATTTTCAGACAGAACAAAAAAAAATCGTGAGAACAATGGTCCTCGGAAGCCGGACAATAGTCCTCGAACGTCGAACAATGAATTTGTGCTTTATTCCGTCGACTGTCCGAGGACGAGGAACAATAGAGGAACAATACTTGTCCTCGGAGGGAGGGGGTGTGGACATTTGTTTGTGAATGTGTGTTTGCGTGTATGAGTGTGTTTGTTCGTGTTGGAGTGCGTGTGCGTGCATGTGTGGGCCTGTTTAGCAGTATGTCCGAGGACATTTTCGGACAGAACAAAAAAAAAATCGTGAGAACAATGGTCCTCGGAAGCCGGACAATAGTCCTCGAACGTCGAACAATGAATTTGTGCTTTATTCCGTCGACTGTCCGAGGACGAGGAACAATAGAGGAACAATACTTGTCCTCGGAGGGAGGGGGTGTGGACATTTGTTTGTGAATGTGTGTTTGGGGGTGGGGGTGTGGACATTTGTTTGTGAATGTGTGTTTGCGTGTATGAGTGTGTTTGTTCGTGTTGGAGTGCGTGTGCGTGCATGTGTGGGCCTGTTTAGCAGTATGATGAATTTTCTACAAAATATCGTAATAGATGCTTGATGCACGAAAAGTAACAAACGAATGGTTTTTCCTTTCGATGATATTTCTAGATATTTTATTCTGAAAAGTACAGGATGCAAAAAGACGTCTTGACGCCGCAGTAGCGCCCTCTAGTCCTCTAGTTATGTATTATGCCATATACTTATGTTTATATTTCTCATTTACATATGTAAACCGATTGTGGAAACAAATCAAATCAGATCAAATCAAATCAAATATCACTTTTGTAATTCTTCAACATAGTCTCATGACCAATTTAACAACTTTTAGAAAATCCAAATAAATTATAAATGATTTCAAGATTTAAAAATATAAAACTTCCGTCTTATCTTTACAATTATTTTTATGACTATAATGATGAATTTGAAATGAATTCTATCACGACATTCTCATCATCAAAGACGACATCACCGTCTCTCCAGCACGACTTTTTAGCGAATGTCGTGAGTGGTGTGCACTGTTTTTTTTTTTGCCGTTTATCGTGTAGCATGTCGTGCTGTCGTGTCGTTTGTCGTGCGTCGTGTTTGGTGTGAATCCGCCTTAATAAGCATTGATCATATTTTGGTAAAAATTTGAAGAGAGCTAAACCCCTTGGCACAGTAAGAGTTAATCCCGAAAATTAGGGAGTGATATTTAGCAACTCCGGCCGGTCCTATGAAGACCCTCTTATATAGAGGTTGGGAAATTGGTGAAGACATGACCTTTCTTCTTAAAGATATTTTGTTTTCCATGTTCGTGCTTTCTCTTCCTCTCTTTCTCTCACTCAAGGGTTAACATTAGCTACAAATGAACATACGCAGTATATTCACAACAGAAGCTGATTTTGAAATAATGCAGCCATACTTGTCTGTTGATTGTCGATCTTAATCATATTTGCTGAAAAATGTTTATTCTTAATACTTGTTATGGTGGTTTCTAATGTAATATGGTAAGCAAGAGATATGAATTTGCTCATCCATGAAGATGACACTTCAAAATAAATTGAGGTAGATACGTTTTAATTAAATTTAGCAAAATTATTTCGTTTCGAACATATCCCTGCTACAACCGGTAGTGTCAGAATGATACGTAATGCGCAAATGCGGATAATGGAGTACTAATTTTCACATTAATTGTATCTCCCGAACTAGTGTTCGGGCATACTATGGATTTGGCATCGTCGTGCCGCGTCCGCGTCCGCCGCAGAGATTTTCTTGTGAGCGCTCTACTGGCTGCAGTTTTTGTCGGATCACCTTCAAATTTCACATGGAGGTGCATCATGGTAAGCTGAAAAAGCCTATTGCTTTTTGGTTTGGGCGGAGTCATGGTTGCCATGGTAACCATATTTTTAAAGAAATAGTAAAGATTTTCTTGTGAGCGCTAAAAAAAAACAACTACAAAATGACAAAAGTACAAAAAGGTCAAATTTGTCAGCAGTGATACCCGAGGTCCCAAATTGCCACTTTATCCATTTCAGTCATTGATTCAAATGGGGGATGGGTAACGGGTTCGGGGGATACATGTACTCGGACTGGTCCCCCCCCCCCACCCCCCCCCCCCCCCCCCCCCCCCCCCCCTGTCACTATCCGAACATTCCCTGAAAATTTGGTGCAAATCCGTTTACCCGTTCTCTAGTTATCTTGTACACAAACAAACAAACAAACATACGGAGCCCTTTACATAACCCTGCCGATTTTATCGGCGTGGGTAAAAAAGCAAGGGCGCCACCTTCTCTGAATATCAGCATAGTCATCACATATATTTGACACTGAATAAACTTAACTGGTGAGGGTCGATCCCTTGTGAATATTATTTATATTTCATACTCTTTCTATTTCATTTTCTTGCAGGAGATATTAGTTACGACGGAAAGACTTCATAATTATGCAGCACTTTTGTAGTTGGTGATATCGATTACTTTACGATTATATTCGTACCCCGTAACGGTAGAAATGCATTTATTTTAAAGAACAGTACTTTTATTGAAACAATTTAATCCTTGAAGCATATCACAATCAATAGGGTTTGTTTGCATATGATTATTTATTTATTTTTTTGTTGAATGCGTCCCCACATTTCATTCGAAACGAATGGCCAATGGGAGGATCTGAAAACCCCCCAATGAATATGACATTTGTTCATCACCATTATAGGTTGAACGACTTTCACTGGAAAGGATGACTATATCTGAAGAGATAACATCACACAACTTGGCCACATTCTTGAACAAGCTCCCGAAACTCAAAGATCTGACTCTACGAAGAAACACTTTTCACAGAGATTTCTACACCGAGCTAGCATCAGGGACAGGCTCAAAAGATGTGAGCAATTTTACTTAATTTATACAAACTGATAAGCTTTGCGTTTATCATGTAACCTCGTTTACAAAGACGTCATGTCGATACTCGGTACAGTACTAGGCTCGAATACTGCTTGAACAAATCGAGGTTGTATAAGTACAACTAACTCATGTCTATGATGAGGAAGGGGAATGACAATAAGAAATACAATAGCCAATGCAGTCAAATGCGATCAAGAATATAGAAGTATCATTGTGATTATGTTCCAACTGCAATAAGAGAACGATCAAACCTTTGGAAAGCCTTGAAATAGCAAAACTTTTTTTTTCTATAATATGAAAACTTACACGTTACTTACCCGTCAATATTATAGTGTATGAGACAGTTTAAAATCGCGTAGCTGACAATTAACGTGTTATTTCTCGTTATTATAACGTTCTCACTCAATTTACGGTGTTTTATTGGAGTAGTTACGAGCAAAAGTCAAAAATACGTAGGCGTTCGACTCTTGTCATAATTACACCGCATATCGAGAAACTACTGGAAAATGCAGACACAATGGAAAAAAGTAACACCACGAATATGGACATTATCTTGCATGAAAAGGGAAGTGAAGAGGAGTAAGCAAAACAAAATTTCTTTCCAGAAAACTAGGGAATGATATTCTTTCACGAATCCCGCCGACCCTATCAAGGCCGTTTCATGTGGACGTTTCGAGAGGGGGGATGCGTTTAGACCTAACCTTTTCTCCTCTTTAAAAATGTTTTCACCATGTAGTCTAGTTGGAAGGGGAAAGTGGGGGGGGGGGGGGGGGGTTTCCTGTGCACCATCAAGATACATATTTTAACCAACTTTTATTAATAATGCCTGAAGTATCTACATGTAGATAATGAATTTTTATGTTCCCATTGCCAAACCGTGTCCCATGTGGTTCAAAATCGGCTATTTTGGCGGCCATATTGATTTTTTAATGAGATTCCATAATTAGCACATCTTGTGCATTGTTTGAGTAAAAATAGGATGAGGAATCGCTTCAGAGCGTTATTTTTGTGATTTGAGTAGCCTGGATTCCACACAACATCAAGTAGTCTGAAAAAAGTGATAACATTTGCACTAAAAACCGCGCATCCTAACGTCATCTTGTTTTTCAACGAGTAAAAACAATGATTGTCTATTGTGTGCGAAACCCCTAGACTTCTGTGTGTTAGAAGCGGCACAGTTGAGACGCTTTACCAGCATGATTGGTAAGAGTACTATGTTAATTGTGAATTAATGCACAGAATTCAATTCGATTTTTTTTAATGATATACATTGAGTAATTTGTAGTGATTGATGTTTTATGTTCAAAGGCGGTAAAATTAATTGAGACCAAATCGAAAATACTGTAGATACATATTACAGTGGATTAGGGTAACGATCCTGAGCTTGTCCTGACGGTTCCTCTATCTGTTTCTCATGTCATGAACTTCTCATACATAAAGTTAATGGCATCTTTAGTTGGAAAGTGCCTTTTCCCTTGTATTTTTTTAATAAATATACAGACAGATTTACAAACTCACACGCAGAGAAGGTGAAGAGAAAGGGAAGGAAGATGGGACAAGGAAGTGGGTGGGAGCGGAGTGAGAGTGTTTGAGAGAGAGAGGGGGAGTGTTAGAGCAGCGATTTAAGAGAGGGGGAGATAGGCAGACGGAGAGAGACAGGGAGGAAATGAGGAAAGGAAAACAGATAGACAGACAGAAACAGAAATAAAAAGTGGGAGAGGAGACAGGAGAGCGATGTAGACAGAGAATGACTGTCATGGCAGTGGAGAGAGTGTGAGAAGGAGAAGAATGATGGCAAAGAGAGACATCCAAGGAGAGAGAGAGAGAGAGAGAGGGATGGACCGGAAGGGAAGGAGATAAAAAAAGATAGAGCAAGAGGATATCAGAGAGACAGAGAAAGACAGAGAGAGAAACAGGGATGGAGAGGTGAACAAGGAGAAACATATAGAGTGAAAATAGGGGATGGAGTTTAAACAGAAACAAAGAAGAGAAAGAGAGAGAGAGAGAGAGATGGTGCTTGGGCAGAAAGACAGAACAAAATACGAAGGAAGAAGGTGGACATGGATAGACTTGGAAGATGAATAGAAGAAGGTATGATAGCTTTCTCTCTTCTCTCTCTCTGTTCTTTTCGCTTACACACTTCCTCCACTTTCCTTTCTCAATTCTCCCTCTCTACCGCACTCTTTTTTTATATTCCTGTAAAAGGAAGAACAGAGACAGGGAGTGAGAATTAGAGGGAGAATTGAGAAAAGAAAGAGGAGGAAGACAAGCAGAGAGAGAGCGAAAGAGAGCGAGAGAAAAAAACATGTGGCACGGGAGAGGAGAAATGATACTGCTCAGAAAATGATGTCAACAAACTGGGGGCACTCGTTTTTGCCGCTTTTCTGAAGGTTCGTATTCCCAAGGCTCATAATTCCAAAACACAAATTTCCCATGACTGGGGCGGGGGGGGGGGGGGGTTCATATTTCCTAAAATGGAAAAAAGGGTTGATAATTCCAAACATTTGTTGCATTATTCAGAAGGTTCGTTTATCCGAAGGTACATTTTTTCCGATATTTTCGATTTTGGGCCACTTTCAGTTCGCCAAAAAGCTAGTATTCATTTTTGGCGCCATTTTTCCGTGGCCATGAGGGGTCAAGGTCAAGGTCATCATGGCATTAAATCGGGGACCGCGGGCGTCAGGCAGGGGTCGAAAAAATTTCGATTTTGGGCCACTTTCAGTCCGTCAAAAAGCTAGTATTCATTTTTGGCCCCATTTTTGACCATGACCTTGAGGGGTCAAGGTCAAGGTCATCATGGCATTAGATCGGGGACCGTTGGCCCCAGGCATACGTCAAAAAAAAATCCGACTTTAGGCATTTTTGAATATCAAATGAATATCAAATGAATATCAATTGAATATCAAATGAATATCGAATAACGAATAACGAATATCAAAACAATTATTCTATGTTTTTATCCTTCTTTCATTTCCTCTTTCTATCTTTTTTTTTGTTTTCCCTTCTATCTTTTTCTTTTTCTATCTTTTCTTATGTTATTCTTTGTTTCTGTGCTTCTTTCATTTCCCCTTTCTATCTAACAACATAACATAACTCATTTTGCCGCCCCCCCCCCCCCCCCCCCCCTTCCTCTATTTTAGGTTTCTTATTTCATTTTGGAATTACGAACCCTATTTCATTTTCGGAATTACGAATCCTATTCAATTTTCCGAAATACGAACCCTCGGAATTACGGACCTTTGGAATAACGAACCTATCGGAATAATGAACCTTCGAAAATACGAAACTTTGGAAATACGAACATTCTGAAAAGCGACATGTAACCAACAACCTTACCCATAATACTCATAGTACGAGTAATCTCAGTATGCAAGTGCTATGATCCACCGTCATCACAAAGAATAATAATCATCACTATCAAAGAAACTAATGGGGAAGGAAACATAATATAAAGGCGCGACACCTTATATTCGGGCAACTGTAACCTCATATTCTGGCATGGGGTGATTTTACTGGTAACGAAAATCTGATCATGTACCTAGGCTTTACGTTGTGTAACTTTAATATTTATCCATCTGAAAATGTACTTAATCTTGCCATTCGAGTATAATTGGTTCCTGAGTATCTTTACAAAGTGATACACCTACATTTATGAATCATGAAATTATCTTTTCAAAGCATTCCAAATTGACGGTAAAGATAATCATTAAAGTTCGCTGGTAAATCATTCTGTTCTGAGTCCAGTGTAAACTCTTGGACCCAAACTATCTACTTCTAATTACTAATATCAAGGTGTGGTCGATCCGACCCATTTATAATGGCGTCATCTATGTTTGCAATCGTGGCCGAAATACCCAAGAAGGGCTGAATTGATCATAAATATTTGTGTCCATTTTTGCATCAAAAGTATGCCTTGTTTTTCAAAGTTATTTAATGGAAACGGGTAAAACAGTGGCGTTATCGTGAAATAAAAGCGCCCCTCATTCACTCCTCAGAGTTTCGGTTTATTCAGTACAATCCTTTTGACGACTTCATTCCGCCTCAACCACAGAACTCCTAAAGACGTAGAAGGCTCGTGCGGGTGCGAAATTGTAGGCATTGTTCGTACGTGATCACGTGATATCCGCCATGTTGGTTAGTCCTTCGCTCTCCAGCTCCGGATTCATGAAGCTCGTCGCGTCAACGGCATTCATTCAGTTCAAATTGTTTGATCAACACTCGGGTTACCGGTATATGAAATCTTACTGAAATTGCTAGATTTTTCTAATGCTTGTATCCAAATGAACCAAGACGAAAAGAGAGGGAAGTTTCTCTCGAAATACATGAAATATATTATTGCCAGTGTTATCAAATGTTGCTTTGGGCATTTTCATGCTTATTTGTTATTATAGAAATGCAGTCATCATCCACTCTTGTTGCTCATTTTGATAAATTTACTGCACTACATTTACTTACCATTTCAAACAACTTTGATCACTGAAATGATTCTCATGGTTCTGGCAAATTTGATTTGATTTCTACATTTTCCATGTATATAACAAAGGCAAGAGGTAACATATAAACAGATACTGCATAATACAAAATAATACATACATATAAGCATATAAGCAAATGAATTACATAATATACATATAGAGTTTTACGTATTATATAAAAATAGAAATATAAGTAATGTATATACTAGTCATTTATAAGTATTATGCAATACACCAAGTTGAAAAAAATGTAGGAGACTGCCCATAAGCAAAGCTTGACGAGGATGACAGCCTCAAAGAAATAAACATGGAGGTAACATCTTACTATAAAAACAAACAAAAAACAAGAGAAGAGAAAAGAAATATGCGCATTACTGCGCAGGAGTGAATTGAAAGTGGAAATTTATGTTATTGTATTCATATCTTGATGCAAGACTTCATGCTTGTAAGAGTTCGACAGCATGAGGTGTCACTCATTTCAGTACGTTGCAATATATAGCCCTCAAGAAAATTCTTTGTCTTTACAGATCACTGTTATGATCCAGACATCTCTGTTTTGTTGACGGTTGTCACTCTAAATAAGAACATTAAACATACATCAAGTCCAACGAAGTGTCACAAGTCACGACTGCCAAATTTTAAACAAAAGGTAGCTTTCGGAGAGGACTACAACCTAATCATTAATCATTAAAATTCTAATTTGACAAAACTAAAGTCATTACAATTCTAATTCGCCCAAAAAAAAAAAATCGCCAGACCTCCAAAATTCGCCCAGTTGGGGGGGGGGGGGTATAGTGGTCCAGTTTCCCTTATTTTCATTCTAAAAGGGGGGGGGGGGCACAATCCACAAAAGGGATCCTCTATGGTCAAAATGCATACTTTTCTTCTAAGGGGGGGGGGGGCACGGGCCGGAAGTGCCCCCCGGATCCGCCAATGCTATGATGATTATGCTTTTGATGCCTTTGCTCTACTGTGCCAATGTCCCGAGTTTTATGCCAAAGTTATTTGCACAGTTGCAGATACATCTATCTTTGATTATTATACATGTAAAACAAACAGCATAGTCATAGATATTAATGATTTTTTCCCATGTAGGTTACTAAATTATAGAAATTACAAACATTGTCAAATGATATTCCATTGATGGTAAGGACCAACTTTAATTGAGATGATCTGGGAGCAGTGAATTCTGACTGTAAACAATAAGCACATCATCGTATTCATCTGTTTCTTAATATCGATTAGACACACTCAAAATCTGCTGGATTTTATCTTGACACTAATATAGTGAAGCGTCATGAATAATAATAAAAAAAAAGAAATACAATGAAAGGAGAATCTTGAGCCTGGCTTGTAAAAATACAAACGTTTCTTCAAAGTTAAAAAAACAAAAACAGTTGAATATAAATTGATTCAAGCGGCGGCTAAGCAATGCGTCTACTCAGAAAGTGGTAGGAGGGCTACAGACTTACCCCCCCCCCCCCCCTCTTCTCCCCGTTCAAATGCCAATCTGATTGATCCACAATTTAAAAAAAGTTCATCGATAAAGTCCTGACTTATATAAGGATTATCATCAAAGATAAAAAGAAACATGGCAGAGTATGTTGAACACATCCTTAATTCAAAAAATCAATTAGGCATCACGGCCCCGACATATGGAACTCCTTATACCTGAATCGCTTAAGTTACGGACTTCACATTTTTCTTTTAAAGCCATTACAAAAACACATTCTTAATCAATACAGTAATTAAAGTAAAGAAAAATTAACCATTTATTGAGGCATAATTGAACCATACGTCTGTTGTTAGAACATGCATGTATCTTACAAATCATAATTATTTGGATAGTGTTCGAAACGCACCTTCTCTAATACGTAAATGCAACCCTAATCTACTGCAATGTATTTTGGTCTCAAATGACTAATAATACTGTCTCTGATTCTAAAAAAAAAAAAAAAATCAAGCACTACAGAGTACTCAATGTATAATATTTTAAAAAAAATCAATTAAACTTCATGCATTTATGCCCATAACTCATCGTATAGCCCTTACCAATGCTGGTAAAGCGTCTCAACTGTGCCACTTCTAACACACAGAAGTCTATAGGGTTTCGCACACAATAGCCAATGGGCCTCGATTGTGCATGAAAAACGCATACAGGTACATTTTAAGGTATATGTATACATTTATATATTAAATTCATGGTAATAAAATTATTTTACGGTAAGGGATCCTTATGATGATTATCACTCGCCGGTGTGGCTACATGATAAGTTTTACAATGATATTGCCCGTATAGCTTCATCCTCAAAGGTAATTTGAATGTAGCTATCATAATTATGTCGATGGACAATATTGGTAAAATGATCGAAAAATTGGAAAATCATATTGATAGCTTTATCGGTTACTCATTATAACCTTGCAATACACAAAAGGGGCAATTTGAAATTACAATTTACATCAAATGACACGTTTATTGGCGAACATCCCATGAAGGATTATTTGTTTTTGCAAGTACTTTAATTTGGGAAAATAAAACTTCTCTCAGGTATCCTTTTATATTTGCTTAGGGAAATGAAAGTTCTTGGTAGAAGCTTGTGTATAAACATAGGCCTAAAATGTTTTAGAACTTTGGGAAATTCTTCCAGTAAGCACTGGATCTACATGTATATGACTCTATACGCCCCTACAATTGATACATAATTGTCTCTTCATAGCGGAGGGGAGATTGTATTATCCATTCAATAATGACAATCACATTAGTACCATATATTGAATATATCGTTTCCTAACCATTAGGAAATACGGGGCTAATTTAAATCAAACCATTAGAATTCACATCAAATAACACGTCAATTGGCTCGCATCCCATGAAGGATTATTTTTTTTTTTGCAAGTACTTTCATTTTGGAAAATAAAACTTCTCTCGGGTATCCTTTTATATAATTTTGATGAAGATGAATGTTCTTGGTAAAATCTTGCGTATATATTTTAGAACTTTGGGATACTTTTTTAGCAAGCCCTGAATCCATATGAGGCTAGTATACAGTTTATACATATCTTCTCTTCATACGGGAGGGGAGATTATATTTGTTTGTTTGTTTGCTTTTATTTCTGCGTTCTACTAACATACAATAGTTTACAATACAATTCAATTTTTACATAAGTATTACATAAGTAAAAAAATAATCATGTACAATAATAGTATACAATAATAAACATAAGACAAAACATACAGATAAAATTAAGGAATATAATAGACCTATGTAAATATTTTTCTCCAATAAACTAGAGAGGTAATTTAGAACGCAGGAGACCGCCATCGTATTATACAAATAACCAGGGCTCGGGGAAATCTAGTGCGATTGGTTGGGTCGGTCGAAGTGACTACAGTCATTTATTTCTTCCAGGGCCGAGAGCCCCGAGAGAAATATACGATTGACTGTAGTCGCTGAAAATCGGCCCCATAGATCGTACTAGATTTCCGAATAAAGGCCTGTATATTTGTTTTATATCGCTCATCAACATTTTGGATTTAACTTTGATCTAGTACTCCATTATATATCGAGAAGTGTTAAGAGAAGTAATGGCGAACATACTGGAATTTAAAAGGTTAATCAAAAGACTTTCTTAAAACATTTTAATAAAGAGATCGAAATTTTCAACGGCTTTCCTAATTGTTTCTTAAAACAACTCTCAAAATAATGAAATGGGAATGAAAGTCATGCAGGATACAAAAATTACGAATACTT
The DNA here is from genome assembly GCA_025617745.1 of Heliocidaris erythrogramma. Taxonomy (NCBI): domain Eukaryota; kingdom Metazoa; phylum Echinodermata; class Echinoidea; order Camarodonta; family Echinometridae; genus Heliocidaris; species Heliocidaris erythrogramma. Next base: position 47,436,293 of record CM046863.1, on the reverse strand, counting down.
TTTGTTCATATCGTTTAAATTGCCTTGAGGTTTTTATTTACATTCAAACATGAACAACAAAATTGCGAAAACAATACAAGTAAGTCAATTAGCAAAGAAATATTTTTTTTTTCGAAAGTATATATATTTCATCAAAATCATATTTATTCTGGAGGATGAACATTTTGTATACACACCAAAGGAAATTGTTATTACAACGTCTATTTCTCTGTCAATATTTATCTTAACTAAACAAGAGATATCAATGTAAATATTAACATTAAAAGTATACAACACCTTCTGATTAAGATATGCAAAGAAATGTTTTAGTTCGCATTCAGTAAACACGTGTTCTATAACTTCTATTATTAGTGTCAATGAGGACAATACCTATCATCCGCTGGTCCCCATTTGTAAAGGTTGGTTCTGACAGGTAGTAAAATATACAGCAATTTAAAATTGAACTCTCGTAAACGAAATCCCCTTGTATACGTCAGATCACTTTTGAACACGGAAAGCCAGTTAATGTCTGTCTGTAGTATATTTTCCCAAAACAGACAGCACCTGCTGGTAAATGTCTGTTTGAAAGATATCATATTCCCAAACGTTTGCTGCTTATATCTCTAAACAGGAAGAGGAATTTCAAGAGGGTAAAATGGATCTTCTGATTATATTCACATGTGAAATCTTTGATCCATATTTTTGGGATGGCTTTGTTAAGTTTGATATAATAAAATACACTTGTGGACCCGTTTGAAATTTTGCTTGCTTTTTCTTGTTTTAAGGCGTGCTAAAACCTATAGTAAAGGATATAAAGTTTCCTTCATCAAAGAGATCTTTAAAGTAGACTATTTCACATTTGAACCAATCTGCGTAAAACAAAGATTTCGTATCCCAAACGATGTTTTTATTATGGCATATTATTTGTTTGTGAAAATTTTGGTCTTGTATTGGTTGATTTTCACTATTAACATGGCATTTTACATAGTTCCAGGCTTGTGATCCTTACTACAATTTGGCTAATGTCTGTCTGTCCGTCCGTTTGTTTGAAATCACTTTTCTCGGTGATTTTCCACTCTATCGAGTCGGGGTTTTTTTTAAACGTGGTTAAATTGTTCCCAGATTGTCCAGAGGGGGTGGTTTGTGGTATTTTGGGCGTATTATTTAAAGGTTTGTTTTGGCAGGCCCCGGGAAAAGCTTCGAAGTTCCCAGTCCTTTCGACCTTTTTCGGATTAGCGAAAATACATAGGCATAGATAGCTTCACGTTACGCTGCCCTTGCACCGGGCACCGTTTATAATACACGTAAGGCTATATGCTGAGGAATGAAACGTCGCACATACAGTGGATCTACACAATACACTAGGCCTTCACTCAGTGTGTTTCCCCACGTCCAGTGAATACATCTGCATGGTTGTACATGTAATAATTCAATTAAAGACTTTATTTCAGACTCATCTGCACACGACAGAGGTCCATAGACAAGTTTGAGAAGAATATTGTGAGGAATTAACGTTAGATCTAATCTGAAAATTCTTCAACATTCAGAAATTGCCTGTTCTAATGAATATCCCGCCTGAGTCTAGAACTAATTTACAACTAGCACCTGAACGGCTCTATTTCGGCTTCGATATCGAGTGGTTGGGGGGGGGGGGTATATGGGGGTCCAGTTTTCCTCCATAATTCTCTGGCAAGCAAAAGAATACATCTACATGGCATGGTTGTACATGTAACGTTAGATCAAATCTGAAAAGGAACATTCAGAAATTGCCGGTTCTAATGAACACCCCCCTGAATCTAGAACTAAATTACAACTCGCAGTAGCACCTAAATGTCACATCGGACATCGGGAACGGCTCTATTTCGGCTTCGATATCGAGTGGGTGGAGGGGGGGGGGTATATGGGGGTCCAGTTTTCCTCCATAATTCTCTGACAAGCAAAAAAAAAGGGGGGAAGAAAAAAAAGGTTTTCGTGTTAAAAAGGACGGGGGGGGGGGGGCACAATGCAGACTTTTCTTCCAAAGTTGGGGGGGGGGGGCGCACGGGCCGGATGTGCCCCCACAAATCCGCCACTGATCTAACATCTGTCAACATTTGAATGGAAACTGAATAAGTGAAGATGCCATAGTTCCATAGAGTTCCATAAGATATACATTTTTTGGTGTATGTTCTAAGATTTTCATCAATTCGTTCAATACTACTTACCCTACAAGGGGAAAAAAATATCAGAAACCTAAACTTGCTAGTGGAAGCCTCCAAATCTATCACTTTTCATCACAGCTGCTAACCCCCACCCCCTCTCTCTCTCTCTCTCTCTTTCTCCTGTATTCTTTATAATATCTATCCCCCTGCATGTCTTTTTTTTTTCTCTCTCTCAATTTCCCACTGGCTGTTTCTCACCCTCTCATATTTCCACTGTTTCTCTCTCTCTCACTCATTTCCCCCACCACTGTTTCCCACTGTATCACTCTCTCTCTCTCTCTCTCTCTCGCTTCTTTAAACATTCCACTATACTTCTCGCTTTTTTCATCATTCCCCTATTATGATTGAGCAAACTCTAATTGCAGAACTACAAACAAATGCAATCTGTTGTACATTGTAGGGTGCGTATACTTGCACATTTATTTTCGACTTAATATATGCAATGATAACATTTTTATATTACAATAATTGTAATATTATAATAATTGCTTACTAAATGATGGGTACCCGGTAGGATGCGAAAGTTAATGTCGTTTGCTTAGCAATGAGAGCGTCACTGTAATGCCCTTGCTGGAATACTCCCCCAGGGAGCGGAGAATGTGCGTACATTGTGTGCGGGCATGCCAGAATCCGATGACCGGGGTAATAATATATCTGTAAAGCGCTTAGAGACATCATGGATGTATAAGGCGCTATATAAAAACGGAATATTATTATATTATTAAATACACCGTGTTACAATACATTTTTCCATTCTATAGTTATATTTTTATTTCACTCCGCAATGATATTCAAGTTCTTTCCCCAGTTTAACCCCTAATGCTAATTAAATTAAACCATCTATATTTAAAGAGAAGTCTGCTATGAATCAATTATCATATATGTTTCATCAACAAACTAATTGCCTTTCAGTGTGGATAGTACTTGGGCTGTACATAGGAGAAGACCCACCCCCCCCCCCCCCCCCCCCCATGGTGACACGGGTAATTTCTGCTAGTATTTCTAAATACAAGGTAGTTGAAAATTTTGAACCTCAAATGAGTCATAATTACAATTCAACGGAAGATGTATTCCACCAAGACAATCGTACCAGCATGAAGCTATATGGTACCAGTAATTACACATATCCTTCAACGGTCCTTTTACTGTCATCCAATAATCTACCAACCATCTTCAATAGTCGGAAACTCAACACCTGTTTTTTTTTCGTATATCAATCATACGTAACCCTTCTTGGTTGTAACCTCTGTTAGGATGCACCTTTTGTCTCTCCCGATTTTGAAATTCCAAATAAAACTTATTATTCATTTATTCAGTTTCTTCATGCATATTGGTGGGATCGTAACTATTATCATTAGGTGAACTATTTGACTTAATGCAAGTGATTTAAAAACAGTAATTCTGCAGAATAAGAGTTTCGGCAGTTTGGACAATTAATTTTCCCAACTCATTTTTTGCAGCATAGTGTAATTCTGCAGATATAAAATACCCTAAATATTGTGCAGGCTCTTTTGTCAAAATTATAGATCTAAATCAGAAAGTGACCATTTTTTTGTTGTTGTCTCCTATCCAAAATAGAACAGTTCTGTCTTTATTTAATTTCGTGCCTGCAGTTTCTCCAAAAAAGTTTAAAGGGGAATTAACCTCAAAATACAAATGCTCATGTATTCAAAGATGTAATATATTCCTTCTTGTTGCCATACGTAGTTTTGCATTAAAATATACGAGATGGGTATAAATCAGGATTTTCTCAGCAAGATTTATCGTCTGCTAGCGATACCAGGGGGCTGCCATTTTCTTGATGTGTACATAAAGATATTCTTAATCCGAATGCAAAATTATCTTTCTTCCTGAAACAAAATTCCATTTGAGATTTAAAATATTTAGCAGATATATACATATATTCTGAAAACGAAAATGTGTTTTATATTTCTTTGAACATAAGTACATTTATATTCTAGTCTCAATTCTCCTTTATTAATTCGTCTATTATATTCTTTTATAGAATTTATTAATTTTTAACCAAAAGCAAAGTATCATCTGCTTACTGTAAAGGTTTCAGTGTAGAATTATTACAACCTGTGGATTCAATTTTTTCAATGATATATTTTTTTCCTCACTCTATTAGCCAGTTGCCAAAATAAACAATAAAGCCGAGAGGGGGCAGCTTTGCCGTATCCCTCTTTTGAATTTGAAAGTTTCTGTTATCCATCCATTTACCATGACTGAACTTACAATATTCGTATAAAGAATTCTGACTCACTTCTGAAAGGATGGTCCAAAGTTCAATTTTTCTAAACAATTATTTACAAACAACATATCAATAACATCACACGCTTTAGTGAAATCTATCAACATTATTGCTCCTGTTTCTTTCTTTTTCAACATATAATCAATAACAACTTTTGTCATTTGAACATTGTGAGCTGCTAAACCAATTTGTTTAATAACGTTTTGTAACCTGCGTGCTACCACAGCTGCTACGATTTTATAATAACTGTTTAGGAGTGCTACAGGCCTCCAGTTTTTCAGATTTAAACGACCTCCCTTCTTGTATATTAATGCGATGAGACATTTCCTTTGGGTGTTTGACATGGTGTCATTATGGTGTCATCACAACCGGGTGCCCTGTTTTTCTGCATAGAGAAAATGGCATGTTTACACTCTGAGATTGTCCATTTCTATTTCTGTCATCACAATTTAGAAGTGGTATATTTGGCAAATAAATATAGTCCTTCATAACTTCATGGTTTAAGTTTCATGGTGTATAATGGACTATAAAATTTCACGGTTTCTTTTAACCTGTTGACTACTGAATTCTCTCATTCCCATAGGCTTAATACAGGGACCACCCGGTTCCCGTAGGCAATTGGTTAAGATATCATTTTGTTTGTCAATTATATCATTCCCATTTATTGATGTTATTTGGGTTATTCCCTTTCGAGAAGCATTTTTGTTTCCCCAAACATAGGAAATATTTAGCGCTTCTGTCCCATTCTTCCATCCATTCTATTCTAGCACGAACGCCTGCACCTTTTGATTCAAATCTATGAATACTTTTTAGTTCTTCTTTTACTAATCTATAATTCATTTCTGTTTCAATGTCATTATTACTCCTGTCAATCAGTTTAGCTGGAGTCTCTAATCTTTTTTTATATTAATTCTTTCTTCTTCTTCTTCTTAGCCATTTTCTTTCTACATTTTTTTTTGCGTGAACTCAGTACCATTCTTTTTAATAATCGTTAAACGACTTCGTGATTAATGTCGGTGTACTGTAAACAATAACTGTAGACTAACAGGGTTTTTTTTAATTGTACAATTACAAGTTTTGGCCGCTTTTCTGTTAATACGGTATTTTTCTTGTGAAATGGCAGGAAAATTGCTAATTTTCTTGCCGTTTCACAAGAAAAAAAAAATGCTAATTTTCCTGCCGTTTCACAAGAAAAATACCGTATTAACAGAAAACTTGTTATTTTACAAGTCAAAAAACCTGTTAATCTACAGTTACAAGTCAAAAAACCTGTTAATCTACAGTTATTTTTTACAGTGTACCGACATGTCTTCATCACCATTATAGGTTAAACGACTTTTACTAGAAAGGGTGGCTATAACAGATGAGGTACGATCATGTAATCTGGCTATGTTCATCAATATATTGTACAGGCGTTCGATTCTAGTCATAATTATACCACATATCGGGAAACTTCGGAAAGTGGACACAGAATGGGAAAAAAAAGTTAAACCACGAACATGGATATCATCTCGAATAACAATACATATTATAATTATTTGAGAGTCCTCTCAGCAACTCGTTTAAATTTCATGTTCATTTTACCGGGATGTCTATATTTCCACACCTTATTCTATCTGTATTTCATGGATAGTATATGCTTGTACCTCTCAGCAATTTGTACCAATGTTTGTGTCATTCTGTTTGAACCCATTTCTTCGTCATTATCACACCCAGTCATAGCTCACTGCATAGATTTTTTTTCTTCTAAACTCTAATATTTTACAAATTGTGTGTGATCATATTTTCATTTAGGTTGGAGAGTCACACATCGCTGTCAACAAACTTTACATAGATCATCGGTTCTGTAACGACGTATTGGAGCATGGCTTAGCTATGGAGAAGCTGTTTCCAAACTTGGAAGAATTAGTTTTCGCAACTCTTCAAACAGTGTCCCCGAACATCATAGAGTCTTTGGCTCATTCTAGTCTCAAAAAGCTCTCAATTGGCATGGAAAACACACCTGCCGACGGATATCTTAAGGAGGATGAAGAATATCACGTTTCTCTCGTCGGGGCTCCTTCATCACTAGATCAAGTCTTCTTAAAATCATTTCCACGGCTTACCGATCTAACTTTCAACGAATTAGTGATTGGAAACAATCGTTGTAAAACAATATTGCACTCCCTCAGGCAACATCAGTTCTTGAAAAATATAAGGTGCCGGTCATACAGCTCTGGAAAAAAATATTAGACCAAGCTTCTGTAATAAAGGCACTATAATATGCAAACAAAACTATAAAAAAATGATTTGTCTTTTTATTTCATTGAAAGAATACCAAATTCCAGCAATTATACCTTGCTTTTATGATATTTTATTTCCTCCTTACCTAAAAAAAAACAACAAAAAAAAACACTATCAGTAACCATTCTTGGTCTAATAATTTTCCATGGTTGTATATAAAATCTCCAGTACATAGTACTCTGTAGATGTATTGTGTAGTAGCATTGCGAACGAATATGAAAGATATGTTTCGTGTCTGCTAACCAGTTTTCACATGTGGGGTAGGCGACATTTTATTTTTCTCACAAGACCTCCAAAATTAGCTCATGGGGGTGGTATGGGGGTCCAGTTCCCCTCCATATTTCTCTGACCAAAAACAAAAAAAAGGGGCGGATCCTTTATGGTCAAAATGCATATTTTTCTTTAAAAAAGGGGGCGGGTAAGGGCCGGAAGTGCCCCCTCCCGGATCCTCTGGGTTCACTTTCATTTATAACACAAGAGGCATGGTTTGGGTTAAATGTCTTTGTTAAATAACGTGGTTGCGCTTCATGCCATTCGTTAGTAAGCAAATCTTATAATGATTGATTATACGCCTTCAAACTGAATGCATGTTGCGTACGGTGTACATTGTGTATAGCTGTATTTTGCATGTCCTTGACTCACTATACTCTGCATTTTAACAAAACGATTGTATCACCCCTACCTGAAGAGTTTATAAGCCAATCAGGAGCATCGATTTTCAACTCGTGACTTTCCCATCCTCCAAAAAATATGGACCCCATAAAATATGAGACCCCCCCCCCCCCCCCCATCCACCCACAAGCGACTTTTGGAGGCCTGCGAAAAAAAAAAATTCTCGTGGGGCTTTGGACAAATTGTGACGTTCCAGTCAACGCGACTCGACGCGCGACGCTATACCCACCCTTTCGGAACAGTCGTGACGATGTAGCTGAGGAATGTAATACTAAGCTTCTGTCAACATTTTATAGTGCATGTACATGTATATTTCTTTCCAATGACGGTTTAACAATGATGATTATTATTGTCATTATTGGTGGTAATAGTAGAGTAGTTGTAGTAGTAGGAGGATGAGGAGTAATAGTAATAGTATTAGTAGCAGGAGCAGCAGTAGTAGTATTAGTCATGGTAGAAGAAACTGTATACGTAGTAGTAGTAGCATAAGTATTAGTGGAAGTAGGAGTAGTAGTAGTAGTAGTAGTAGTAGTAAAATAAGTAGTAAGATCAGTCTCATTATCTATTATATATTATCTACTATCATAATCTATTTATTCATTGATTTATTGATACATGAAACGTTTTATCTATATATTTATGTTATTATTCATATGTTTTGCAGCATCATCAAGTGCTACACTGATGAGGAGCTCGACCCCTTTGCGTCCGCTATCAACATGCATAACAAGATGAACGTTCAACTTCAGCATGACGAGGTAAATTTATGTTTGAGTCATGTACGGTTATAGTGTGATTACATCTTGATTACTACATATAGCCACCATTTAGCCACCATATGGGATGAAAAGAGTGGCCTTAGCCAGTTATTGATCTCGTAGCTTTTTACGCCGCTTCATGATCAGTAATAGCAAATCCCTAAAAGATAAAGATATGAAATGGAAATGTGATTATTGAGTGTTGACTGTAACATAAAAATCAGTTTTAAATGTTTACATGGTCTTATCAAAAAGAAAATATGCAGGCACAGTATATTGTAGGAGTTGTAAATTATTATATCAAGAATATGGCACGATGGTATTTTCTGCATATTTCAAAACATATGCAGTCCCTAATCTACCCTTTTTGACTTATATTCTGTTGACCCAAATCAATTCCGAATTTCAGTAACATCAAATAAACTGGGATAGGTTTTAACTGCAGAACTTGCAATAGCAACACATCAAATAACTGATCCCCTAGCTCATTTTGAATTAAAATGAATAATTTAATAAACATCCATTTTTTTTTAATATAATTTCTAACAGACCCAAAAACGTTTAGACTGTGATCAAATGTCATCAGGCTTGGCAGACGCTCTGTGCCACCGGACATCCATCCAGAAGTTGATTCTGTCTGAAACAACGTTCAACAATGCTTGGTTTTCCGAGGAGAATGACAGAATAATAGATTCTAAGGTGATTTGTACCATTATCTTAATTATAAGAATTATTAATGTAACCGTAAAATTAACAATTGTGAACGGTTATTAATTTTAGTGTGTAATGTATGACGGGACATTAGGGACTTTTAGAATTGCACGTCCACTTAGTCGACTGGTACGCAAGGACATCATTCTACGCCACTGCGCATGCGCCACTCGCCCTCTCCCTGTCCTCCTCCCTGACTTGCAAAATCGAGAACGTGTTCACTTCGTTTTTGCGGTGCTCCGAAATCTTCGACGAGGTTCATGTATATGACGTCATCAGAACAGCTCAACTATTATGCTCATTCGTTGAGTGTGTACTTCCGGTTGACGTCGACGGTACGTACACGTCGAGTGAAATCTAAAATGATCAGAACTGTAGTCAACATGGGCAGTCGACGACGTTGACATGCGCGAAATAGTCGACTGGGACGAAGTACTAGTCCACTGCTTCTAAAAGTCCCTATTAAAACGACCGGAGATGACCGGAATATCCTAAAATATTGAGTTTTTGTGAGGATTTAATTTTACTTTCACCGACGCTGGCACACAGAAATTTATAGAAAGAGCGGAGTACTAAATTTGAAAAAAATTATTCGATGCACAATCCCCACAAAAATTTTACAATTTACACTGAAATTTGGCCGGTAATTTGATAAATGCGAAACTGGTACCTGGCCTCCGAATTTCCCCGCGGCGCAGAGCGGCACCACGCATGGAACTTCAAAGCCAAGTGGAATGTTACGCATCCACTGTTACTGCAAGTATTTCTACATGTATGCAACAAGTATGTAGGGGTACTTATTAACGATGGTACAGACCATGGGTGTCGATCCCGGGAGGGGGATGGGGGTATATCTCCGCCCCCCCCCCCAAAAGTCCCTGGAGTCGGAGGGGATACCCCCTCCCACACCCTCCCCCGCTTGCTCGCTTAGCTCAGTGGCGTCTCTAAGATGGCAGAGGGCACGTGCCTGGGCGGCTCTTGGAGGGGGCGTAAAAAACGCAAAGGAGAGAAAGAAAAAAAAAAGGGGGAAATGAAGAATCTGCCGGGTAAATCTACTAGAAATCTAGTTTTTGAAGGTCTGAACTGCGAAAATTTTCCAAAGTTCGGTCGCTTTGCTCCTTCATTTTCTTTCAAGAAATCGTGATTTCGCGCCCCCAGTAGGCCTATATAGTTCGTAAATAGCTTAAAGCCCTTGTTCTTAATGCGGCCCGCCAAAAATATCCAGTAAGAAAAAAATAATAATCTTGTTTTATACTATGTTGATGCATATCATCCTAACCCTTGTTATGAATAAAAGTATATATTTTTTTTTGGAAAAAAAACATTTCTTTATTGATTAATAAATATATTCATTGAGACTAGAACATGAAAATCCTCTTCTTCGTGTCAAAGCGTCATGATATGTGCTCTTAAAGAAATAAATCACGCAAGATCTTAAATTATAACTAATATTATGTTTTCGTATTGTAAAGTATTTGAAACGAATATCTTTGAGTAGGCCATATACGAAATGTATTCAAATTTATACAGTCACGTTTGCCTAGTAACAAACTATTACATTCACCTCTAAAAACCCATTCTTTTTCAATTGTTAGAATTGTTAGAATGAGAAACATAATATACTGCATAACATGCCAAGGCTGCAAAAATCAATACATAGGGGAAGCCGGAGATATTTTTCGACAACAAATTAGACAAAAAAATACAGACAACTTAAATTAAGTGAACATCTAGAAAAATGTGCTCACTCTATAGGACCCTGTTTTCTTATCACACCCTTTTATGAAATGAAACGGTGTCTGAAAGAAGATTATTTCATCAATATCTAACGCCCCCTACCCCTCGGCGGCGGCTACCCCATACGCTGAACAAGGGTTTATTTTTGGTAAGGTCTGTCAGCTTGGTTCGGCGTACCGGCTCCGCATCACCGCTACCGACATGACCGAGGTGGCAAGATGGGGGATTTTAGTTGTTACATACATTGGACCACGTTAATTATAACAAGTTTGCACAGTTCAGTTTGCATTTCTAATTGATCGCTTGTCTTTATTTGTGAAAAACCTTGTTTACATTTCTTGCTTCCGTCAACGGTTCAGTTGATTGTCTCGCTAATCATCAATACACTTTCCATGTCATTAATATCATTAACCTTAAATTATTACTCTACTTTACGCTACGAGTTAGTGGGTAAAGGAAAGGAGGGGAAGGGGCAGGACATAAAAAAAGAATTATCTCAGTTCGTTGGAGCTCGTAATTGTTCTTGCTTTTAAAGTGTTTCTATGAAATTAGAGTTCTTAAATGTTTTTAAAAGAAGGCCTTTTTATTGGGATTCAATTTGACTTAGCTCTTTCTTGCTCTGCTCCTGTCCCTCGACGTGTCGTCACTCGGAAGTTGATGCGCCTACAGCAAACTTCTGATCCTCTCGCAAGCTGGTGCTATTACTCAAGGTTGCTTTACTTTGTGTGCATTCTGTCGCCTGATCCTTGTTTCAATTTGTCGATTGTTCTCCTTTCCAATTTGCAATCATGTCACCTCTCACTGCAGATCATTCCTGAGTGCAATTAGAACTTCCCAATTTCTCTGACTGTCGGCTGCGTTATGGCATTAACTCAGTCTTATTGAGGCATCGTAGTTTCGATTAATTCGATTCGATTAATTCATGTCTCAGAAATGAAGGTCGAACAAGCTAAATTCAGCATTTCAGTTATTTTGTTGACTTTACCCCAACTCTCCACTTTCCAGGGATATAACTTTATTGTAGGGGGATCTGCCCGTGTCTAGAAATTACAGAAATTAAATAAAAAGGGGTGACAAAAGGGATGGCAGATGCTCGGGTCCAGGGATGCAAGTGCAAGTGGGAAGAAGGATTGAGGAGTTTTTATATCAAATTAGCAAACACCTAAGCTGCCTACCTCGCATCTCGAGCCCAGCAGATTTCTTATTATTTTTCTTTACTTTCCATCCCATAATACTTATTGTATTTCCATCGACAATTTGGGTAGAAAAGATGGAAAAAAGATGGAAAATCATATTGATGGTTTTATTGGATACTTACTATAGCCTTGCATTACACAAAATGGGCCAATTTAAATTAGAATTTACATCACATTGCACGTACATTGGCTTACATCCCATGAAGGATTATTTGTTTGTGGACCTGGTAGTTCCCATATGGACGATTGAAGTGTTTTCTGATTTGTGTTTATATTAAAATTATAATGTGTTCTATAATTTAAATATTTTGTAAACGCTCCGAGCCTTATTGGAAGGGCGTACTAAATGCTTATTGTATTGTATTGTATTGTATTGTAATTAACTATGAACATATATATTTTAGAACTGTAGGAAATTTTTCTAGTAAGCACTGAATCTATATGAGTCTAGTATACAGTTTATGCATACTTTTCTCTCCCTAGGGGAGGGGAAATGATAATATCCCAGTCCTAACTCTAATATTCTACATCACACAAGCTAAGCTTTTTAGTAGATCTGTCCAACTTTTCAGTGGAAAAATAACTCTATCCATTAGTATTGCCATCAAATGAAACGTTTATTTACCTGCATCTCATGAAAAATTAATGTTTTCTGCATCCACTATAACCAGAATTTCCATCATGCTCCTTCCATCAGATTCAAAAGGTGTGTCTAGAAGAATGTGTTCTAAACAGAAACGATCCGACGGCATCACGTGACCTAGCCAGGTTTCTTTGTCTTCAACCTTGTCTCACTGATCTTACGATAAGCGGCCGTCATGAGCTATGGCTACATGATGAGTTCTACCACGAGATTGCCAGTCTAGCTTCATCCTCAAAGGTAATGTTAAGGTAGATATTGTATTTCCATCGACAATTTGGGTAAAAATGATGGAAAAAAGATGGAAAATCATATTGATGGTTTTATTGGATACTCACTATAATCTTGCATTATACAAAAGGGGCCAATTTAAATTAGAATTTACATCACATTGCACGTACATTGGCTCACATCCCATGAAGGATTATTTGTTTGTGCACCTGGTAGTTCCCACATGGACGATTGAAGAGTTTTCTGATTTGTGCTTATATAAAAATTATAATGTGTTCTATAATTCAAATATTTTGTAAACGCTCCGAGCCTTATGGGAAGGGCGTACAAAATGCTTATTGTATTGTATTGTATTGTAATTTAATTTGGGAAAATAAAACTTCTCTCAGGTATCCCTATATATTTCTAGGGAAATTAAAGTTCTTGATAGGAGCTTGTGTATGAACATATATATTTTAGACCTGTAGGAAATTTTTCTAGTAAGCACTGAATCTATATGAGTCTAGTATTCAGTTTATGAATACTTTTCTTTTCCTAGAGGAGGGGAAATTATAATATCCCCAGTCCTAACTCTAATATTCTACACTACACAAGCTAAGCTTTTTAGTAGATCTCTCCAACTTTTCAGTGGAAAAATAACTATCCATTAGTATTGCCATTAAATGAAATGTTTATTGACCTGCATCTCATGAAGAATTAATGTTTTCTGCAGGAAAGTGTTAGAGAGACACTTCCCTGTTTTCTGCATGCACTATAATCGAAATTTCCATCATGCTCCTTCCATCAGATTCAAAAGGTGTGCCTAAAAGGATGTGTTCAAGACAGGAACGATCCGACAGCTTTTTAGTACATCCCTCCTAACGTCCCTTAGTCACCCTTCTGTGTGATATCCATGTATCCTCTGTTTTTGCAGTGTTTGTAATTTCATTGTAAAGGTGGAATCTGGATCAAATCAAAACAAATCAAGTAATGACTCTTCCAGCAATATATATATATAGTATATATCATTTCCTAACATGTGTTTTATTTAATAACTGACAAATAACAGTAAACAATTTTAGATAAAAGTTCCTTTCTTTAACATCAACATTGTCATTATAATCATTTAATGACTATTATTGTTATTTTAATCAATTCCTTTATTTTCGTATCATCATAAAATGATTGGAAATGCATTAGCCTATGATGCGTTTACTCACTATAACTTTTCAGTGGAAAAATAATCTATCCATTAGTATTGCCATCAAATGTAACGTTTATTGACCTGCATCTCATGAAGAATTAATGTTTTCTGCATGCACTATAATCAAAATTTCAATCATGCTCCTTCCATCAGATTCAAAAGATGTGTCTAAAAGGATGTGTTCTAAACAGGAACGATCCGACGGCATCACGTGACCTAGCCAGGTTTCTTTGTCTTCAGCCTTGTCTCACTGATCTTACGATAAGCGTCAATGGTGGATTATGGCTACATGATGAGTTCTACCACGAGATTGCCAGTCTTGCTTCATCCTCAAAGGTAATGTTAAGGTAGATATTGTATTTCCATCGACAATTTGGGTAAACAAGATGGAAAAAAAATGGGAAATCATATTGATGGTTTTATTGGATACTCACTATAACCTTGCATTACACAAATAGGGCCAATTTAAATTAGAATATACATCACATTGTACGTTTTTTGGCTCACATCCCATGAAGGATTATTTGTTTGTGCAAGTAATTTAATTTGGGAAAATAAAACTTCTTTCACGTATCCTTTTATATTTTTCGGGAAATGAAAGTTCTTGGTAGAAGCTTGTGTATGAACATATATATTTTAGAACTTTAGGAAATTTTTCTAGTAGTCACTGAATCTATATGAGTCTATTATACAGTTTATACATAATTTTCTTTTCATAGGGGAGGGGAAATTATAATATCCCCAGTCCTAACTCTAATATTCTACATCACACAAGCTAAGCTTTTTAGTAGATCCCTCCAAACGCCCCTTAGTCACCCTTCTGTGTGATATCCATGTATCCTAGAGCTGTTTTTGCAGTGTTTGTAATTTCATTGTAAAGGTGGAATCTGGATCAAATCAAAACAAATCAAGTAATGACTCTTCCAGCAATTATATAATATATATCATTTCCTAGCATGTGTTTTATTTAATAACTGACAAATAACATTAAACAATTTTAGATCAAAAGTTCCTTTCTTTAACATCAACATTGTCATTATAATCATTTAATGACTATTATTGTTATTTTAATCACTTCCTTTATTTTCGTATCATCATAAAATGATTGGAAATGCATTATGATGCGTTTACTCACTATAACTTTTCAGTGGAAAAATAACTCTATCCATTAGTATTGCCATCAAATGAAACGTTTAATGACCTGCATCTCATAAAGAATTAATGTTTTGTGCATGCACTATAATCAAAATTTCCATCATGCTCCTTCCATCAGATTCAAAAGGTGTGTCTAGAAGGATGTAATCTAGAGAGCAACGATCCGACAGCATCACGTGACCTAGCCAGGTTTCTTTGTCTTCAGCCTTGTCTCACTGATCTTACGATAAGCGGCTATGGTGGGCCATGGCTACATGATGAGTTCTACCACGAGATTGCCAGTCTAGCTTCATCCTCAAAGGTAATGTTAAGGTAGATATTGTATTTCCATCGACAATTTGGGTAAAAATGATGGAAAAAAGATGGAAAATCATATTGATGGTTTTATTGGATACTCACTATAACCTTGCATTATACAAAAGGGGCCAATTTAAATTAGAATTTACATCACATTGCACGTTTTTTGGCTCACATCCCATGAAGGATTATTTGTTTGTGCAAGTAATTTAATTTGGGAAAATAAAACTTCTTTCACGTATCCTTTTATATTTTTCGGGAAATGAAAGTTCTTGGTAGAAGCTTGTGTATGAACATATATATTTTAGAACTTTAGGAAATTTTTCTAGTAGTCACTGAATCTATATGAGTCTATTATACAGTTTATACATAATTTTCTTTTCATAGGGGAGGGGAAATTATAATATCCCCAGTCCTAACTCTAATATTCTACATCACACAAGCTAAGCTTTTTAGTAGATCCCTCCAAACGTCCCTTAGTCACCCTTCTGTGTGATATCCATGTATCCTCTGTTTTTGCAGTGTTTGTAATTTCATTGTAAAGGTGGAATCTGGATCAAATCAAAACAAATCAAGTAATGACTCTTCTAGCAATATATATATAGTATATATCATTTCCTAGCATGTGTTTTATTTAATAACTGACAAATAACATTATACAATTTTAGATAAAAGTTCCTTTCTTTAACATCAAAATTGTCATTAGAATCATTTAATCATCGCTACTTTTATCACTTCCTTTATTTTATTATCATTGTAAAATGATTGGAAAAGCATTATGATGCGTTTACTCACTATAACTTTTCAGTGGAAAAATAACTCTATCCATTAGTATTGCCATCAAATGAAACGTTTAATGACCTGCATCTCATGAAGAATTAATGTTTTCTGCATGCACTATAATCAAAATTTCCATCATTATCCTTCCATCAGATTCAAAAGGTGTGTCTAGAAAGATGTGTTCTAGACAGGAACGATCCGACTGCATCACGTGACCTAGCCAGGTTTCTTTGCCTTCAGCCTTGTCTCACTGATCTTACGATAAGCGGCTATGGTGGTTTATGGCTACATGATGAGTTCTACCACGAGATTGCCAGTCTAGCTTCATCCTCAAAGGTAATGTTAAGGTAGATATTGTATTTCCATCGACAATTTGGTTAAAAATGATGTGAAAAAGATGGAAAATCATATTGATGGATTTATTGGATACTCATTATAACCTTGCAATACACAAAAGGGGCCTATTTAAATTAGAATTTAAAGCACATTGCACGTACATTGGCTCACATCCCATGAAGGATTATTTGTTTGTGCAATTAATTTAATTTGGGAAAATACAACTTCTCTCAGGTATCCTTTTATATTTGGAGGGAAATGAAAGTTCTTGGTAGGAGCTTGTGTATGAACATATATATTTTAGAACTTTAGGAAATATTTCAAGTAAGTAGTGAATCTATATGAGTCTAGTATACAGTCCGTGCACATCGTTCTGACACGATTGCAGTTCTAGTTCTTATTTGTGATTCGGGTCTTTGTATTTCATCTACCCTGTATGTCTCCAGGAAGTACCCGTCTTCCAAACCATAATTGAATATGAAATAAGTAACAGCAGCATTTGATAACTACCATTGAACATGATCAATTATTTTATTTCATGGAAAAATTAACTATTTAAGTAAAAACGAAAAGAAAAAGCATTTCGTATAAAGGGTAGACGTACGTAAAACAAACTATAACTTTCTTATTTACAATAATACAACATGGTCAATGTGTTCTAATACAAAAGCAAATGTTCATTTGTAACTTCCCTTAGATAACGAAATAATAGAGAAAATAGTGTAAACATCTTCTTCTCCTATAGACTAATATTATAGGTATCATTATACTTGTAATACGAAAGTGTAAAAAAAGGAATATCACATTACACAAATTTTAATAACAAAGTAAATTGTTTAATTTACGTGAATAACGAAAAAAAGCATTTCATATAATGGGAAGACTTACATAAAACAAACTATGACTTTCTTAGTAAACGAAGAAGCTTGATGGGAGGAATTTAATTTGTAAACAATTTTTTTTAGGCATGTTTACTCCCAGTGTTAAAGATCGTATGCTCGATCTGTAATGAAAAACACAAGTCAGAAAAATTGGAACCAACGGGATTCGAACCTGTCATCTACATATGACTTTCTTATTTACATTATAATACAACATGGCCAATGTGTTCAATACAAAAGCAAATGTTCATTTTGGAACTTCCCTTAAAGAATGCTGAGCTTGATGCAAGGGCTGTGTTAGTTGAAATGCTGTTATGTATTCTCATAATCATGATCATCACTATAATTACATACATTTTATCATTATTGTTATTATTCTAATTACCTTTATATTTTTTTATCAATATTACGATGAACATTATCATTCTAATTATCAAAATTCCATCATGATCCTTCCATCAGATTCAAAAGGTGTATCTAGAAAGCTGTGATATACAGGGGAATGATCCAACAGCATCACGTGACCTAGCCAGATTTCTCTGTCTTCTACCTTGTCTCACTGACCTGACGATAAAGGATTCTAGCGATGAATACAAATACCTTTCCCTTCATGATGATTTCTACCACGAGATTGCTCGGCTGGCTTCATCCTCGAAGGTAAGTTTCAAGGTGTTTCAATTGTATATAGGTTCATTGTAGAATATATGGAATTTGTTTTAGCAGTTGCCTTGAATGTTTGATTAATGATTAACGTTTTTAGATGTACAATAATATGATGCAGGTTTATTAGGGTCATTGAAAACAAACGAGTTGTCCTTGATGATGAATGATGGAACTATGAATTACTTTATATCATGTAAGTGAAAACGATGGCAATTCGCGTAGGAAGTCGTTTAACTCTTTGTATTATTGTCTTCTTATCGGTTAATTGTATTCAGTGCGTTAATTTAATACACGTCACTGAATAAATTTTCATGAAGCCTGTCTCACACGACACGAGGCGTAATTTTCATTGCGTCAGTACCTAGACGGTACAGGTACACCCCCCCCCCTAAATAGTACTCCTGAAAATCAATTCAGTACAAATAGTTGATGATTACACTGTCACTTCTCAAATCAAATCATGATATAATTATTTGTACAGCCATGCTTTCTCTCATTTTTTGCCTTATTGCCAGATATTTTGTGTCTTTTCTATAGTATTTTGTTATCTTAAATAACAAAACTGCTGTTTAGCCTCTTTTGAGGTATTTCTATAATTTAACAAAATTAATGACCTTTAGATCCATAATCATTTCAAGGTCGTTTGTATATGTCGCTTGACATTATTCTCTTTTTACCGGTTTCATAATTGCTGAGCCTTCCCTTTGCTGGAAGTGGTATTATGTAACTATTGTATTGTTTTTTGTGTTGTGTTAGTGGCTATTCATGAACATACTTTAGCCGTGTGCATGTTGCAAGAAACCAGTGAAATATAACCATAAACCCTTGTTGTGCAGGTGTATCGAAGGATCTGTATGATGACGAAAGGGAACGTTTTGAAAACTGGCAATGCCCAAATTGTATCTTTAAAGAATTACCTTTTTTGCGCAGTGAACCTGGAGTAATACCCAGTGGCGATCATGAATTATCACATAATGATATGATAGGCTCTGAAAACAATGTACTTAAAAATGTTATAAACAGTAAATGTTGGTCAATTTCTCATCTCAATGTAAGAAGTTTGAGGAATAAAAAAGAAGAAATCAGTATTATATTGAAAAGTCATCCATTTAGCCTTCTTACACTTTCTGAGACATGGATTGACGACTCTTTTTCATCCGATATGTTAAACATTGATGGCTATTCATTCGAGAGAAAAGATAGAGACATTCGTGGTGGAGGCGTTGGGTGCTATGTTTGTATTAACGTGATGTATATTAGGAGGAATGATCTTGAAAAGAAAGATTTAGAAATAATGTGGTTGGAAATCAAGATTCCAAACCAACAGCTATTTTTTCTCGGAGTTGTATATCGTAAGCCTGATTACACCTTGTCATTCTTCGATGAACTGGAGTCAACATTAGACCAGGTATTTTCTTTATCAGATAATGTCATCATGCTTGGCGACTTAAACTGTAATATGCTTACGAAAGATTCACTGTCAAATAACTTTAATGACCTATGTTCGATGTTCAACTTATCTCAAACTATTAGTGAACCAACCCGTATTACGCCTTCTAGTACCTCATTAATAGATCTTATTTGTGTATCTGATTCAAAGAAATCTGGAACCCCTGTATTGCAAAAAAGAAGAACAAACTCCCTATTCATTTTCGGAAATGGAGATTTAAAATTTGAACATATTATATTGTATTTTTTATTAATTTAAATTACCTTACCAGGGGACACTACCCATGGGCGTGTATGGACAGGGTGCCCCTCTGAGTGATTTAGTTCTCCTTACTTATTTCCACAGGAGTAGTTACATATATTACAGACTAATGATTTCAGGATTTTTTCCCCTGTGGTAGAGTGTGTATGGACATCAGGTTCATGCCCGCCTGTGGATGGTGTTTCATGGTTCATCTGACACCCTTTATTTTCTTGCTGCCAATTACATGCAACACCCATGTTTTAGTTATGTTACCTTTGTAATTTGTACTTTAACTCTTTAAACAAAAATACCCTGTTGTACATTTATGTGTCATGTTTGTTATAATGTAGATAACACCCAACATGAGACAGAGTGACTGCCTTCTTTTTGAATTCATAGTGTAATACATATTCTTTAGACTCGAATGGCGACTACTTGTATTAGTTACCACTTTTCATGGTAATGCTGCCTTTTTTGTTATTGTTATTTTTGTTATTTGTTTAATTGTTCTGAATCATGTATTAATTTATTTTTTGAAAACCAATAAAACATATTAAAAAAAAAAAAAAAATCTGGAACCCTTCCAATAGGATTTAGTGACCATTCGCTGGTTTACACAATACTAAGCCAAAACCTCCCTAAATTAAAGCCTCAAATCTTTTCATTCCGCACGTTTAGGCTCTTTGCCGAGGATGATTTTGTAAAAGACCTATCACATGTACAATGGGACAATGTTTTCTCTCAAAGGGATAATGTAGACTGTAGCTGGAAAAAATTCAAAGAAAAGTTTTCTGATTTAAGTAACAAACATGCCCCTTTCGTCTCAGTTAGAAAGAAGATTAGAGGTTCTCCCTGGATTACAAATGAATATCTTGCCTAGCAAGTGATCGTGATTATCACAAACGAAAGTTTAATGAAGAGACGACTGACTTTTACTGGTCAATTATGGGATTCACCTCTAGATGAACTATGGGGAAAATATAGACATCTCCGAAACAAAGCTAATAATTTGAATAAGAAATTAAAAAGGGAATTTTACCACAGTAAATTACGAGAGAATGGTAATAATATGCAAAAGTCATGGAAGGTATTGAAAGACTTACTTCCGAATAAGAAGGGTGTAGTCAACTCAAATACCAGTGTCAGTATTGGATCTCAAGTTGTTTCATATAAACGTAAAATCGCTAATGCATTTAATGAAATGTTCGTTAATGTTGGTATACAAAATACTCTTTCTGAAGAGGAAAATGTTAATTCTTTACACACTTTGTTGAAACCTACTACTGATTTTGTTTTCAATGAAATTCAATCAAAGTTTGTGCAAAATGAATTGGAGAAGATTGCAGTAAATAAGGCTACAGGTCTGGATGAATTGCACCCGAGACTTCTAAAAGTCGCAGCCCCGTTTATTGCCAAACCACTTACAACAATTTTTAACAAATCTTTAAACTCAGGAAGTTTTCCTGATGACTTTAAAAGGGCCAAAGTAATTCCAATTCCAAAGAGCGGTGATTCAATTTCGTTGTTGTCATGTGTTTCGAAAATTCTCGGGAGAGCAGTCCACGTACAGCTCTATGAACATCTTAAGGAACACCAATTATTATCTGAGCGTCAATCAGGCTTTCGCCCGAAGCACTCAACCACAACATGCTTAATTGAAATAACTGTGTGTTATTCTCTTTCACCTGCGACAAGGAATAACACAATTAACACAATTCTCTGCGATTGGCCATGGTATTTATTCATATTGAAACGTTCAAATTATCGTTTCAAATATATCCCAATGATAATGGTGGTTCCAAAACAGTAAACGATAATAATTATAGTAATAACAATAATCAGAATGATATTCAGAATAATATCTCTTTCAAGCGGTGTATTGTTTTCTAACAACACTAATACAATACAATTTTCCTCATGTATTATTTGCTAAGCACACATTGATTAATATTATCTCATCCAACATAATGTATAACACATACTGTTCCATAACATAAGAGCAAGCAGTCTGAATGAACCTAGGAAGTAACCCGGCCGGGATTTAATGCCGTCACCGCTCAGCTCGCCTTTGATGACGATCGAACATCGAACCGAAATATTCACCGCCCTACGAGCTGTGCGACATATTCTCACTTTTCGCCTGGCGCATAATTTCGGCCTTTCCACAAGCAAGGAGAGCTAGTCTCTTCTTCCAGCCTGACTCGAAATTTCGGCTAACGAACAAGGAGCACACCCAACTGAATAATGAAAGTATCAACGCTGATCTCTGGCCTGAGACACAGTAGCGCGATAATCAACACCCTTTTGCCTAACTCTGAGCGACAACTAAATGCGCAAAAAGGCAAAAAATGCCAATAGAAAAGCGGCTGCATATAATTTTGCATTATATGACGTTTTGCATACCAAGGGTTATGCTTTTAATAGCTTTTGCAGAAAACGCTGAAACGTATCCCAGGCAACTTCATAAGTACGCATAGTGTTCTGAGCGCGAGAAGAGCTCAACAAACTGGCTCGCTCCCGATTAAATTCCTCCAGAGATGGCTGGGAATCGGCGTTCCTTGCTGCTCGGCATTGGGGGCCAGACGTCGAAATCGAGACATCTGAAAACGGGATAAAGACTGGTACATATTTGGCTCTAAACCATATATTTGATGTCAAGCATGTCACTACGAAATGGCGCATAAGTCGCATAATGCTGGTGCAACTAGATGTTTGCTTGTTAATGGCGGAAACCACGGATTGATTATCAGACCAAAATGTGACTCTCTTCCCCGACAGTCGATTGCCCCACAAATGAACACCTACGACAATGGGAAACAACTCTAAGAAGGCAATCGAA
This sequence comes from Heliocidaris erythrogramma, assembly GCA_025617745.1. Classification (NCBI taxonomy): domain Eukaryota; kingdom Metazoa; phylum Echinodermata; class Echinoidea; order Camarodonta; family Echinometridae; genus Heliocidaris; species Heliocidaris erythrogramma. The sequence goes on along the minus strand of CM046863.1, from coordinate 47,413,807 downwards.
TACTTTGCCTCCTTGACTTCATCTGGCCACCTGGCTTGTGCCCACAGCCCATCAAAATAGATACCGAGCCCAATGCTAGCCGCTGCATCTGTATAGAAGTGAAAACAGTCATTATTGCGCCAAATGCTATCAGCGAACATAACGGCCCCATTAAACTGCTGCAGGAATGTACTCCAGGCTGACAGGTCTGCCTTAGCCCCATTGGTAAGCCTTATATGATGGGGCCGGCTCACCCCCCTAGTCAAATCTATTAAACGCCTAAGAAACGCCCTACCTGGACCTACTGCACGGCTTATGAAATTGAGGGAACCGATTAAAGATTGAATTTGGCGCAGAGTAAGCTTTGATCGTGACGAATGGCAGCTGATCATATTACGTAGCGATTCTAGTTTCTCACCTGGGACCCTGCCCGCGCACAGTATCGATTTCCAAACCTAGGTATGTAATGACCCTCGTAGGGCCCTCGGTTTTCTCCAACGCCAGTGGAACGCCGAAACGTTTGCACATGTATTGAAAGCAACGCATTATGTAGCGACATTCTTCCTGAGATGAACCGGCAAAGAAAAAATCATCCAGGTAGTGAATAATTTGTTCAGAAGCCGCGATACGCCGACAGCTGCTCTCTAGAAACACGGAAAAACGTTCGAACATGGCGCACGATATACTGCAACCCATTGGCATACATCGGTCATAATAGTATTTACCCTCTACACACATACCAAGCAAATCAAAATCGTCGGGATGCACAGGTAATAATCGAAAGGCTGATTTAATGTCAGCTTTTCCCATGAATGCCCCGTGATCTAATTTGATAATCATCTTTACTGCCTTGTCAAAATTAGGGTATGAAACACTACATTCCACCTGATTGATGTTATCGTTAACAGAGGCTCCGTGAGGAGAGGATACATGTATCAACCGAAACTCGCCCGGAGTTCGCTTGGGGACAACGCCTATTGAGGAACAACGAAAGTTTGGAAATGGCATTGATGGAAATGGGCCCACTATTCTACCCAACGAAACTTCCTTTTCTATCTTCTGCCTAACTATTTGAGGATGTGGATAAGCCGATTTAAGATTCCTGGAGCTCATCTGCACTCGTTTACCCCCAAAACTCAAAGAAAAGCCGTTTGAAAATCCAGATATTAGCCGCGACACATCTGCCCAATTTTCGTAAGAGCGAAGAAATGGCAGCATAGCATTTAATCTAACTGGAGTTGGGGCTAGGACCCGATTTGTTTGATGAGGGTTGCGGGCGGGAGCAGGCAAAGGATCCATGGGATGCGTTCCCGCATCGATCGCATTTATGGGAGTACTTGCAGCCCTGGCCGCGAGCACAGCGGCCGCTGGCATTGAACGCAAAGCAGAGCCCGGCTTGTGATCGTGGACGGCCGGGTGTTGCGGACCCGTCCCGCCTATTAACGCGGGTTGCCAGTCGCGACGGGGGCCCGTTGCCTGCTGTCTGCCCCTTTGAGTCCCCCAGCTTTGATTTTGCCCCTTCCTGAAGGCTCGAAAATTGCCACGATCCGGCCGAGCATGAGCAGCAGCCACCAGCAGCCATAACTCTGCATCCACGATCGCCCAAGAGCGCTCTGGTTGGCGAGCCAGGCGAAAGCGGAACTAAACGTCATAGTACGTCGGCACAAAAAGTATCCGCAATTGGCGGCAGTTCGCACAGTACTCATATACTTTAATAATTCCCGAGCTCGGAGAGGGTGTCGTTCTGTAAAGACGGACATATATATCAGCATGGCGCTGGTCCACTGCTCGATGCTCCGAATTATTGGAGATCGATTTGCAGGCCGCAACTGCAATCCCGCACCCGAAGAGAAAATTAAAGCTAACCGATCTTCACTTAAATTTGGTGCTGCCACAGAGGGCTTGGTCAGTAACCCGAGATCAACAAATTCACCCCGCCAGATTTTGTCTTTCAGGGAGATGTCAAGAGTGGCGCCTAGCTCGTCGCATACACCTACGAGTTGTTGGGGATAATTGAATTGCGACGAGCTCCCCAGCGGCCCCGCAGGAACGGGGGCTTGCAGGGATGCCGCAGGCATGGCACGGGTGCTAGTGCCGATCGCTGGCTGAAGAGGCGCATTTTGTTCGTTCAGCCCAAAAACCGCACTATCATTATGTAATGCCAGAACCGGCCATGACTCACCTGCCTCGTTGTCATTTTGGAGCACATTCGCTTCCTCCTCATCGATGTTGTCACCCAATCCACGGATTCGAACTGGTATCGGTTCCGGGTCCCGGGGGTGGCTGGGCACAGGCGCAGGCGTCTGCGAAGTCGTAGCTGCCGGCACTGCCGGCGAGGGGCGATGCAAAGCACGGGTGGAACCTTTCTGTTTGGAGGCCGTCTTTTTCCCCGTTGTCGCCCTTGTTGTCCGCTGCTTCTTCGTGCCTGGTTTTGACTTAGGCATTGTGACTGCCAAGTCCCCGATGGCTTTAAAAGTTATATCCTCTCAGCTCAGCCAGTATATATCTCAGTGAACCCGAACGAATTGCCAGTTGGTAGAAAAAAGTCAATGTAGTCTAGTTGCAGTGTAGCACATATAAAACTATAAATTGTAGGTGTTAAAGTAAAGGTTTGCCCTGGTGACAAAATTCAAGTATCCAAGCTCCAATCCGCCAAAATTTCAACATGAATGAAGTCAATGAAATCTTGATGATGTGCATATCAAAACTGTAACCAGCTTATGGAGCGTCGGAACAGAGGAGGAGCGAGCGGCAAAAACTTGCTTGTGCTTTCGGTATGAATGAGATGTTTTTCTCGTTACAAAATATCTTTGAGAGGTCCGCCAACTATTTGCGGCTTGAGAATTGTTTACTTTTCGGCGACATAACTCCTCCTTGCGACCACCAACTTATCCGGTCGAGGATGTTACTCCGTCCCACAAATTATAAACAGCCGTCTCGGTGACTGTCAATAAACTATTTTAACTCTTTCTTCGATAGTTAAAATTAATTTGTTGAATAACCTTGATATTGGTCAAATAACTGGGGCAATTTTTCTAGACCTGAAGAAGGCTTTCGATGTTATATCGCACAATATCCTCTTATCTAAATTACCATACTTTGGTGTAAAAACACTAACATTGGAATGGTTTTCTTCTTATCTTGAGAACAGACAACAGTGTGTATCATATCAAGGAGTTGTACTTTTTTGACTGTCAAGAGTGGGGTGCCCCAGGGCTCAATACTGGGGGCCTTGTTGTTTTGTTTATGTCTAAATGATATATGCAATTTAAAGTTTAACGAATCAACCAAAATTGCTCTGTACGCTGATGACACAGCAATTTTCTGTAAAGGAAATAGTATTACAGATTGCCAAACGTGCCTTCAAAGGGAATATGATTTGATAAACAAATGGTTTAAGGTCAATAAGATGCAAATAAATGCTACAAAAACAAAAACTAAGATATTTGGCACAAAGCGCCAAATTAAAAATCGTATTCTGAAAATAAGACATTAAAATGATTATTTGGTAAATGTCACTGATTTTAAATATCTAGGAGTCATACTGGATCAGAGTTTAAGTTGGTCCTTACATAATTATATCCCATATTATCAAGAAGATAAATCGAGCCATTGCATGTATAAGACGTATCCAGTCTTGTTTAACTCGGTGAATACTTGAACAATTGTACTATTCTCTTATCCTTCCACATATAGACTATTGTTCAGTCGTGTGGGGTAGCTGTAAAAAGACAGATTTATTAAAATTACAACGTAGCCAAAATAGATATGCTAGGTTAGTGCTCAACCTCCAAAGATACATTACTAGGTAAGCTTGACTGGCAAAGTGTTGATAACAGGATCCATTACCAATATAGCATTGCAGTTTTCAAAATTCTAAATGATCTAACCCCTTATTATTTAAAATGCTTTGCGTGTAAGCGTCCCATCTATTAATACGTTACTCGTCATTCCACTTTAAACCCTCTTTTTACCCCCAAACCAAACAAAAAAATTCAAAAAGCGATCCTTTTCCTACACTGCTCCCTCAATCTATAACAAATTGCCTGTGCAAATTAAAACCGTTACCTCACTTCAAAGCTTTAAACAACAAATCCGCTCGTTATCAATACATACACTGGTATAGCATGTTATAACAAAAGTTTATTTTTGCTTTGTTTTGTTTGATTTTTTTTTTTTTATTATTTGTATTATGTTGTTTATACATATTAATATTGTTTACACTCAGTTCTTTGTATGTACACAGGGCTCTTTTTTAAAGCAGGCCTTTAGGCTCTGAAAAGACTACCCTGTTTTTTTTAAATAAAACGTAATAATAATAATAATTAAAAGAAAAAAAAAAATTCAGAATAAAAAAAACCCGTTGCATTTTGGCGGAATCCGTATTAAATGATGTTTACTATTTTGTGAGGTCGCATAATGGCCGAAGTAGAATTGTAATGGTTTGTAGCAGCTTTTGAAAGCACTTTCGATCACACAGGCAAATTCAGGGGGCGTTTCATGAAAGGACTTGTCAAATTTTTTATCCGACAAATTTGCTCTGACCCAACCAGATGCAAGGATTTCAGTAGCTTATAACAGTTGTCGGATAAAATATCCGACAACTTCCTTTCATGAGACGCTCCCCGGGCGTTAACTTCCCATTTAAAACAAAATCAGGTATTTCTAATTTTCGAATAATTCGATATTCGGACAACCACCACTTCATATTTGGGCAGCGAGGTGCCAGGATATCCCCATATTTTGGCAGCGATGTTCCCAGATAATTATGTAACTTCTGTGCATATTTAGTAGGAACAGTTTTGTTTTTAATCAAAATTTCTTGGAGATCGTTTTTCTTTCATTCTTCTCTTTCTTCCTCCTCATTTCTTATGAACATAAATTCATCGATAAAAGTATACATATGACAAAGTCACAGATATCATACAGTCAAAGTAAACGATATCATTTTCTGAATTACGGTGTTTTCAAAAATACATAACCTTTTCTTTTTACAATGATTTTTTCCATTTCTGTGCGATTACATTTACATTGTCAAATTGACGCAGTGGATTATTACTTAGTTTCCATTTATACTTGCATAAGAACTAGCAGGTCGCTAGTACAAGATTCTCCGAGCAATAACCTATAATAGAATCATCTCCCCTAGAATCATGGAAATGCTGCAGAATTTACCTGTATTGTTGATCATTTATGTTTTAATTTACATCATTATCATTTATTATGAATGACGTCCCAACAGATACAAAATGTGTGCATTGAAGTCGGGTCGGGTCGGGTCAAGTCGGGTAGAACTTCCGAGATTCATTGATAAGCGCTTTCCAGCAACCTTTGTCATTCATGAGTTCAGCGAAGTCTCGCGTCTCCTGGAGACCAGTGTCCATCCTTAATGAATCGACATTTGTCCTCTTAGGTCTCCCTTTTCTTGCATCTCCATGAAGGGGTTCCCACATGACCACTCAGTGTAGTGTGAGCTCTGGATGCCTTTGATAATGACCTAAAAGCTTCAATCTCCTCTGGGTTACTTTTGAGCTGAGCTTTGGAAGGTTTCCGTACAGCTTCGAGTTCCTCAATCTCGTTGCGTATTGGTTGACGCTCAGAGCCATCCTTTAACATTCTAGTGTCGCACCCATCAACCATCTGAGTAAGTCTCTATGTAAGGGTCCAGGTTTCTGACCCATACAACAAAACAGACTCCACCGTAGCTGTGAAGAGACTCATCTTTAGGTTTTTACGGACGTCTGATTTCCATACTGACTTCAGGCTGTGGCATGCTGCCCAGTCCTTCCACACCCTATCCACAACATCCTCCTCTGTGTTCCTGATCTTTGCTCCCAAGTACAGGAAGTCATCCACCAGTTCAATTGGCTTCCCACCGGCACTCAGGATTCCATGTGACTCCAAGACGTTCTCCACCAGATACTTAGTCTTGCTCTCATTTATCCGCAGTCCTACATTCATAGATACCTCCTCCACCTCTCTCAGTAACTCGTCTGCCTCCTGTACTGTGTTTTCCAACAGAATGTCGTTAGCGAACTCAGCATCTGAGATCTTCTTAGCCTTAACTCTCCTGGTCCGAGCCGGAGTTACAGAATTCAGAGTCCTGGGGTTTATCCAGGCCAGGCTCAATTACGATCACGAAAAGATATGGAGCTAGTATATAACCCTGGGGTACTCCAGTCCGTATATCAACGAACTCTGTCATCCCATCGGGTGTAATGACCTGGGCTCTGGTCTTTGTGTACAGCAGGGATATCAGGTCCACTATCTTCTCGGGGATTCCATGAGCTCGTATGATGTTCACCAGGCAGTTTCGGTCCACAAAATCGAAGGCTTTTCTGAAGTCAATGAACACCCTGACAGCAGGGAGGCTCTTTGATCTGGTACCTTCAAGAATCCTTCTGACTGGTGGTGGATCTTCCCTCTCTAAAGCCATTTTGGCTGTCTCTGAGCTTCTTCTCAATCTCTGGCTGGATTCAGTTCAGAATCATCCTGTTGAGGGTCTTTGCAGCAAGTAACGTCAGTGAAATGCCCCTGTAGTTGTTGGTGTCAGTGAGGTCACCTTTCCCAGGTAACAGGCCCATGTGGGGCCCATGTGGGCATCATCCGGGCCATCTGGGCCATCTGGGCAAAAGGGAACCCATATAAATCCCATATGTATCCCTTGTGGGACCCATATGGGTTAACCCATTTTGAGATCTACTTGGGCCAGCCCATATGGGAACCATATGGGAAAAGACTGGGAAAACCCATATGGGAATGACATGTAAATGCCCATATGGGTATCATATGGGAATAAGCTGGGCAAACCCACCCGGGAAACATCTGTAAATGCCCATATGGGTACCATATGGGAATAAGCTGGGAAAACCCATCTGTGAAACATATTCAAATGAGCATATGGGTATCATATGGGAATAAGCTGGGAAAAACCATCTGGGAAACATATGTAAATGCCCTTATGGATATCATGTGGGAATAAGCTGGGCAAACCCATATGGGAAAACATATATATTTGCCCAAATGGGTATCATATGGGAATAAAATGGGCAAACCGATATGGGAATGACATGTAAATGCACATATGGGTATTACATGGAAATAAACTGCACAAACCGATATGGGAATGACATGTAAATGCACATATGGGTATTACATGGAAATAAACTGCACAAACCGATATGGGAATGACATGTAAATGCCCATATGGGTATTACATGGGAATAAACTGGGCAAACCAATATGGGAAAGACATATGAAAGCCCATATGGATATTACATGGGAATAAACTGGGCAAACCGATATGGGAAAGACATGCAAATGTCCACACGGGTATAACGTGGGAATTAGCTGGGCAAACCCAAATGGGATATATATGTCAATACCCATATGGGTAATAAATGGGAGTAAGCTGGCCAAACCCATATGGGAAAGACATATGAATGCCCACATGGATATCACATGGGAATAAGCTGGGCAACCCCATTTAGGGAAACAACTGTAAATACCCATATGGGTATCACATGGGAATAAACTGGGCAAACCGATATGGGAAAGACATGCAAATGTCCACACGGGTATAACGTGGGAATTAGCTGGGCAAACCCAAATGGGATATATATGTCAATACCCATATGGGTAATAAATGAGAGTAAGCTGGCCAAACCCGTATGGGAAAGACATATGAATGCCCACATGCATATCACATGGGAATAAGCTGGGCAACCCCATTTAGGGAAACAACTGTAAATGCCCATCATATGGGAATATGCTGGGAAAAACGATATGGAAATGACATGTAAATGTCCACATGGGTATAACGTGGGAATTAGCTGGGCAAACCCAAATGGGATATACAGTTAACAACAAAATTATTCATACCCCTTGGAAAATTCTAGTTTTTTGCATTTTTCCTAAAAATGAATGGTTAACTGAATTTAATTGCACATCACATGAATACATTTAGTTATCATCTCCAAATGAATGCTGTTTCTGGTTTCACCTCATTTGCATAACAATAGAAAAGGTGAATTATCCAAACTGGGTGATGTTCAAAATTATTCATACCCTTGGTGATCTATTGACTTTGTCAATCAGTATGAATTCAGTCCTTGTGATTAATGCTTGTAACACTTTCTTCACACTGTCACAATGCTTCTGAATGTCTCTACTGAGATATCAGGCCAATACCTGGTCTCCAATGGCCCAATCTCCTTGAGGATGTTGTCCACACATGCCATCACCTGGTCTTCAGGGGATCCTGTGTTTGCAGGTGGTGTAGTTTTAGACGTCATGAGGATAGGACTATGATATTGATATTTTCGTTAATATTCCTTACATTTTAATGACAATTCTGTATCTAAGTTGAAACAAAGCACTCTTCCTGGAGAGACTTCCCTAGAGGCATTCACTGTTGCACTGTCAAGGGAAGGTATTTCCTGATACTTTTGTTCCATTATGTTTAGGGAGGCCATGGTAGTTGTCTAAAGGTTGGATGGTGCCAATTTTATCAGTTTATTCAGTTACACTGATTGACACATTTTTGATATGGACACCTGCAAGTGGGTACTCTAGTGAATCTTAAAATACTGATCTTTATGTTCCAGTGCACTGTCAGACTGGTAGCATTTTGTGCACTGCAGCTGGTAACATGGAGGGCATATGGTATAAATTTGGTTTACATTCATTTTGATATCAAGGATTGTAGCTTTCATACCAAAGATACAAAGAATATACCATATGAAGATTGATATACAGTAACAGTCAATGTAGGATGTGTATGGTACTCAAAGGTTACATACTGTTATTCATGGTGACCTGACGTTAGAGTCATGAAATGACTTTAATATCACCAACATGGCCTTCCTGAGCACTCTGATTAAGATTGGGGCCAATGAATAAAGGTGAACCCTCCCAGAGGCAGTGCAAAAGGGAAGGGCTCTTCAGGAATGGTGCTTTGCTTCATAAGTAGATACAGAATTTTCATTAAAATGCATGGAATAAATGACCGAAAATTTCAATATCATTGTCCTGTCATCATGAAGTCGATAACTGCATCACCTGTAGGACACGAAATCTAATGAACTCCCTGAAGATCAGGTGAAGGCATGTGTGGACACATCCTCAAGGAGATTGAGCCATTGGAGAACAGGTACTGGCCTGATATCCCAGCAGAGACCCCTCCGGAAGCCTTGTGACGGTGTATTAAATATAATAAAGTGAATTACAAGCATTAATCACAAGGATCGGATTCATACTGATTGACAAAGTCAATAAATCACCAAGGGTATGAATAATTTTGAACATCGCCCAGTTTGGATAACTCAACTTTTCTATTGTTATGCAAATGAGGTGAAACCGGAAACGGCATTCATTTGCAGATGATAACTAAATGTATTCAAGTGATGTGCAAGTAACTTCATTTAACCATTCATTTTTAGGAAAAATGCAAAAAACTAGAATTTTCCAAGGGGTATGAATAATTTTGTTGTTAACTGTATATGTCAATACCCATATGGGGAATAAATGGAAGTAAGCTGGCCAAACCCATATGGGAAAGACATATGAATGCTCACATGGATATCACATGGGAATATGCTGGGCAAACCCATCTGGTAAACATATCTAAATGCCCATATGGGTATCATGTGGGAATAAGCAGGGCAAACCCCTGGGGAAAGACATATGAATGCCCATAGGGATATCACATGGGGAATAAGCTGGGCAAGCCCATCTGGGGAAACAAAAGTCAATGCCCATATGGGTTTCATATGGGAGTAAGCTGGGCAAGTCCATATGAGTATGATATTCCAAAGTCCAAATGGGTGTCATTTTGAAATGACCTGGGCAAACCCATATGTTAAAATATGTAAATCCCAATGTGGGTATCATTATTGGAATGATCTGGACGAACCCATGTGGGTAAGATGTGTATATCATAAACAGGGTAAACCCATATTCTTGAGGGGTACATACTTCTGACAAAAAAATTATCAGCATACTGTTAAAGATCTACATTGTTCACATTTGCAAACTGAATTCATATACATGTACTTTGTTGTCATTATACTGGCCCTAACTTATCAAACGGTAATAGAGTACCGAAGTGTGACGTCATACCGCCCAAGTAGTTCTAAACAATTTTGTGCTGAACAATGGCGTGGTTATCACACCGGCATCAAACACTGAATTTGCCCTGCTCCAGCCCGTTGCTTGACTGATTTCGCGGTGAACCTCAAGCACGGGCTTTGTTGTTTAGAACTAGTAACCTGGACGACGAGCGAATGTGACGTCAGCACTTCGGTACTCTATTAATCTATGCAGACCTAAAGAATGTGAGAAGTGCTTAAGAGAAAATGAAAGCACCTCCCAACCCCAGGTACTTTGACCCCTAGTACAAATGGTTGAGTCCACTTTTCAAACCTGCGCCACCTTTTGAGGAAACGGCATTCCGTTACTACTACTTGAATACGAAGGAAGCACTACACATCCGCCTCCCTACTCTTTGAAGGTAAGCTGCTTTTTATATCTTATCATTTCTTTCTAAATTCCATTTTTTCTTTGATATTGTTTATTAATTTAAAAGTACATATATAGCCTGAGATGTACCATCCAGTGACATTTTCTGGTCCATGACTGTCTTTTGTGGGATTATTATGAGTGAATTGATAGAGAAATGTTAATTCAGTTGAGATAGCAGCACTATGAACACGATGAACAATTGCTTTGGTAGACAAAAGAACATCCCTTCATTACTATTATGTAAAATAAGCAGAACAGGTGAATATGCATGTGACACCTGTTCTACATATTTTTACATAATAGCAATGAAGGGATGTTCTTTTGTCTACCAGGGCAATTGTGGAAGGTACAGTGAGGAGCTGTATATTTTGTCCGCTTCTTTGTTCGCCATGTTCATAGTGCAGTTTACCTTAGCTTAATACTCCCATTGTTTAAGTTGCAAGGCACAAGAGGAAAGAAGTATGCCTGGGTCATATCGTTCACCCACCGCGTGATAGTTTACATTCCCTACTGGTCTGTTTATAACCATGGGGTTGTGTGGTAACTCCTTGGTTTAACTAGTGGTCTGGCTTTCCATGTATATGGGCTAAGAAATCAAAATCATTTCACTAGGCAAGTGTGTATCGAGCACATAATTATGCAGCTTCAATTTCAAGACAAGATGAATGTCATAGTTTATTATGTCATAATAATGTTATTGTTCGCTTCATGTGAGGAACATCTGCCATAAATGAATAATTGATGTGTCATTACTACCATTCTCAAAATATACAGATGATCTTGATATCTTTATAAAGTTGCCTTTCTTGCACTCTATTTCTCTCCCCTCCCCTTATTTCTGTATCAGTATTGTACCTTTATTCCATACAACATTTTATTTTCTGCTATATTTCTTGTCATTTCCCTTTGCATGGGTCAATAGGTATTATCCATATTTCTATATGTTTTCTTTTTTTCCCTTTTCCTTTTTTTTGGGGGGGGGGGGGGGTGGGACCCGACTATCTTTGATTTTTTTTATTTTATGGAAACGGCATGATGTCTCGTAAATGTGGTATATAGAGAGAGTGAGAGAGATAAGGGGAGGGCAGGAGAGATAAAAAACGAGCTAACATTTAGATTTGCTTTTTAAAAAATATCTGCATTGGTAATCAAAAATTGTAGCATATTTGCAAAATTCACTACAAAAGTTTAATATTGTAAATATTCTAGTGTAATATTTTTGGTGAATTTTTTTACTTGTACATATATCTCACTCTGTCGTTTCAGATCCAGCAAATAGACGAGAAAAACAACAACGGTACGAGGAAACAGCATAAGCAGTAACGTAACAACTAAAAAAAGAAATTAACGTATATTCTAGATGGACAAAATGAAGAAGACTTCTGGCACGTGTTAAGATTATATCATGATTATATCCAAACTGGATGAAGCTGTTAAGGTGGCACCATAAGTAGTACCTGCAGGAAAATGTTTGCAGTATTCGGAACTGAAGAAATGTTTACTATGAATACTATGAAGGCCGGGAAAACTCCTTTCAACATGGTGCAATTTCTTAGCTCTTTGTGATAAGATACATGCATTTCTGAAAGAACATTCTAAACTCATGGGGCTTGACACTGAACTCCACTAGCCTGCACGTTATGAAGGAACTAATGGCGAAAAATGGATAGTGTGAAATTGTTTCGGGGTATCGCCTTAACCATGACACATGTAGTGGCAAGCTATAATCCGGAGTCGACCCTTCCGAACAGATGCATATTTTTGTCAATAGTGAGAAGGAGCCGTGATATAAACTACCTAACCAATACAATATTGCATTATTTATTATTTTCACAATGTGTTTTTCTTTTAAGTTTGTTTTAAGTGTGCTGCCAAGGCTGTTCTTTAGAAATTGTACTTACAGTATCTAAACACACTTCCAATACCATGTGATGTGTCACAAAATGAATTGTATGAGAAATGATTCCATCAAAATCCCACTATCATTTTTAATGGTAGACTCCTAAGCTTATTTCACTTCAATAATGTATATCGTTGCATATCCCCAAGCTTAAAATGAAAAATCTCCAGTTCTTTTTGTAAGATGAACATTATGTTGGTTAATTGATTGATAATTTATTTAACCTGACAGCTAAGAAAGCAAGTTAGCGTATGTTTGTAAGCAAGCAACCGGGGAAAGAAATCTTTTAGTCCTATTCGAGGGACTTGGATTAATTCCTTACCAACTACACAGTATTAATTTCTAATATTAAAAAGGTTTACTTTGAAATATGATTACTTACTATTTAATGGGTAAAACTATGTAGAAATAAGTGAATACATGATTGCATGAATGGGATTTATGGGGTACTTCATGGAAATCTAATTACTGCTATGGAGTAAATTCATGGGCATGTACGAATAAGTGAAAATATATTTGCAGATCAATATAAAATACATGTATGTCGTTGCCTATTCCCAACTTAAAAGTAAAATTCTTGTTTGATGAAAATATCATTTATAGATGCATATTTATAATAAAAAATGTTTATATACTTTGATAATCTAATTACTACTCTGGAGTAAATTTATTGGGTATGTAGCAATAAGTGAATACATGTCAGCGTGAATGAGTTTGGTGGGGGTACTTCATATGTAGGCATGCTCACAAATTTGTTGACCGCGCAAACAGGTCTGTTTTCAAGACAAAATTCCACAGGCAATACTCATTATTTGTGACATGCATGTACACAGGTTGCATGGCAGGTCACCGGCAACTTATATTTCAAGTACCCCCATTTTTCATTGTAATGTTGTTGTTTTTTGTACTGGCATAGCTGTGGTGAGAGGCTGATGATGATTGCATGATCAAGTAGTCTTTGTGTCCCATGACTTTCCTTAAAACCGATTTAGGAGTTGTATCGAATGAATAGACCAAAATAGGCATATTGTAAATCTCAGTTGCTAAATTATTTCGGGCCCATGAGGGGGCCCATGGGGGAACACAATATATGGGATCAATCAAACTGTTCCCATATATTACCCAGATGGACCCCAGATTAAACCCATATGGGCCATATGGGTCCCCAATGGGCCTTGTGTGCAAAATACTATGGGGCCCCATATGGGCATTCCAGGGTAGGACCCATATGGGATAGCCTAGTATTTGCCAACATATTGCCCACATGTATACCCAGATAGGCCCCAGGCTGAACCCATATTAGCAATATGGACGGCCTTTATTGGCCCCATATGGGCCTTGGGTGCAAATTCTTTTGGGGCCCATATGGGCATTCCCATGTGGAACCCATATGGTAGCCGACAGATAATACCCATATGGGATAGCCCATATTTTACCCACATATTTCCCACATATATACCCAGATGGGCCCCAGGCCGAACCCATATTGGCCATCTGGGATGGCCCATATGGCACCCACATGGGCCTTGGGTGCAAAATCTTATGGGGCCCGTATGGGCATTCCCATGTGGGACCCATATGGGAACCCAGAGATAATACCCATATAGGATAGCCCATATTTTACCCACATATTGCCCACATTTATACCCAGATGGGCCCCAGGCCGAACCCATATTGGCGATCTGGGATGGCCCATATGGGACCCACATGGGTCTTGGGTGCAAAATCTTATGGGGCCCATATGGGCATTCCCGTGTGCGACCCATAAGGGATAGCCCATATTTTACCCACATATTGCCCACATTTATACCCAGATGGGCCCCAGGCCGAACCCATATTGGCGATCTGGGAAGGCCCATATGGGACCCACATGGGCCTTGGGTGCAAAATCTTATGGGGCCCGTGTGGGCATTCCCATGTGGGACCCATATGGGAACCCACAGATAATACCCATATGGGATAGCCCATATTTTACCCACATATAGCCCACATTTATACCCAGATGGGCCCCAGGCCGAACCCATATTGGCGATCTGGGATGGCCCATATGGGACCCACATGGGTCTTGGGTGCAAAATCTTATGGGGCCCGTATGGGCATTCCCGTGTGCGACCCATATGGGATAGCCCATATTTTACCCATATATTGCCCACATTTATACCCAGATGGGCCCGAGGCCGAACCCATATTGGCGATCTGGGATGGTCCATATGGGACCCACATGGGTCTTGGGTGCAAAATCTTATGGGGCCCATATGGGCATTCCCATGTGGGACCCATATGCAAACCCATATGGGGCCTACATGATCCCCATATGGGCTTGCTACCTGGGTTCTTTGGTACTGGGACGGTGTTACGTATCCTCCATTGAACTGGGACAACACTCTTCTCCAGAGCCTGATTACAGAACCCAGGCTGATATCACTAAAATCACCGAACCCATATTGGCGATCTGGGAAGGCCCATATGGGACCCACATGGGCCTTGGGTGCAAAATCTTATGGGGCCCGTGTGGGCATTCCAATGTGCGACCCATATGGGAACCCACAGATAATACCCATATGGGATAGCCCATATTTTACCCACATATAGCCCACATTTATACCCTGATGGGCCCCAGGTCGAACCCATATTGGCGATCTGGGATGGCCCATATGGGACCCACATGGGTCTTGGGTGCAAAATCTTATGGGGCCCATATGGGCATTCCCGTGTGCGACCCATATGGGATAGCCCATATTTTACCCACATATTGCCCACATTTATACCCAGATGGGCCCAAGGCCGAACCCATATTGGCGATCTGGGATGGTCCATATGGGACCCACATGGGTCTTGGGTGCAAATTCTTATGGGGCCCATATGGGCATTCCCATGTGGGACCCATATGCAAACCCATATGGGGCCTACATGATCCCCATATGGGCTTGCTACCTGGGTTCTTTGGTACTGGGACGGTGTTACGTATCCTCCATTGAACTGGGACAACACTCTTCTCCAGAGCCTGATTACAGAACCCAGGCTGATATCACTAAAATCACATCTCTTCATCACCTCCCACGACACTCCGTCATCTCAATATTCCCTACCCTCCTTAATCCCCTCCCCCCCCCCCCCCCCCCCCCCCCCCCCGCCGCTCTCTTAAGCTGCTCACTGGTAAAGGGCCCTGTCTCGATATCCATTTCCTTGAAGTGCTGCCTGATCACCCTGGTGTTCTAAGCTGTCGAAAGGGGGTTGTCCTAGTAAGGTCTTATAATGGTCCAGCCACTTCCCCTTCCTATCCTCAGGGCCTGTTGCTTGGATCTGAATCTAATTCCCTCTCTTCCTTCCCATGATCTCGTTGATGCTCGTCCAACTCGCTTTGTTCTTACAACTGTCTGCTGCTCTCTCAACTTTCCTCATCTGGTCAATCAGCAACGACTCCTCCCTAGCTTATAGAGTTCTTCCTTCCTATCCTCAACACACTTCTTTCTCTCCTCCGAAGGATCAGCACGGCACTCGTCCATAGCAGCTCTTAGGTGTTCTCTGGCTGTACACACTCTGGGATCTTCAGAGTAGTCATCTGTCATCTTCCTCTTCCTCTTCGGCACCAAGGCCTCTCCAGCTTCTGCTACTGCAGTGGTGAAGTGCAGAAACTATAGGTGATAAAGTGGGAACATGAGGAAGGCATTCCGCATTCGTTCTGTACATAGAACTCAGAAATTCTCCGGGCTGACATGAGGTCACAAAAGGTAATGTGACTTGGTAACATTATGACCGATGTTTTAAACCTTGATGTCACAAGATGGGGAAGTCAGAAAGTCCGAAAGCATGGTGTGAAATACAGTGGTTCGAAACGCGTGGCAATATTTGTCGGGGGGGGGGGGTCCTCGGAGCCCCCTCCCCGTACAAAGGGTTAATTACCCAGGTCGCCGCTGTTATTATATACCTGTTTGGCATTAAACAGAAGATGGGTGTTGATGAAAATGGAAAATCAAGGTCTAGCGTTCAATATGCTTTTCTGCAAGATTCCCAAGCGATAAAGGCCATGGTTATGCCACACATGGGTCATTGCTATAACAAACCTGTAATAGACAAAAAAAGTGTAACAGGATTATCTTTGACATTTGGCAATGGATTTGTAGCCGAATATGGACTGTTGCCGAAGAACGTTCAGCTGCCAAAAAATGGGGGAGTTAAAAGTATGCGTGCTAGGCCTACAAAATTAATGGATATAAAGGTAATATTGGCTGCTTCAAAATGTTGTCCTCTTGCTTCTCATATGTAACATCTTAGTACATGTTATAGGATATGAACTTGTAGATCTTGCCCATCAATAGAGGCTTATCAGTTCCTGCAGATTATCGAAATGGCCTAGAGGATGACTATTGCATGTTCCAGCTAGCAAGGTCTTATCTGCAACCAATAAGTGCCCTTTCAAGGTCACGGCTGACTTCTACAAAGTGTTGAACCTGAATACCAATGAACACAAGAGAAAAAAAAACTGCTAGAGGAACTGGTACTAGGTGTTACAAAAAAACATTTCCCACGTTTGATCCTTAATGAAATGGCCGCCAACGAGTAAGACGTTACTCCTAAGTCTCTCCGCAATCTTCTGAATCTGGACAGGATATTCTCTCACTTCTTGGCTAATCCCATCTGTCTGCGTCGGTGTTTTACCATGAGTAAGACAACCAGTAGGGCATCGACGAAGAGATCGAAGAAAGACGGGAAGGACGTTTCTAAATCAGAGAAAGGTGAGGACTTTTCTGATCTATCGGACCTCCAGACACCTCATCGGGCATCGAAAACATCAGACCCCGGCTCTCGCGGCGCAGGAGCTCGCCTGATGAGCTCCAGAAACCAAGCAGGCCCTCCTCGCCCTTCAGCATCCTCAACTTTACATGATAATAGCGATGCCGTTACACCTGAAGGAATAGCTCGGTTTTTCCAAGCAGCGACTGAGAAAAAAGCAGTTACCTCGCTTGTAGAGAACATCAAACAAGTCGAGTCGCACCAGTCCTGGGCTCTACCATTGAACACGAAAGCCGCATGGTTACGGAAGTGGAAGGAAGGTATGCACGCCTTGCAGAATATGGAAACGGTGATGAATAAATACGATCTGAAGTTGCCAACCAACGTGTTGAAATCAACAAAAGCGAAATATTTCCTCGTAGGAATAATATCAGGATCATCGGCATCCCAGAGTCGACAGTGGAGGAGGAGAATTGTGTGACCAAAGTTGAGGAGATCTTGAAGGAGAAATTTGGCCTGGCAGTCAAAGTGGAAAGAGCCCACAGAGATGGAAAGCGCCTCCAAGACTAGACCGAAAATTCTGTCTCTCGTTCGTTAGCTCTTCACTTAGAGACAGAAACGCTCCATTCACTCGCCTGTGCAAACCGAATACACATTGACTTACACACTATACAGTTTGAATACGGCTGGAAGATTTTCAAACGGAGAAAACCTTGGACCCTGAATCACCTGAAAAAGGAGCATTAAAAGGAATAACAGTCAAATTGGTAAGTTGAACATATTTGTTTAAGTATAGAGCCTAGGCCTAATCTATTTAATTTACACAAATATTTTTAAAACTCGTAATATCCACATTTTAACAACGACATGCCTACTGTCTCTCGGCGGACAGTGAATTTGCATAGGCGAGTGAATGGAGCGTTTCTGTATCTAAGTGAAGAGCCGACCCTATCCAAATAAGAGGCTAATAACATTTCAACCAATGTAGAAGAAACACCTTTATACAAGAGCTTCGACGAAAAGTTTGAAGCTAAAGGTCTGCATTTTGCTCATTTAAATGTTAGATCTATTTTGCTTAAGATTTCTGAACTTCGGCTTTTATTTTCAATTACTGAAACTTGGCTAAACTCGTCTGTAAACGATGGAGAAGTCTGTATTAATGGATACTGTATTTTACAACGAGACCGAGTTCTTGGTCAAGGAGGTGGCGTCTGCCTTTACATAAGAAATGATATTGTATTTAACGTAAGGGAAGATTTAATTTCAGAGAATATTGAATCACTCTGGATTGATATTCTTTTACCAAGGACAAAACCCATTATTTTAGGTGTTTACTACAGGCCCCCCCCCCCCCCCCCCAAGATAATATGTTTCTTAATTCACTCTCTGACACTTTTGATAAATTATCAAAAGATGATGAGGTTATAATATTAGGGGACATGAATATTTGCCTTTTGCGGAAGTCTCCATTATCAACAAAATATGAAAGCATATTAAATTTAAATGGCTTTAGCCAACTGATAAAACAACCAACTCGAATAACACAGACCACTTCTTCTCTTATAGACCACGTTTTAAGCAGTAATAGAGAGAACATATGCCAAAGTGGAATTATCGACTTGGGCATAAGTGACCACTCTCTAACCTATTGTTCAAGGAGGCTTGTTAGGCATTTGTACGGGCATCACAGAACTATAACCATAAGGAAAATGAAATATTATGATGTAGGTGATTTTAACCTAAAGTTATCTCGAGTTGATTGGTCGAAAATAACAGAATGTGATGAAGTAAATACGGCATGGTCCAGCTTTAAAGATACCTTTTTATCTATAGTTAATATATGCGCACCTCTAAAACAAGTAAGAATCAAACAAAGAACTGAAAGGTGGATGAACAATGAAATTATTACGTTAATTAGAGAGAGAAATAGCGCTTACAAAAGTATGAAAAGTGATATCCAAATCTTGCAACAAAATACAAACAGCTGCGGAATATAGTACAACGGAATGTGAAAAGAGCCAAATTCGAATATTTTCAGGATAAAATTGAAGAAAACAAACATGATTCGAAAAAGCTGTGGAAAAATCTGAAGAGTTTAGGTTTAAAAAGTAAAGGGAAAAGTACAAAAGAAACTGTTGTCTATGCTCAAGGAGACTTGTGCCATGATAAATTAAAGATATGAAATGAGTTTAATAATTATTTTACGACGGTGGCAGATAGGTTAGCCAGTGAATTACCAGAAAACACAAATGAATTTCATCCCGATAGTGATATATTTCAAAAGTTTTACGACGAGAAAGGTGTCTCAAAAGATAGCTTTCATTTCTCTCCAGTCAGCGAAAAGTTTGTTTTAAATGAATTAAACAAGTTGAACATTTCGAAGAGTACTGGAATCGATATGATACCCGCCAGATTTTTGAAAGCTGGAGCAAGGAACGTGCATGCTCTTTTAACTTACATAATCAATTTATCAATTCTGTCATCTACATTTCCTGATGAAATGAAAATTGCAAAAGTAACACCGTTGCATAAGAAGAAGGAAAAAACCTGTGTTGGTAATGATAGACCTATCAGTGTTTTGAGTGTGGTTTCAACAATATTAGAAAAATCCGTGTATGTTCAAATAGAAAAATATTTTCAAGAAAATAAGTTAATCTATGCACTTCAATCAGGCTTTCGAAATGGATACTCAACTGATACATGTCTAATTCATCTATTAGATTTTGTTAGAAAGGAATTTTCTCTAGGACGTTTTGTCGGAATGGTTCTACTCGACTTACAGAAGGCCTTTGATACTGTAAATCATGAAATTCTGTTAACGATATTAGAAGTGATGGGTTTGGATTTAGTATGCATTAGATGGCTTAGGTCTTACTTGACTAATCGTCGTCAGGTGGGAACTATGCAGAATGTAATATCAGATTCACGACCTATAAAATGTGGGGTTCCGCAGGGGAGCATTTTAGGTCCTATTCTTTTCATGTGTTATATAAATGATATGTGCATTTGTGTTAAAAACTCAAAATTACTCCTATACGCCGATGATAGTGCGTTATTATTTTCTGATCCGAATCCTAAGGTAATTGAAGACAAATTAAGTTTAGAACTGTCAAATTGTGTCAAATGGATGACAGACAATAAGCTCAGTTTACATCTAGGGAAAACTGAAAGCATTTTGTTTTGTTCGAAAAGACAATTAAAATATTCAGGTGACTTTAGGGTTATGATGAACAATCAAGTGATTGAACGAAAGGAGTCTGTAAAATATCTGGGATTGACTTTAACGAGTGATCTTTCGTGGACAGATTTTGTAGACTCCATTGCCAAAAAAGCTAATACACGCTTAAAATTTTTGTATAGATATCAAGCTTGTTTGAATAGGAAGTCAAGGCGTACTTTATGTTTTGCTCTAATACAATGTCTATTTGATTACGCTTACGCTTGGTATTGCAGTCTGGGTAAAACCGATCAGAAAAAGTTAAAAATAATTCATTATTAATGTTTATTAATGTTAAGGTTATTAATGGTTCAGGACCGAGGACTCACGTTGGGAACAATGAACTTGCGGAAGCAGCTCTCCTCCATATTGATCTAAGATCAAAACAATTAATTTTACATCATGTTCATAAGATATAAGATCTAATACGTTACAGTCATTGTACCACGACACGCATAACATTGATGCAGTGCAGCAACAAAAAAGACCCAAGAGCCTGTGCAGGACCTGTGGTAGACAGCACAAATTATGCCAAAGTATTTCTGTCGACGAACCTTAAGGAAACCAGGAGATTCCAGAAATCTGCATATTCCCAGAAGAAGGAGCAGAAAGAACACAGAAGACAACCTCAGTATTCCAAACGAGTACACAATGTTCGGGAAGAACACACACAATTGGACAGCGAACTTGAACTACCGTTTGAACAGTTTCACTTCAACGCAATTCTTATTGATTCACTGAAGGGGAGTGAAGCCATTGGTCATCTAGATGTCAAGTTAAATGACAAGCGAGACAACCACTACTTGCAGGTGAAAGTCGATACTGGAGCCGAGATTCTATCTGCCTATAATGAGACTTTGATTGGTCAGTACGGAACAATGATAATCCCTTGCAGATATGGCAATTCATCATGGAACAATGCAACATTTTACGTGGTACAATCAAATGGTCCCGTTATACTTAGTTTGCAGACTTCGC
Organism: Heliocidaris erythrogramma; assembly: GCA_025617745.1. Lineage (NCBI taxonomy): Eukaryota > Metazoa > Echinodermata > Echinoidea > Camarodonta > Echinometridae > Heliocidaris > Heliocidaris erythrogramma. The sequence goes on along the minus strand of CM046863.1, from coordinate 47,392,478 downwards.
TAAAGCTGGGACTTGTTACCCTTCATTGTCCAGTTCCCAATGATACACCCATCGGTGACATTCAGACGTTAGTGCAGTCGTTTCCAGACCAGTTTGATCGCATTGGGGAATTTCATACTAGTCATCATCTTACAGTGGATCCCAATGTTCCGAGCCATGTTGATGCTCCTCGAAAGATGCCAATTGCCTTGAAAGACAAAGTCAAAGCAGGACTGGACAAGATGGGGGAAAACCCCCCAACAGAATGGGTGAACTCGATCACATACGTCACCAAGAAGGATGGAAGCATTCGCATATGCTTAGACTCCCGAAGACTTAACAAGGCTCTTATCACGCCTCACCACAGACAACAGACCTTGGATGAACTTAACCACAAATTCAACAACATGCAGTATTTCTCCAAGTTATATGCAAAGTGTGGCTACTGGTCTGTCAAGTTGGATCAAGAGAGCCAGAAACTCACCACTTTTCAGACTCCTTTCGGAAGATATACTTTCTGTCGCCTGTCATTTGGCCTCAGCGTAAGCCAGGACATCTTCCAGCTAGAGATGAACAGAGTGTTAAAAGGTTGTAAAGGTAAAGTATGCATCAAGGATGACATCGTAGTGTTTGGTCGGACAGTAGAGGAGCATGACCACAACCTCCTTAACTTCCTAGGATGTTGATTCGTCTACAGGGATACAATTTCTAGATAACACACAGCCCAGGACTAGAGAACTAACTGGCATACAGACTCTCACGAATACCAAACACTCACAACAATGAAACATTTGATCTCGATATGAGAGTAGACCTGGTGCAGGAAAGCAAGTAGATGAATTTAAACGCACTACAAGGCAAGACAAAGTTGTTGTGACTGGATGGCCTGACAAAGTGAAGGAGGTTCAACCAGAGTTGAGACAGAAATCTTCGAGAAGCCCCATACCAGCCACCTAGGCCATCAAAAAACCTAGTGGCTAGCTAGAGGTAGTGTTTTCTGGAACAACATAAACAAAGTCATTGACAGAGCGATGCAGTCATGTATAAGATGCCAGGAACACCAACCAGCACAAACACCAGAGCCACTCAAGCCGCATGACATTCCGACGAGGCCCTGGAACACAGTAGCAACTGACTTGTTTGAATACAAAGTCAAACAATGGTTACTTGTGGTGGACTACTACAGCAAATATCCAGTGGTTAACCTATTACCAGACCCAGTGACAAGCAATGATGTTATCAACGTGCTGAAACATGTGTTTGCAGAACATGGCATATCCATGAAGATGGTTAGCGATAATCTCGCCTGTCAGCTGAGCCTAGAAGTAGCCCTGTAGCAACAACTCTTAAGCAGGAGGAGACTCCACCTCGAGGGCCATCACAAACGCGTTCACCTAGAGCGACAAGTAAAGGACCACTGCGTAACATTCAGCGCCCAAGAAGATATGACGATTTTGAGATGTAAATGACAAAGAAGCAATAGTTTTTACTGAATTCGAAACCTTATGTGACATTATTGTCTCAGTTGGAGAATAGCAATTGAAATTTATGTTTACATCTCTGAAAGGTTTTTTTTTCACAGACTTTTTAGTGTACCTTAAAATAGATCTGTAGAATGGATTGCTTATTAAATCATTTTCATATATTAAACTGAGGACAAGCGTTGACGATTTCACCAGTTTTTGAACCTCTCCCTTCTAGTTGCTGAGTTTTTTGTCAAGTTATTATATACATGTATATTTTTTATTTTATTCTTGCAACATATATTCAATGTGTAGGAACCCCCCCCCCCCCCCAAAAAAAAAAAAAAAAAAAAAAGGTGATGAATCAAAAGTAAAGTATGATTTTTGGTAAATCAGTTAACATTTGATGTGGTTTACATACCATGTACGTAAAGAAGAGCATATACATGTAGTACCAAATTTCATTTGATACATATGTACCAGAAAACAAAGTAACAGTATATTTGATTTAATGGCATGCAAAAAGGGAAATCTGTTACATCTGCATAGAGTGAAGTCATTTTTTGTATTGTTTTGTTTTTGCTTCATACAAGGTAATGGGTAAACCAGTATATTCATATATGTATACATACAATGTGAAAGAGAATAATGGTTGGGTAAGCTACGCAACCATTATTCTCTCATTTCCTTTCACATTGTATTCATTTCCACGAGAGTTGCCAAAGCTGTTGTATATGTTATTTCCTTAAAGTTATATATATATAGTTATATATATAGTTATATATATATAAAGTTATATATCGTAAAGTGTTTACAGGAACAAAGTTCCGACAAAGTGCAGTGTTAAAATATGTAGAAAAATAAAGTTCACAACATCATATAGAATACACACACAAGAAGCATGTTTTTATAAAAATTCACAAGCGCTTTCGATTTAATCTCTTCAGGTGAATGAGCCATTGATAGTTTTGACATGCTTTTATATACACGTATAGTACAGTAATATGCAAATGGATGGGTATTTGTAAAACACATAATGAAATGTAGGCTTTAAGGAATAGTTTTGTTACAAGTATGGTACAATGATATTCTTAGGACAAGTTTGAAACATTGTCCTGTATCTGTTTTACGACGTATTGAATCTTAGTTCTAATCTCAGATTAAATGATGCAAGTAGGAAGTTCTTTGTTGCCAGTTTCTTTGGAAGTCTTAATCTGTACAACTCAACAAATCATAAAGTTATATAACAATTCTTATTAATCTGTGACCGTGGGAAAGGCAAATAAAAATGGGAGTCAGTAGAGAAAGAAAATGGAATAAACTAATATATTGACAGGTGTCGAGGATGCAGTGTCTTAAGGGAGAGGGAGAGAGATATATTGAAATACTTGTACACAAAGAGATAGAGTAGGATAGGAGGGGGGTTGTTGTTTGGAGTTTCGGGGGATAATGGTAAATGTGGATGTGGGTGAGAAGGAGTAGTAGGAGAAGCAGTTTTCCTACAAAGCATTCAGAGAAGGCATAAATTTTGAAATGAAGTGTTTCTCTTTCAGACATCTTTTAATTTTGTTGTCTTCTTTCATTTTGTAAAAGGGTATTATATCTAAATTTGGTTCCTTTGAGCCCGCACAACAATCGATGTGAGCGCTCACTTTAAGTTGTCGATATTCTTTATGGCGTATTTGTTGCCTATGCACAGTGAGTCTGTGTCGGAGTGTGTCCCCTGTTTCGCCAATATATTGTTCCCCACAGCCATGGCAAATTAAACAATATGCATGTAAATGGAAAATGTATTTGAAAAGTTTCACTTTTGTGTTTGAAGATGATATGATTAGTTTCTTTCATATACGGGCAAGTTTTGCATCTTTTGTCGGTACATTTTTTAACACCATTTTTTATATCGAGTTGTGCTTTAGGGGCTGCTCGGGTTAACAATCGTTTTAGATTCGGGCTTTGGCGTTTACTGGATATCAAATGCACTGCTTTAAACTTTTGCTTTAATTCTCTGTCATTTGACAGGACGGTAATTGTGTCTTTTATCAGTTTGGAGATATTGGGATTATTAGGATTATGCGTGTGAATAAAAGATATAGATTCAGTATTTTCATTTTTTTGCTTACATGATCTTAGTTCTTCGAGAGACAACTTTTCAGCTTTCACAATCCCATTCTGGATGATTTCCTCAGGATATTCTCTGGCTTTTAACATGTGTTTTAATTCTAATAATCGTTTCTTACGAATATCGATATCTGATACTATTGTGCAAATACGTCTTGCTAAATTGTAAGGAACATTTGTTTTACAGTGTCTTGGGTGACAAGATTTAAAGTGTAAGTACTGGTGTGTGTCTGTAATCTTATAGAATATATCTGTTTTAATTTTGTTCAAATTGTTTATAACCACTATGTCAAGAAACGCTATTTTCTCATTACTAGTTTCAAACTTAAAAGTGATACTCGGGTGAAGCTGTTGAAGGATATCGTTGAATTGGGTTATATCTCCAAAATCTGCCTTCCAAATAATGAAACAGTCATCAAGATATCTAAGCCAATTTTCCTTTAGATAGGATGTAACTCTAGTGTTGAAGGTCTGTTCGACTTGAGCGTATAGTTTCATTTCCAGATAGCCCATGAATAATGTGGCATATGTAGGGGCCATTTTGGTTCCCATGGCTGTTCCTCTAATTTGTAAATAAAATTCATTATCAAAGCAAAAAGAATTATTAGTCAGAATAAATTTTACAGCATCGATTATGAACTCCTTAGTAAAACGTGAATCAATAACATCCCTATGTTTTTCTAACCAAAAAGTTATGCCTTCTATTCCTGCGTCGTGAGGAATATTGGTATAAAGACTATTCACGTCATATGTGACAAGGATTGAGTTTTCATCTACTGATTCAGGTAGGTGGTTCAGAAAGTCTAAATCGTCCCTAACAAAGCTTGGAACATACTTTGTAAGGGCTTTCAATATGATATCTATGAAATTACTTAGTCTATGTGTAGGACATATTGGGCCGGCGATGATTGGTCTCATTTTAAGTTTATCCGGCATTTTACATTGAATATAAGGAGAATGAATATCTTTTATTTCATCCTGTATATCTTTGCACTGATGTACTTTTGGTAATCCGTACAGGTTACTACTTCTAAATTCGAAATTAGTCAGAAAGTCTACCTCATCTTTAGTTAAGCAGTGTTCGCATTTGTTTATCAATTTCTTCATCTTGTTCATAATTTTGGTATCTATATTCTCGTCTAGTTTCAAATATGTTGATTGGTCTTGTAGTTGGTCCTTCATTTTTGAAATATAAAAATCTTCATCCATTATTACAAAAGCACCTCCCTTGTCAGCCTGTTTTAATATTATGCCAGGTTTGTCTTTCAGACTCTGAAGGCTTTTCCATTCTTGTTTAGATATATTACATTTCTGTTTGGTTTTTGTACGGTTTTCAAACTCTACTGCTCTTTTTAAAAAATCAATGTAATTATCCAATTTACGATTCCTATTAGGCTGAGGAAGAAATTTACTCTTATTCTTTACAATGCTTTCATTTCTAGCTGAAAAATCCGTATTATCACAATCACTTTCTTCTTTACTGAAATATTCCTTCAATCTGAGTTTACGACAAAAACTATATACATCTTGTTTAAGGTCATTAACATTTCTAGTTGGAGTTGAGTAAAATTTCGGACCTTTCATTCACAGTGCTATCTCTCCATCATTTAAATCAACATTCGATATATTGATTACCTTAGGTTCTACTTTTAGATCAGGTACTTTTTTAGTTTCACAGTCAGTATTAGGAGGGTTGGGTTGGGGTTCTTCATATCTGTTGTTAATAGTACATGTAGGCAGATGATCTTTATCATTATCAATATATAAACTATCGAAACGGTTACTTAATGGGATGTTTTGGGGGATTACCGCTTGTGGTATGGGTTTCGACCCTCTTGAAAATGGCGATGTCCATCACGTTTCTTGAAGTTTTGACGCCAGCCCGTGGAAGATGATGGCTGTTGCCTTACTGCATCCGCATAACTGCTATACCTGCCATCAGCTGGTTGCTGGGCAGCGGATGCGTTGGGATGTTGGTAGCGGTTTCTGTCTTCTTGGAAATGGCGATGCCCACCACGTCTATAGCTTTGGCGTCGGCCTGTGGACGATGACGGTTGTTGTCTCCCTCCATCTGCAAACCTATCATCGACTCGTTGCTTGGTAGAAGATTTGTCGTTGCGGCGGTCGTAGTTGGTGGCCCTATGGAAGTTGCTGGCATGGGGGTTCCAATTTTGATAGGTGTCGGTGGTCTGGTGGAAGCGATGGCTTACATTCGGTTTATACGCCCTTCCACTTTGGCGGCGATCATTGTTCATTTTAAAGTTGTGGGGACGATCGTAGTTCCTGTTGCCATGGTTGTCGGACGAATTGTGTGACATATTGTCCTCTGTCATTTCTTGCCGGTGTCTCGCGTTCTTGCCAAGTCTCCCTTCCGGGTCATTGATAGGGCGAATTGATTTGGTCCACCATTCTCTCTTTTGATTCCATTTCATAAGTAGATGGTCTTGGTTGTGAGAAAGTTATATATATATATATATATATATATATATATATATATATATATATATATATATAAACGACTAACGGGTACATTAGGAGGACAGTTTTTGTTCTTTTTCTTTGTCCAACTGTCGACTTAATGTACCAACTGTCGACCTAATGTAGGGGTCTCTATTATGACGAAATAAACTGCATTGTTAACTGTCGACCTAATGTACCCGTTAGTCAAATATACATATATATACTGATTCTGCTATATACAAGAAATGTAAAATGTCAGTTGGCATCCGCAAGAGTATTCATACTGATGACTGAATTCTTCCAAGTGAAAATTATTTTATGTAAACAATAGGAAAACAGATGGTTGATATTATGTTGTTGTTTTGTCATAATCCAAAAGGCAGATGAGTAAAATATTCCTTTCAGTGAAACAAAACAAAACAAAAAGGGAGAAGTGAAAGGATTGATAGAAAATGATATTTGCAAGATATCTGGTACGTGTTGATAGATGAAAGTAGAACAAGAAGCAAGAGTAGAAAATTTATGAGACAGAAATAGACAGATAAGGGGAGATTGAAGAATATTTTATAAAAAGAAGAAAAAAGAATACATTCAAGAGTAAGTTACATGTACCGTAAGTTACATGGATATTAATTGACTAATTGATTAATCGGACTTAGCACACATATTGCTATATGTAATCTACATGTGTATGTGGTATGTTGCACATGACCACCAGCTCAGCATGGAGGCAGATGTTTTAGCCTCAAGGGTTCTTGAATAAACTTCTATTAAACCTCAATCAAGAATATGTGGACTACTTTGTGAACCCAATTGAGACAGCATCCGAGCGCCCTGCCAAGCACGACGGCCATGGTGCCGACCTCTTTGCCTGAGGTCTCTGCCCCTCCATGCAAGAAGCCCAGAGGGCACCAGTCGGCCAAGTCTCTTTCTATGTCGAAGTCCACGGTTGACAAGGGCACACCTAGGACTTTGACTGGGAAGAAGGGCAATGTCTCTCCCGAGACACCAGACCCTTCTCCGGCGGCGGTCGATGAGGCTGAACTTTTTCGCTTTTGAAGATAGTTGTCGAGAAGAGCGGGTGGTTACCCCCTACCTCGCAGCCGACCGCGGGTGGCACAGACCCCTCCTCGGACACTGACCAGTCCGTGGGTGCGGGTGAAACGAACCTTGAACTGGTTTTATCCGGCCCCGGTTTGCCGATACCCGGTTCCGTTATGCAGGTGCCTGGCTCTCAAGAGCCTCTTGCCCATGCCGGCTCAATACTATCCGGTCGTGATTGGCCCCTTGAGGGTCATGCTCGATCCCGGCAGGCCCAGAACCTCCCAGCCAGAGCTGCTCCTACCCCGGCGGCGCTTGGTGCCCCTCCTGGTAAGGAGACTTATGGTTCGTGGATGCACCTGCCCCCCTGGGGCCAGGTTTCCCACACAGCCAGCCCTGATGTTGACTCTGACTCCGAGTTACAAGCCAGAGCGGCTCCCCAAACACCCTCGTGGTTTGGCAGCCGACGGAAGTCTTTTCTCGCCGGACATCAGACATGTTGGGGCGAGACTGGCGTGAACTTCAAGAATAGGGGTTACGCAGCCAAGGATAGGCAGGCAAGTAACTTTGAGACCCACGCCAGATCCGGCCTGCGGCTCATGGCCTACCTATGGTCCCTAATCAGCCTTAAGGTCAGGTCTCGGGAACTTCAGGTTTCCGAGTCTGACGGTTTGGTTTTGGATGAGATCCTGCTTGCTTTGACGGGATATCTGTGATTGCAGCTGATCGTTGCGGCCGTCCAGGCCACAGAATCTAGGAAAGTGTTGGCTCTCTCGTCCTTAGGGGTTCTGGATAGGGATATCCCCTCCCTCTTGGCGGGGATTCCCCAGGCGGGCGAGAAACTGTGTCACGGGCGGGGGCTATTTTGTCTGTCAGGACTTGAGCCACCGACGAGAGAGGGCAGTATTTGAGCGCCAAATAGAAGTGACAATACGGTTTCGTCAAGACTAGTCGGCATGAAACTTTGGGAAAATACAAGTTTCAAAGTTGTAGTCTCTCTCAAAGTCTTCAAAACGGGGCCTCTTGACCAGAGCCCTACATAAGTTGGGCAAATCCTGACAGAAAAAAATAAGCGGGCGGGAGTACAATTTCTACATATTAGCCCATGCACTTTTATTATTGATTTCATAAGTCGAGCATACTTTCTTTATTTTTTCACACCAATGTGTTGTCATAGCAACTATTCTATCAGACATGACCGTTACCTTAAAAATATATGTAAAATATATCTTGATTGAAAATAATTGGAGAGTTGGAAATTTGTGTACTTAGACATTTTACTACTTACTTAGACAATGTTTTTTTGCGCAAGTGTTTAGAGAAATAACCAAATTTTTTTCTTCAAAATATCAGTCTCAACCTGGTCATTGCCACAGTAACGAACATATATTATGGTGCCTGTTTTGGAGCATGATACGCAAACGGAGACACTTGCTATGTTGTTACGTTGTAGCATCAAATATATGGCATTTTCCTAGAAATTCAGATATTACCATGGCAACGGCCAATTTGGAGCATAACCATGACCTTGGATAAGTCAGATTTTAACTGCAAGGTAATGTGCAACTTGAAAGAGACATATCTGAGATATTAACGACATGTATTTGTGTTGTGTGTATTCATATTTATGTTTTATATTGTATTTATGAATAATATGTTATTTTCTGAAAAGTAATTTCAATTTGATGGCAAATAGGCACATAATGATAGCTGAGCCATCTGGGTAACAAAACATAAGAGAATGGATGAAACTGTGTCTGAGAGGATGTGGTACGTTTTTGGTATATTAGCCTATACACTTTTGTTATTGATTTCATAAGCCATTCATACCTACTTTAACCTTTGCATCATTTTGTTGCCATAGCATCTGTCCAATCAGGCATGCTGTTACCTCAAAATCTACATCTAGACTTAAAAGATTTAGAAAAAGTGGAAAGTATGTGTACTTAGACATTTTTATTATGTTTTGTGTTTTGTTTTGATATGAAAATGCTATATTTCTTTCTTAAAATACCAATTTCTACCATGTCGTTGCCATAGCAGCAACGACCATGTTGTAGAATAAATATGACTTTGCACGACCTAGACTTTGATGGAAATCAAAGTTTTGGCATGAAATAGATATATTTATACACTTCTATTAAGTTTATTTTTTTTTATTACAGAACTATGCTATTTTCTGAAATTTTAGGCGTTACCATAGCAACGGCCCTTTTTGAGCGTAACCACGCCCTTTGACAACTGAGATTATGATCAAAATCAAATGGGTCGCTTGAAATTGATACACTTCATTACTTAGATTATATTTTTAGGTTTTTTGGTAACAGATATATGTTATTTTTTAGAAAATATTTTGTTACTATGGTAACGGCCGAAGACGTCATTTAGAAAAATGGCAACAAGTAAATTCATGTTCAGCACCCCCAAAATAGGGGATATAGCACAAAAAATCAGATTCTACAGAAAATGTTAAGTAACCTTTCAACTCGCCATATACTATATCTTTTGTCTAATTCTTGTAATTTTTTTAGACCTTCACGTACAGATTTTTATCATGGCTATTCGCTCTATTCATTCCAGAGTCCGTTCTTCGCGAGTAGAATGGAGTGGAAAGAGTGGTACAACACACCTATGGGATTTGTAGTACCACACAAATACACACCAGATAATTGCCAAATCTGCCCACCGTCACGATCACCATGTACTGCGGAGCTACATTGCAACTATGCCCACGAACACGAATTTACACAGGGTCAGGCATCCGTTCAACCAGTGCCGTCGCATTCACCGATGCCCCCGGAGACATGGCAGTACCACGTCTTGAGCAGTATGTGTGAATCCTATCTGCCACCGCACGCACTCTATGCCATGTTGCCGCGCCCGGTTATCTCTCATAACCGAGCTCTGTCAGAGGGCAGTCGACATGATAAAATCACATTCAAGCCCCAGAACATATGATTCAAATTCAAGGCGGATGACTCTGGAAACTTGGGAGGACAAAATATTTATGAGCATTAAACCTACCAGCATATGATCGTGTATATTCCATCATATTTTCATTATCATTATTTGCAATTGAAATGGTATGTATAAGTCACACATGAATGTGTTATTTAAATAATCCCTGCTGCTAGAGAACCATGACCTTGGATAAGTCAGAATTTAACTGCAAGGTAATGTGCAACTTGAAAGAGACATTCTGAGACATTAACGACATGTATTTGTGTTGTATGTATTCATATTTATGTTTTATATTGTATTTATGAAAAATATGTTATTTTCTGAAAATTAATTTCAATTTGATGGCAAATAGGCACATAATGATTGCTGAGCCATCTGGGTAACAAAACATAAGAGAATGGATGAAACTCTGTCTGAGAGGATGTGGTATGTTTTGGGTCTATTAGCCTATACACTTTTGTTATTGATTTCATAAGCCATTCATACCTACTTTAACCTTTGCATCATTTTGTTGCCATAGCATCTGTCCATCAGGCATGCTGTTACATCAAAATCTACATCTAGACTTAAAAGATTTAGAAAAAAGTGGAAAGTATATGTACTTAGACCTTTTTATTATGTTTTGTGTTTTGTTTTGATACGAACATGCCGTATTTTTTTCTTAAAATACCAATTTCTACCATGTCGTTGCCATAGCAGCAACGACCATGTTGTAGAATAAATATGACTTTGCACGACCAAGACTTTGATGGAAATCAAAGTTTTGGCATGAAATAGATATATTTATACACTTCTATTAATTTTTGTTTTTTTTATTACAGAACTATGCTATTTTCTGACATTTTAGGCGTTACTATAGCAACGGCCCTTTTGGAGCGTAACCACGCCCTTTGACAACTGAGATTATGATCAAAATCAAATGGGTCGCTTGAAATTGATACACTTCATTACTTAGATTATATTTTTAGGTTTTTTGGTAACAGATATATGTTATTTTTTAGAAAATATTTTGTTACTATGGTAACGGCCGAAGACGTCATTTAGAAAAATGGCAACAAGTAAATTCATGTTCAGCACCCCCAAAATAGGGGATATAGCACAAAAATCAGATTCTACAGAAAATGTTAAGTAACCTTTCAACTCGCCATATACTATATCTTTTGTCTAATTCTTGTAATTTTTTTAGACCTTCACGTACAGATTTTTATCATGGCTATTCGCTCTATTCATTCCAGAGTCCTTTCTTCGCGAGTAGAATGGAGTGGAAAGAGTGGTACAACACACCTATGGGATTTGTAGTACCACACAAATACACACCAGATAATTGCCAAATCTGCCCACCGTCACGATCACCATGTACTGCGGAGCTACATTGCAACTATGCCCACGAACACGAATTTACACAGGGTCAGGCATCCGTTCAACCAGTGCCGTCGCATTCACCGATGCCCCGGAGACATGGCAGTACCACGTCTTGAGCAGTATGTGTGAATCCTATCTGCCACCGCACGCACTCTATGCCATGTTGCCGCGCCCGGTTATCTCTCATAACCGAGCTCTGTCAGAGGGCAGTCGACATGATAAAATCACATTCAAGCCCCAGAACATATGATTCAAATTCAAGGCGGATGACTCTGGAAACTTGGGAGGACAAAATATTTATGAGCATTAAACCTACCAGCATATGATCGTGTATATTCCATCATATTTTCATTATCATTATTTGCAATTGAAATGGTATGCATAAGTCACACATGAATGTGTTATTTAAATAATCCCTGCTGCTAGAGAACGATGAAAGAAAAAAGATAAAAGATGACCTACTACAGTAATCGCACAAATACACTTTCCAAATTTTCGGCTTTTTCCCCCAAAGGTTCGTTACTCCGACGGTTTGTAATTCCGAAGGTTCATAATTCCGAAAAATAAATTAGGGTTCGTAGATCCGAAAATGAAATAGGGTTCATAAATCCGAAAGTACGTAGTTCTGAAAGGTTATATAGTGAGTGAGTGATATGTGGTTTAAAGCCCTGTCAGCACTAAGTGGGCTATATCCGGGCTTAACACATATGTTTGGTTCCATTAATAGTATATTCCATAAACACTGATAAGATAGACAAGGTTACAGTCCAATGTGAACAAGAGCAGTCCGAAAGGTTATATAGGACTGATCTATTGCATTTTCGAAATTACGAACCCTATTTTTCAGAAAAAAGGTTTGCGGTACAACCATGTGAGTTGGAATAACACAGAAAATTAATATACAAAAATAGGTAAATGGATTTTTTTTTTCGGTATTATGAACCTTCGGGGAAATGAATCAATGGTTTGGATTTAAGAATCCTACTTCATTGTTGGAATTATGAATCGCCGTCTATGGGATTAGTGTTTTGCATTTACGAACCTTCGGCATTATGAACCTTCGTAAAAACGAGTATCCCCTCTTTAACTTCTTCCCACACCACCACTGGTCAAATCCCATAGACATATTTTCAGCAAAACGGTGATTGTGAGTGGGGTCTGTAGTTTATGAAATCAAACTTCCAAAATGAAGAGAAGTGGGTAAGTCCAACACAGAAAATTAATATACAAAAATAGGTAAATGCATTTTTTTTTAAATGCCCTAAAACCCCAAAACAGATTTCAAGAAACGCTCTTTCTCATATAAAGCAAGCTCCTGATCACAAAATTATAATTTCTCTACAGTCAACCAATTCAATTGAAGTATATTAAAGCGCAGATGCCAATCAGCAAAACATTTATTATAATATTCCCTATCATCCAAATTATTTAAAGGCAATCTTTTTCTCCTTTTTTGTTGTAATGATTTCATTTTAAAATACATATTTAATTGTATTGTATTTATGTTTTGTACTTCATATAATTCATATCTATCATGTACTTCGTTGTCTTATATTTTACAGGGCGTGCTTGTAAAGCATGTTTGATAACTGAACGCACCTACTCTGTATTTTATATATAGGATTTCTGGTCAGTTTCAAACTTTCTCCAATCAATTTATTGTTTCGAGCAATTAATCAATTTCTCCCGAAATGCGATCGCGGTAAAAAATCAGAATTTAATTCATCTTTGACCGCTCAAAATCAACAACTCAGCGATCAAATTGCAAATTGCGCCAATTACTTTGACACAATGAGCAATGTTATTCGTCAATCGTATCAATTCAAATTCGTCCATTCGTAACATTTCCGTCTTTGCGACCATTCAAATTAGTTAATGAAGAAACGTATTTGAAAAACTGCAATCGAATTAAGAATGTGAGGTTCGTTTTAAGTAGAAAATCAAAATGGGTAGGGGTTTGGGGAACGCTAATTCATATATCACGTCAATACTTGGCCATGGTGTCGTTATGGTTATTTGGCAAATAGCCAGAAACATTCTCTTTCTTTTCATGTCAAATCTGGGTAGAAATTTGATCTCTTTTGTGGGAATGGTGTTTTGATTCATTAAGGGGTCTGCCCCGGTTCTGCCCTAATCCACTATAAATATTCCTTAAATTTATTGCGTATACTAGTAGACCGGCGTAAACCGACTTTGAAGCATCATATCCAAACAAGTCCCATGTGAGTACCAGTACCATCGCGCGTACTTTAAATGGGATGCTGTATACCTCCAAAATGGTGGAAGATGTCCCCCGACAACGAAATGAACAGCGAGTGTTAGACAACAGGGGGGAGTATGCGCAGTGGTTTATGGAGGTAGGGGAAAGGGGTGGTTGAAAAACCCGTCTTCAAGTTGACGAGTGCGGATATAATGTACAGACTCGCCGAACAATACGGCCGTGCCCCTAGAGGTCAGCCAGCTCGTGAGTGGCGCGAGGGGAAATCTGAATGTAACCCTGGCAATATCCCCTGAAGTCGGCCTGGTGCATCATACCATGGCGCAAGAGACTATGACCAGACCGGCAGACTGAAGACCATGTACCGATAACTGAGACAAAGATATATATATATATATATATATATATATATATATTAAATATCATAATTGATAAGATTGAAGTAAATTGAATGTATCATAAAGAAATGTGAGAAAATTACAATGCCCCGACCGGGATTCGAACCCGGGACCCTGGATTACATGACCAGTGCTCTACCAACTGAGCTATCCGGGCTCCCGTCGAAGCAAAGTAACAATCTCACATATAGCCCCTCTCTTTCCATCGAGCGTAGGGGGTACATCCATACCAATTCCATGCGTACGCTATATAATGGCCTACCAATGAGACAGGTCTTCCCTCTAAAGTCGGGCAAATCCATGCCAACGGATTTCTATAGAGGACAATTTGAATTCGTAATTAAATATCATAATTGATAGGATTGAAGTAAATTGAATAATTTATATCATGAAGAAATGTGAGAAAATTACAATGCCCCGACCGGGATTCGAACCCGGGACCCTGGATTACATGACCAGTGCTCTACCAACTGAGCTATCCGGGCTCCCGTCGTAGCAAAGTAACAATCTCACATATAGCCCCTCTCTTTCCATCGAGCGTAGGGGGTACATCCATACCAATTCCATGCGTACGCTATATAATGGCCTACCAATGAGACAGGTCTTCCCTCTAAAGTCGGGCAAATCCATGCCAACGAATTTCTATAGAGGACAATTTGAATTCGTAATTAAATATCATAATTGATAGGATTGAAGTAAATTGAGCCCGGATAGCTCAGTTGGTAGAGCACTGATCATGTAATCCAGGGTCCCGGGTTCGAATCCCGGTCGGGGCATTGTAATTTTCTCACATTTCTTTATGACATATTCAATTTACTGCTGCTGCTGTGGCGGTGCCTGCCAGGTGGCTGGTTGAGGTTGATGCCAGAAGTGCTGCTGCTGAGGGGGCTGCCAAGGTTGCTGCTGCTGTGGGCCAGGTCAGGTCATGGAAGAGCTGACGCCGCTGCCTGTAGTGGTGGACAAGGTTGAGGCAGTCTATCTGGAATTCATGCCAGGAGTCCTCCGGGATGCCCTGCATGTGCCCTTTCAGCAGGCACGCAAAATCGTGTACGATCTTCTGTTAGCCGGTGTAGGAGTGGCTGGCCCCCAGGGAATCTGCTTTCGAGAGGATCTGAAACATACAAACATTGGAACAATTTAGTACAGCATTTCAATGCAACATATTGCACATGTCATGTCAAGAACAATGGATCAAACTGGAATACAATCTGCATGTAGGCATTGGGATTCTCACCTGCTTCACTGCATCACTGAGGTCGCTCTGGGTCACCCGGGTGTCGGCAGTTGTGGTGGCTATCTCTGTTGTTGGTGGCCTGGACCGCTTCCCCTTGCCCTTGCCCTTCCGGTGGTAGTGGATGCTTTGCTCTGGGAACCTGTGGACCTCACTTCATCGTCGCTGATCGTCACTGCAGCTGACTCTGGGACAGCAAACTGCTCACTGGGGACTGTCTCTCCCCGGACGATGTGTTGCGTCAGGAAACTCCAGGTCTCCATGATCTGGTCGTCACGGGCACTCCTCTGTGGCTGGCCAGCCTTCATAATTCTTCATAATCTTCCCCACCCTGGTTCTCATGTTCTCGTAGTGCTTCTTGCATTGGGGACCAGTGGCAGGAGGCTCCAGCTGCTCCCCGACTCGGTCCCAACGGCTGTTCTTGGCCGCCACGTTGAGCCACTCCTTCGGCTTCTTGTTATACAGCTGGTGGTTCTCTTTCACAAGCTTGGCCAACCTCAACTCGGCCTCTTCTGTCCAGCGGTACTCAGTGATTTCTCTCTTGGACACCCGGACCCGCTTGTTCTGCTGCCTGGTAGCCTCGTCCTCACTCGATGGCTGTCTCTGGCTTTCGAGTTCATCCTGCTGTGTCTCCGGGATAACATCGACACTTGATGACTTGATGGATGACTGGGGGGAATGATCTTTCTAAGCGGTCTCTGCCTCTGGCCTGTCGGCTTCTGGCCTTTTCTGCTTTGCTCTTCCTCGTGTCTGCTTTGTTTTAGGAATGTTGTCTCTGTGATATAAGTTGTCTCTTCGCTGGCGATCTCTGGAATGGCGAGCAGTGTTCAGGAAGCCCTACCCTGATAGCAGAAAGTGGTAAAAATTACGTGATATTTACGTCGTGGTTTTCGTCTTTTTTACGTCCTGTAATTACGTCAATAAGACGACAACTTGCACCAACGCAAGAGGTCAAGAGGACGTCTTATTTTGACGTCATCTGTACACTGTAAAAACTGAAGTGCTGTATATAGCACTTTTTGAGGGCATGCATAGGGACTGCACTCAGAGTGCTATTGAATGCACACAGCGTGCTATTTCAGCACTTTCACGGGAGCTGGACCGGCTCCTTAAACTGCTAAACATTCATTAAAAAAAATGATTTGGGCGAGCTTCGAACCAGGGCCCGCTGATCGAGAATTGCTGGCATTACCGTTAGACTAACTCACATTGTACGATTTAGAGCAGATCATATTGTTACATAGTGAATTTACGACACCACATAGTTCATGTTATCTACTTGACTCCCATGACTAAACTGGATTGCAAGAAGCATTCGTTAGTCCATCGGTAACGTCAGCGCCTCTCAATCAGCGGAACCTGGTTCGAGGCTCGCCACGGTCACATTTTTTTTGCTGGTAAATTAGCACACGACAAGTGCTATAAACAGCATTTCAGGTGCAGTCACTATACATGCCCCTAAAAGTAGCACTTTAGTTTTTACAGTGTACAAGACGTAGAGATGACGTCAAAATAAGACGTCCTCTTGACGTCTTGCGTTGGTGCAAGTTGTCGTCTTATTGACGTAATTACAGGACGTAAAAAAGACGAAAACCGCGACGTAAATATCACGTCATTTTTAACACTTTCTTCTATCAGGGAAGAGGAATGAAGACGTAGAGATGACGTCAAAATAAGACGTCCTCTTGACGTCTTGCGTTGGTGCAAGTTGTCTTATTGACGTAATTACAGGACGTAAAAAAGACGAAAACCACGACGTAAATATCACGTCATTTTTTAACACTTTCTGCTATCAGGGTATATATACCCCCGCACCGACGCGAGCGCCACTGTCGCGCAGTAGTCGTGAACTGCTCGTGAACTGTTCGTGAACTGCTCGTGCCATCAATGCGTGAAGTACACGTGACCGTGTCAGTGGGAAGGCACGGCCACGCTGCGACGCGCACCAATTCGTGAACATGTCGTGAACTACTCGTGAACTCGACGTGAGCTGTTCGTGAACTATTCGTGGCAGTTCGTGACAGTCGTGGCATGGCACGCACTGCCACGCACTGGCACGCATCCTCCCGCATCGTCCCGACGAGTTCACGACGAGTTCACGAACAGTTTGAGCATAGTTCACGACCCCGTCGCGAAATTTTGTCGTGAGCAAAGTTTTGAACATTTCAATATTCTCGTCCCGACATGGCACGCAGTCACGACGGGTTTACGCACACTTCACGCCAGTTTACGACTAGAATCGTGCAAGTATCAGCCTAGCTTTAGGTATTTCAAGTTAGTCTAAACTGACATATTCCTTATTGAAATTTGAAAGCCTTGTACTTACGTGCAATTTAAATTGACAACAGCACGTGTGATTTCTACAAGTACCCTGTATTGTTTTCGCACAAAATAAGTAATTAACCTAATGAAAGTACATGTTTTTCTTTGAAATTTTTTAATACGTATATTGCTATTTCCCAGTATATGCTTTGTACCAATAAGATATATGAACGCGAGCAAAGCTTTTTTAACTTTTGTCTATTTTGTAGTACTGTATTTCACCCTGCACAACGATTGGGGCCGTTATAATTTGAAAGTTTATATTGAGGGACATTAATCTACATGTGTATAAAAATATTCTTATATTCTTGTAAATACGTTTTTTTTTGTCTGACTGCATGTAATTAAACATTTTTTTTTCCACATAATGTATATTGAAGCAGCTATCAGGGCTTACAGCTGTTATGCTTGCTATACATTAAATAGTTTTCTTCTTCTTGCATAATATGTGGTTATTCCATATCAGGTATAATAAGTGTGTGTTACACATATACATTGTAATGTGATCATTGCTTCCATTGAACGTCTCATTTGTTCTAAATATGTGCATGTAAATAATTTTTATATCTCCTATAAATTTACATTGTATTTTTTGCTTCCTATCGTTACTGTTGATTATGTTTACGACTTTCTGGTTGCCATTTTTATGTTCTGTCATAATAAAGTCGCATTCAACTGGTAAAACTTGAACAGCGCCATCTTACAGTGACTGCTAAATTAAGATTATACATGTAATGTGAAAATTAATTGCATGTTATTTATAATTTCGACAAACAACTTGTTAGAATTATAAGCACATTTTAGATTTCAAAATATTATTTTTTATTTGGCAAATGTGGATAATTGCCTGCAGGTACATTCCAAGCTTCTACAAACTAGATTGGTGTATGATTTTGGAATGATAGACACAGACACTTTTTAAATATTGTTAAAAAGTGACGCTATTTAGAAATAGAAGCTTCAGTCTACTGACACTTTAATGTTAATACTACACTCTTAAAAATGCGGGGTCGCATATTGCGTGGTCGAATTTATTCGACCACGTTTCGGGGTTGTTTTCGATCAATAATGCTCCCGCTGCATTAAAATGACCAGTTTTTGCGTGGTCAAAATGACCACGCAAAAACTGGTCATTTTAATGACCACGCAAAAACTGGTCATTTTAATGCACTCTAAAAAAGGACTGGTCAAAAAATGTACCAATGCGATTGGTCAACACCATATGGGTTATTTCCAAAAATATGTTGGTCACAATGTTCCAATTTCACTGGTTAATCACTAACCATTTGAAATATTGCTTATTCATCAGCAAAGTATTGGTCCGACTTCTACTTGGTTAAACGTTGGGCCATTGTCATGAATATTCATGATGTATCCTGAATAGCAACCGTAAACAACCAGAATTTATATATATAAATGACACTTGATTTTTTAAGTTTTTATGCAATGATTGCACTTTGAAATGTGATGAAAAATGTATGTATACTAATTATTATGTTGTACATATTCAAACATGTAATTAGGTTTAAGATCCAAAAATCTACATTAGAAAATTAAATTAAAATCGTTAACCACTTTTAGCAAGCACTGCAATACAGTCCCTATATATAATAAAATAAAGGTTTTCAGGATATATAGGTATAGGTATAGGATGTAGGACTATAATAGGAGTAGGGTTAAAGTAGGATGATAGGGGTATGATATGCTATACGATAGGAGAGGATAGGTTATAGGTCATAGTGAGCAAAATATACAAAATATGTTATGATATTACTTGACATTAGCTTCTTTTTTTTAATCTTTGAAACGTGGATGGTACACGCGCATCCGGCAGAAGTATCAACCCCGTCCGACGGGAAATGACCACGTTGCGTGGTCGGAAGAAATGACCCCGTACGTTTTGACGGGGTTATAAGGTAATGATCATTAGTATGCGGGGTCAAATTATGCGGGGTCAAGTTATGCAGAAATGACCACGCAATCGTGGTTAAATTTTGACCACATTCGGGGTCGAAATGTAACCACGCTATGTGGTTACTTTGGGTGACCCCGCACGGGGTTTGTGCATAGTTGATCCCGCATGCGGGGTCATTTGTAACCCCGTTTGGGGTTATTTTTGACCACGCATTTTTAAGAGTGTAGCAATGTGATATACAAGATTTTTTTTTTTTCAGTGTGTGTAAGTATTTGTTTTTGTTTTTGTTATACTGTTTTAAAGTATAAAAGGGGTTCCATTCATTCTAGATCAGTGTAGTCAATAATTATGTTCTTGTTTCTATGTATTTTGTCGAATGCATATTTTTGTCTACGCCTTGAATGATCAATACTCCGTCCAATATTTTTGGATATACTGTTATATCGGTAAAATGATGTAATATTTACTATATTTTTCTTTTCTTTCGAGATCTTCATTTATTTGATTGATTATTATATATATTTATTGGTTATTACGATATGGGCGATGTTGCCTGGTGATAGATTAAAAACAATATTATTAGTTGGTGTATTTTCCCCCATTATGTTCATATTTTGTATGTGATAACCAGATTTATGCAAGTTCCTTCTTATTCAAGGAAGGTAATTTTTACAGAATTTTTATTCATATGTGCCAAAGCCCAAAGATTTATAATTTGTATAGTTAGATGTGTACATATTGCCTACTTCCCTGCTGAATGTAAATAGTTAAAGGGATTATAGAAGCATTACAACCTTTATTCTTAATTAAGGATATTATGCATATTAAATCATACGTTATACATGTCAAGATATGAATTACATACTCTATGTACAGTTTATGGGGTAGATTGTGTAGAAGCGAGCAGGAACTATATTTACGCTTAATTGTTACTTGAATATCAATTTATACTTTATCTCATCATACGGTGATCTTAGTCATTATGATTACGGAATCAAAATAAATTACTGTATACTTTTCCTTATATCATTTTTATTGCATTGCAATATTCAAATATTTTTAAATAGAGCTTCGCAGTTTCTGACGGAAAAGAAATTCAATGTTTGATAGATCTCATCAAACAATTTTTTGTTTTGTTTGAATGACTTAATTTTCTTATTCGATTTATCTGTACCATATTACTTCACGTTTAAAGCCGATACAATTTCGCTCCTTCTTTCCTTACAATTTTGAAAGATCACCGCCACAATGCAAGTACCAAAACTACTCCATTATATGCCATTTCTGTACTCAACATTGAAATAATTCTGATACTTTTTTGAAGTTGTAAAATGATGTATTTTTATAATGTAATTTTTTTAAATGAATACTGAAATTTCATATGTCACATTAACATTGTCAGCAATTCAGTCATCTGACTGCTAATGTGAATGTTTTCGAACTAAATAAGAAATATTCAAATAAGCCATTAAATTAAAATCCGTATAGTTTATTGTAAAGGAAGAACACGTTTTCTTTTTGCCTGTGTGTGTGTGTATATTTATATACATATACATGTTCATAAATATTTCGTATCTGATATCATGTTAATTGTATTTTTTTCTAGGCTTATGTATTTTCCTTTATTTCTCTTTGTTAATATTTGTAACGGTATTTGTGTCCTCTTAAGTTGGCCTATGTCGATTGCCTATTCATGTTTTTACTCCTGATCAGTAAATAATATATGTTGCATGTAAACACAGCAAATTTCCTTTGATATTGACATTTAAAGGCAGTGAATTGAATTGAATTGAGTGCCATTTTCTAATATACAATGCCATTTCCAATAGGTTATTTCATCGTTTCCATATAATTGTTTAATCAATTTTATGTTTATTACTGGCCTACTGTAGTTTTGTAAGAAACATTTTGTTTTAATGCCGTACACTAACCAGTTTGTTTCCTTTGATCATAAAACTGGTGTTTGAAGAAATAATCAAATGTCCTGATATCTGTTGTTGGTGTTGTGTGTGTTGGTTTAAGTCGCAAAGTGGGTAAAAATATTGTGGATTTTTTGTCTACAACTGTCATGACTGTATAAAAAGAAGGTGTATTTTACAGGTCTGTTTATTTCAGAAAGAAAACAAGTAAGTGCATAGCAATGTGGTGAATATAGGTTTGTAATTTTGCAACACTGAAAGTTAAATATGAAATTATTTATTAATGTTCAAAGGGGCAGGAAAACAGTAAAGTCAGAGAAAGAAAATGGGAAAAGTTTAAACGAAATTGGATAAACCATAAACGAAGTTATGCTTTTTTGTTGAATGCATAAACACAAAATACAGAGAGGAATTGCAACCGGTGAATCAGTAATGTCCCTGTGATGTACTGTCGGACAACTCGCCCTTTTGTTCCAACACACAAAATGATCGAAATATCATTTTTCACAATAAAAACAACGGATAATATCTGTTTGTGGTCTGTTCAATATATATATATATATATATATATATATATATATATATATATATATATATATTTAATGTGATAAAAACGGAAAGGAACAAGACGTGCAGAAATAAAAGATCGAAAATAAAGTAGTTGGAAGAGAAGATATGCACAAAGCTGACAAATTAAACATACTGATTAGAATGAGAGCGAGATAGAAAGAGAGAAGGGAGAGAGGAAAAAGATTGGAGGGTGAGAAAAAATGACAGAGAGAGAGAGGGGGAGACAGGAGACAGATGTAGGGAAAAGATGGGAGGGGTGAGAAAGAGAAAGAGAGAGACCGAAGTCACTAGCGCATTCGCTTGGTTTCGAACCGGGTTCTCGCAGTTACGAGACCAATGCTTTATACCACTCTGACCCATCGCGCCTCCTAAAGTAATGAAATTCCTGTCCATTGAAATCAGATAGTACATCAAAAGTATGAAGCAGTGAACTTGACCAGACTGTGTCTTGTGTTTTATTTCATGTAGGGCGTAATATTCATTACGAGGATACCATATATATTCATTATCATTTTATTATTTTTTACTATTGTTTCTTATTATTGCTAGCAGGGCCTCATGGAAGAACACCACGATTGGTGATAACGAGTCACCCTGTCTAAATTTCAGAAATAAATTAATTTAAAAAAATAATCATTGCTTGGAAGGAAATGAAAGACTGCGAGTTAAATTAGAGGCGGCGCTCCCAAGTACCCCGATTCAAAGCAGCTGATAGGTGCCCTTTTCACCTTCTTATAAGCGCCCCTTTTAACCTCAAATATTAATGCCCCTTTTGAAATTTGGTAAGTGCTCCTATTTTCGTCTGATTAGTGCCCATTTTCTGTTCTAATAGTGCAGTTTTCCCTTTTGATACGTGCCCTTTTCACCTCCTGATAAGTGCCCATTTTGAAATCTGATTAGTGCCCCTGTTTTCGTCTGATTAGTGCCCACTTTCCGTTCTAATGGTACAATATTCCCTTCTGATATGCCCGTTTTTACTTCTGATCAGTGTCCCCTTTCCTTTCTAATAGTATTATTTCCCCTTCTGATAGGTGTCCCCTTTCTTCTATATATATCCTGCTCTCGCTTTAAAAAATCGACACAATTTGGTAAGCGACTTTTGTAAAGTCCACAAAAGAGTCATATACCTTACTCCAAAGAAAATAGATTAATTTACTAATATCAACACAAAGTTACGCAGTGGACAAGAATGAGCAGTGCCCCTATATTAAAGGAACTGAGGGCATTCCCCCCCCCCCCTTTTTTTTTCCAAAGCTCGCGAGCTACGCTTGCTCGCATTTACAATAATTATGTCTTGGTATCATACCAGGAAAATCACTTCAGGTATGTTGGCATTATGGGTGTAACCTTCAAGTACTATTTATTCTTCTATTTATGATGAGGTTGTGCATAAAACCGCATTCAGTTTGGTTATTTGCTCAAATAAAATCTGATCGGTCGTAAAGCGACATCACAAATGCATTGAATATAATCATATTGCCCAGACAATGACAAATTAAAATGACAAATTAAAACGACAGTTAACGAATGGAAATAATTAATGATAGATTAATTAAGGCGGCCCTGAAATGAATGTGTTAATACAATGTATTTCTATTCACATTATAGCGGAGGCGCGATGACTAAGTGGTAGATCAGTGGTCTGGTAACTGGAGGACTCGGGTTCGAAACCCGAGTGGATGCTGCGCAAGTGCCCTTTGGTAAGGCATTAATCCTCATTACCAATCCCTCGGAGAGGACTTAAAGCCGTCGGTCCCATGGTTGCTTACTTACAAGCATACACATGCTTTTTCTTAGCAATCAGGTAAAATGCCAACCATCAAACCATATCGCAGTATATAATGCATCACCTGTGGCCTTCAGAACAAAAAAGTCTTACATTTTTGCTCGCTCGCTTCAGACCATTACACACCACTACAAGAGCTTTTGTAATCTACAACCATGATAAGATAGACACAATAATGTATCGAAAATGATCCTTGATAGTGTATTAATTGGAATGTAATGTTATATACTAATGTCTCAACATCAGTGGCGTAAGGAGTCAAACATGTTTAGGGGTTGATGGGTGGATGCCTATACGGGGCCCAATTTCTGAATACTTGCAAGCGAGCGTGAAAAAGTTGAAAAAAAAATATGAAATGTAATTTTGCCATGTATCCGGTAGGTTATTTGATTTTTTATTATCTTTCCTTTTTTTTTTTTTTTTTTTTTTTTTTGGGGGGGGGGGGGGGCGTGGACCATTTGCCCCTAACCAGTTGGCCAGTACTCAACATGATATTTTCGCACCTTGTTTCCACCTTTGTAGGTGCCCCTTTTGTTTGGTGCCCCAAACCCACTTTGAAAATTTTTTCGCTGCCCCTGACGTTAATTTTATCCTTTAAAGACTTTAAGACTCTTTAAAAACTGATGTTTATTTTCTACAAAAATAAACATTAGGTGCAGGGGCACTCTAGAACATTTTGAATTGGGGGAGGGGGGACACATAAATTTGCCGACAAAAATGCTGCACCCTAATTCCCCCCCCCCCCCACACACACACAAATCGCAGGTGTAGAGATCTTGATCATACGGTCCCATTTTCGCAAGGGGGGATGATGACTTTTGCGTAAATATCAAGTTCTATTTTTTTTTCTGTTAACTTTTCGTATTGAAAATGTACAGAAGTTACATACAGAAGTTACATTATTATCTGGCAACCTCGCTGCCCAAATATGTGAATACTCAGGCACCTCGCTGTCCAAATATTAAGTGGTGGTTGCCCGAATATCGGAA
The DNA here is from genome assembly GCA_025617745.1 of Heliocidaris erythrogramma. Classification (NCBI taxonomy): domain Eukaryota; kingdom Metazoa; phylum Echinodermata; class Echinoidea; order Camarodonta; family Echinometridae; genus Heliocidaris; species Heliocidaris erythrogramma. Next base: position 47,367,746 of record CM046863.1, on the reverse strand, counting down.
CTTTGAAAATCCTCGGTGTGGGGGGGGGGGGGGGGGGCTGCAGTCCATTGCCGAAGGGGACGCCTTTTATCCGAATATTTTTTTTCCCCTTCGCTTTTCCTTTCCTTATTTTCTTTCCGATTTTGTGTTCCTTTCCTTTCCCTTTTCTTTTTCTTTTTTCTCCTTGTCATTTTCTCTTTCCTCTTCGCTCTCCCTTTTCCCCTCCTTTATTTTTGCCGACAGAGGTGGCACATTCGCCGACAGTAATCCTGAGGGGTGGGGGTGAAACCGCCCCCCCCCCCTATAGAGACGCCCCTGATCAGGTGTTAAATGATTCATATAATAATTACAGAATACGTATACTTCCAAATATATCTTATGCCAAGTGACATTGATTCCTATATATTTTCTCGTCCGGATTTCTTGAAAATGAGGAGGGCCTTACTATTTTCCCTGTACATATAAATGCTATTGGTTCAAATTCAACACATATTTTCTTCATACAATCTTATTTTTACATATAATTCAGAGGTTCAAAACAAGTTTTAGATTAATCGATTTTTTTTTCTTCCTTACCATCAGATTCGTATGTGTTTCATTTCAGAACAAAATTAAATAGTTGTTTTAATAACAACAAAACAAAAATAATAAAATAACGAGGCGGGCCGAAAACTGGAAGGAAGAAGGGACGAAAAACTAGGAATTCATTTTATTTTGTTCAAGGACCATTTTTCAAACACAAATGTAAACGTGATTTTGGCATATATAGGCCGTGTAGATCCATTATAAATTTCATGAGAATGCTTTTTGTCGGATAAGTAAGATAAAAATGTTTGCATACTAAATAAATATTCAAGTGCGTCACCAGGGGGGAGGGGGCGGTGAGGGCCGTCGCCCCTTCCAAAATGGCAACAAAAAGAGATTTTTTAAAAGGAAAGGGAAATGATAGAAAAGGAGAAAGAGAGAGAAAATGAGCAGAATAAAGACCACACTCTTAGAAAAAATGGTGCTTATGGGGTATTCATTAGCTCCAAACTGGTGCCGGATTGAAAAGGTGTCTACAAGTTCCATTAAAAGAACCTTAGCCATTGAGCTTAGATTTCTCCACCTTTTATTATGCGTATTAGCCTTTATCATAATCTGTAGATATTATTTAAACATGTCCACGATAATATCTATCTACATTCGTCATTTTCAAAATAATTTGGTTTGATACAAATTGTATAAATGTGTTCTATTGCATGTTGTTACAATTTATTGATTTCAGTTACTATGAATATATTGTATTTTTTTCGAAGGACGATAAAATATTGCTCAAGAGTAGGCTAGCTCTTTGCCAGTGCTCGTGATGAGCACCTTTAAAGGTGTCGATGAAAACCTTTTCAAAAGGTGCTTAGGGACACCCTAAAAGGTGGCACTGGTGTGGCAAATATAAGCACCTTTTAAAGGTGCTCAAACAAACCTTTTTTTCTAAGAGTGCAGAATAATTTTGTAACTACAAAATTAATCTTGGTCATGTTGGTGAAAAATGGCTCTTTGAATGCAAACAGTGGATTAAGAGTCGTCTTTAGCAGATGCAGGCCTATATACAAAATTCGTCTCCATTAACTTGGAACTGTGTTGTTGTTGATTCTTTTTTATGTTGAATGAGGAAATAGCATGGGGAAATGTATTTTCTTCATACAAAATTGCTTGATTTATTTTTTAAATGGTTAAAAACAATTAAAGTGAAGAAATATCGTTTTTTACGCCCCAGAGTGTAATATTTCTTTAAAGCGCTTACAGACATCATCGATGTATTAGGCGCTATATAAAAACGGAATATTATATTATTATTAATATTATAAGATTGTTCACTTACAATATCCTTTCATGGATAGGAGTATAAGGCATACATTTTGTGCTAGATGGTTCTTAACTTAAACCGCTCTCAATGTGTCCTGCCCATATGTTTTTTTCTATTTCTGTAATTTATGAATTTATATCCAAATCATCTAGTGCATATAAATTAAGACATTATAACGTCCAAAAAAATTACTTTCCATGCAGAAAATAAATATAGACATAGATACACTCTGTATATCCCCCGTAGGTATTTTTTTTTTTTTTTTTTTGTGTTTTGGGGTTTGTTTGTTTGTTTTTTGTTTTGTTTTTGTTTTTGTTTTTGTTTTTGTTTTGTTTTGTTTTGTTTTGTTTTGTTTCTTGGGGGGGGGGGGGTATATAGGAATATGAAAAACTTGCATGATATCGGTTTCAGCATTAGCTCAAGTTAGGCCTAATATATATCTAAGCTAAATAAATCAGGGGAATTGAAAGAACTATATTATGAATTGATAAGTTGAAATTTTCATTTAGACTTGAACGGCTGATATGGCCCCTTCCGGCACCCTAGCTATAGGGCGCCCAAGATATGCGGGCGCGATCAGACTCCATCCATAAAGAAATTAAAAATCCCAAAAAGAAATCCTGGCTACGCGGGTGTTCTATATACAGTATACCGCATTATGGCTGTTATATATAGCCTATAGCCCTTAAACCAAGGTTCCTTGATAACTCCTTGCCTATAAACTAAAGCGGGGGCACGCGGGCCGGTCACACGCGTGCGTATCACCTTCCACAGCTTCCCTTTTTAAAATTAAGATTATTTCAGAGACCGTGAGTCAGCGGATTTTCCTCCCGTTTTTGTTTTGATTAGTTTTGTTCTGTTTGTTTGTTTGTTGTTTTTTTAGGGGTGCTGGTTCATTTTGCTTTCAGTTTGAAAGTTGATGAAGGCTTATTGAAAACTCAAGACCCTTTTAAGGTATCGTAGCACCTTTTTTTAGTCGGAAAGTTATTTCAACGTCCGGAATGCTTTTCAGTTATTTGGACTTAATACTACACTGTAACAGAGATGGGTGCAGGGGTGCAGGGAGGCGGAAGTTTCCTCCCTTTTTCTGTGCGAAGCGCGAAAGCTCTAACATTTTAGCAAATTGAGAGATAACAGCTTGCAGCAACAATTTTTTTAGGCGGAAAGTTATAGTTCGACGCCCCTACTGCTTTTCAATTACTTGGACGCAATATTGCACTGTAGGCCTATGTAAAAGGGTGGGTGCACCGTCGCTTGGTCTACCACCACTTGGTCTAATTACCAGTTCGTCGAACTCCAAGTGGTCTAACTTCATTTTGTCTACAAGCCACATAGTCTAATATCCATTTGGGCTACACCTACTTTGGCTAATACCATATGGTCTACTTATCATTTGGTCCAATTCCATTTAGTCTAATAACCAGTTGGGCTACTTATCATTTAGTCTAACTGTCATATGGTCTAATGACCATTTGGTCTAATATCCAATTCGTCTAATAACCAGTTAGGCTACTAATCTTTTGGTCTAATTTCATATAGTCTAATGACCATTTGGTCTAATTACTATTTATTCTTCTGGCCATTTAGTAGCAAGTTGAGAAAGGAAATTTTAAAACAAATGAAAATTCAAAGAGGTCATCTACGTAAATGTGCATTAAAAGAGTTATTCACCTTGCTGTTGCTTATATCAAGATCAGTATCCCTACATTTTATATATTAATTATTTAATTTATTAAAATCAATTATTTAGTATTATTTTTTAGTAATCAAAACATTCATAGGTCCTCTCTCCCTTTCATGACTTAAGTAGAAGAACGTGATTTTGTATTGCACTTCGAATTATGTTTGTTGGGTTGATAATCTGTTAATATTCATGTTTCTTATTTGATATATGATCGGTGGCGTAGCTAGGATTTTTTACAAGAGGGGCAAATTCTGCTTGAAGGGAAATCCGTATTTATTTCTTCTCGCCAGCCCTCCGAAACTGTTTCCCCAGGTCTCGCTAAGTTCCTACTCAAAGGTGTCACGCTGTTGTCATATCAAGAACTAAATATTCTGTCATTAAGCTTCTCTGATTCTTTTGAGCTATGCAAGCTGCTATTTTCAGGGGCGGCGTTACAGGGGGGCAGGGGCGGTTGCCCGCTATGATATTTCAAGTGACGTAAAAGAGAGATAGACAGCTCGAGAGAGAATAAAAACGAAAAAGATAAGGAGAAGAAGAAAGAAAAGGAAAGAAAAGTATGCAACTACTACTATTATTATCATCATTATTATTATTATTATTATCATTATTATTATTATTATTTGTTCATCTAAAACGTAAATCAACTCGCTCGTTGGCTGGGGGCACAATGCCCCCCCCCCCCCACCTTTCCAAGTACCCAAAAATTGTCTCCTGCTTCCCACAAAAATGCGCTCTTTATACTTCTTCACTGCCTTCTTTTTCTTCTTTTAAGGCAGTGGCGTATCTAGGTATATTATGACGTCCTGGGCAAACAGTAAATTTGCGCCACCTAGTCGAGTCAAATTATGTTATGCGAGGAAGCGAAGGGACCGAGCAGTAATATATTTTTTTAATTCATTATTTTTTTTACCCTCCCACATGGTTCCTTTATTCATCATCGACATAACAATTTTTACAAAAGATCGTGTAAATATATATATATGTTTTTTTCCCCATGATTTGTACTGTAAATACTTAAAACAATAAAGTATACCATAATATAACAAAATATGCAGCCGCACAGCGGTGATAGTTTGACAAAATAGGTTGTGTACAAGAATATATTACGTACAAAACAGGCAAAGAGAACATAAACCTTCAGAATCATTGGGAGAGGTTAAACCATTTTTAGCTCACCTGAGCCTATGGCTCGAGTGAGCTATTGCGATGGAAATTTGTCCGTCGTCCGTCGTGCGTCGTGCGTCGTCCGTTAACTTTTTACATTTTCATCTTCTTCTCCAAAACCCATGATCGGAATTCAACCAAACTTGGTAGGAATCATCCTTAGGGGTAGGGGACCCAAAGTTGCTAAAATGGTACATGTGGCCCCCAGGGGGGCCAGGGGGAGGGCCCCCAATTGTAAAAGCTATGTAAATTTCAAACATCTTCTTCTCCAGAACCAGGCATAGCTCAGACTTGGTATTTTGTATGGAGATACCTCTATAGATGGAGAATGAATGTTGTTCATGAAATTTCTCTGAGTGGCCCTATAGGGGCCCTGTGGGGGTAATATACTGGAGGGGGGGGGGGGCGCTGCCAGGCAAAATGTACATTCTGATCTTCTTCTCCAAAACACATGATCGGAATTCAACCAAACTTGGTAGGAATCATCCTTAGGGGTAGGGGACCCGAAGTTGCTAAAATGGTACATGTGGCCCCCAGGGGGCCCAGGGGGAGGGCCCCAAGTGTAAAAGCTATGTAAATTTCAAACATCTTCTCCAGAACCAGGAATAGCTCATATTTGGTATTGTGTATGGAGATTTTTTTCTGGGTGGCCCTATAGCGTGTCTGTGGGGGTAACATACTGGAGGGGGGGGGGGGGGGGGGGTGGGGCAAGTTGTCCGCCATCCATAAACTTTTTACATTTTCAGCTTCTTCTGCAAAACCCATGATTGGAATTTAACCGAACTTGCTAGGAAGCTCAGACTTGGTATTGTGTATAGAGATGCCTCTATAGATGAAGAATGAAAGTTGTTCATGACTTGTGCCCAAAGAGAACATGCACCAGATGTGAATTGATCCACCTCAGGTGAGCGTCGTGCCCCCTGGGGCTCTTGTTTAGTTTAAGATTTATCTTTGATATATACTTTTCCATATATCATAATATGTTTTGATAGCTGTCTAAACTTTTTCAAACCTTGGTAGCCTAATTGACTTTTACATTTAGCTGAAAATATTTCTTTTTTTTTACAACGATTGAGATACAGTTATAAGCGTTATTATGACTTCCATTCAATCCAAACAATTTATTTTGGTGTGTGAGTTTATGTTATATATTGGTTTTCATGGGCGAATCTACCGTTTTTCCAAGGGGGGGGGGGGGGGGGGGGGGTGTTGACCCAACCAGGGGCGAATCCAGGATTGGTAAAATTCGCTCAGTGGGGGGGGGGGGGGGGGTTACGGGGGGTCCAGTTTCCCTCCATAATTCCCCCCGTAGATCCGCCACTGGTTTTACTCAATAAACAAGTCCGGTATACAAGGAATATTACAGATATCAGGACAGCACCCCCGGCCCCCTAACAGTGGCGGAACCAGGATTTTTAAAGTGGGGGGAAATGGGGGCAAAAGAAAATGTTGGGGGGGGGGGCAAGTGCGGACAAAAAAAAATTTCCACCCTTCTATTTTTTTCACTCCGAAAATTATTTGGGGCAACTGGGGGGCAAAGCTTCTGACTGGGGGGGGGGGGGGCAAATGCCCCCCATGCCCCGTTGGTGCAGCCACTGCCCCTTAGGCCCTTTCAAAAAGCTCTGGCCACAATTAAACCTGTCCAGGGATGGCCAACAAAATGACGCACAGTGTTGTTGGTAGGTGCGTAGACGAAAAGGGAATAGCCCAACAGGCAATTAGCCTTAGTGATAATTAGACAAAGTGATGTTTAGACAAATTGGCATTTAGACCAACTGACAATTAGACTAAATGGGAAATGGACTAAATGAAAGTTAGACCAACTGCACATTAGACCATATAAATGCCATGTAGACCAAATGGATACTAGACCAAGTGGATTTTAGACAAAATGCATGTAGACCAACTAGTTTTAGACTGACTGGGAATTAGACAAACTGACATTAGACGAACTGGTAGTAGACCAAGTGACAACAAAATAAAGTAGACGAAATGGTAATTAGACCAAATGATAATTAGACCAAGTGATAATTAGCCCAAGTGGCCTTTAGACCTTCTGGTTATTAGACCAAGTACAAATTAGACCAAATGAAGAGAGGACCAAAAGGGTTTAGCCCGAATGAAGGTAGCCCATCTGGAAATTAGACCAAGTGGTTTTAGCCCAAAGCGTGCATAAACCGTAACAGGGTGGGTGCAGGGCCGAGAGGAGAATTATTTCCCCCCCGTTTTAGCAAATTTTGAGAGAAAGATAACGGCTTGTACATATAGCTCTCACTTCCCCGGCTTTTTCGCTTCCCCCCTTTTTTTTTAGTGACTGAATATGGGGCGCATGCCCCCCCCCCCCCCCCCCCACCCCCCGGCGCTCCCCTCTCTACGCCAGTGGTCGGAGATATATTATCAAATCCCAGATTTCACTTCTATACAATATTGGTAAATCAAATGGTTTGGTTTGGTTTGGTTTTCCTACTTGATTTGTGAACTAAAGGATACCATACTTTCATGGTTGAACACAATTTAACAATGCACAGAGTTTGACACTACACTAGTTTTCAAGAAAATCTTATAATTTATTGCCTTTTTGGTAAGTAAATTTGGAGTTTCTTCATGTATTAAAATAAAATCATGAAAATTGAAATCTTATTGTTTGGGAAAAATGTACCTCTCTCGTTTCAGTTCCTCCGCTGTTCGGAGATCGGCAGGTAATACTGCAGTGCAGGCAGTGCAGTGCAGATAATCAGTGAGTCAGCAAGACAGCATGGTCAGATGGTCAGGTATGAGGTAACGTTAGATGTCAAGTCCGGGAGGGTTGACTTGAATTTGAAGAGATGAAAAATTACAGGAAATTAGTAGGTTTAAAGGGAGTGGCAAGTCGTAATCCATGGGCCTGACCAGTTGGCCTGACTTGGGGAAATTCGGATACAATCAGGTCCAATCGCGCGTTACCGAAGAAATGAAATGTTATTGCCGAATTACTCGCGTGATCGTTAATATAGGAATAACGCATGACGCGGAGTTGTTTAGCAACTATGCAGTGCACTCGAGGTTTCTTCTGAGCATACGCACTGCACACGAGCCACAGGCGAGTGTGCAGTGTGTGCATGCGAAGAAGAAACTGAGAGTGCACTGCATAGTCGCTAGACAACGACGGGAAAATGCGTTATTCCTTTTATAAGATGGCTAAGTAATTTCTAACGCGAGCCCAATATACTCTGGACGAGACAGAAATATAGAAGACTTCGCCTACATTTAGAATACAAGCAAAATAACAATGAACATTTTGAAATTAATATTCCACTTACCGTAGAAAAATTGGCTCCGGACTCTTCTCCGAGACTATTCGAGCCTTCGCTGAATATGCATATGATAATGCAAATCCATAGAGTCTACTCTTCATTCTTTTCTATGACAATTCCGACTTTGACTTCTTTCAGGTATGTACTAGGAGAATCGACCAGTCATTGTAGACAATCAGCATAAAACATAACGATGTGATTCCCCGATAATTTGTGACGTAAGTTCAATTTCTTTTTCAACATGGTCTGGTGTACCAGGGTGGCAGTAGAAATAGATTTTGTGTGTTGTGTGAGCTACATGTGTATTGTCGTGGATGCGAGTCGGATTAATATGTTAAAACAATATTAATTCTCCTTTTTTTTTACCAGTAACGTGCATGACTGAAAATTATATTTGAATATGACATTTTAATGAAATAATTTTTAACTTAAACAAGATATTGTTATCAAAACTTTATTTTTCATGGCTGTCATGGACCATAAACTATTGACTAGATCAAAATCTCGACATTGAATCAGTGCGCATTGGTCAAAATCGTGCGGATAGTCGATTTGGGTGCACAAAAAGTGCACGGCGTGCAGGGATAATCATTTTTCGAGAATGGTCACGTGGTACACTTTGACCAATCAGCCAGCTGGAAATTACTTAGCCATCTTATAATTCGAATCCCTACATACGTAACCGACCAATGAGATTCAAATACTGGAATAAAGAACGCGCGATCTTGTTTACTCAAATTCGGGTCAATGTGCGAACTTTTATTAGCTGCGTGCGATAAATTGAAGTCGCTTTGAACTTTGATCCAGAGAAAGGAGCAGCCAATTGTAAAACCGCCCATAGATTGCGACTTGTCGCTCCCTTTAAGGGTTAGGATTTTGGCATGTATTTTAAATATGAAGTGTAGAGAAGCTTTCAGTAACAGGGCATTCACAGGGTGAGGGAGGGCAGTGTCATGCATGTCATGTGGAAGTAGGCCTAGCCTACATGAAGTAGGATGGATGCGGTCAACTGACCAGGGTTGCTTGCATTGATTGATTTGAAGGAGGCTGCTGAGGTAGGGAAATCCTTGAGAATATTCTTTATCTTTTCCAGGGAGGTACACTGTATTACGGAGGTGGAGAGTCTGTGGGCATCTGGCTAAGAGATGGTCAACAGTATCTTCTTCTAGGCTGCATTGTACAGTAATTCAATAAGGCAAAAAAAAAAATGTGACCAATATACATCCCAAACGACCTTAAAAATTACCTAACTTCATCCTATCCTGTAAAGTTTGGTACCCCCTGGTCAGCTTATTAGAACATGAATTTGTCAACAAAAACAGAACAGCATTTCACTAACACACTTCATATTTCTGATAATTACCTTAAAGGACAATTAACCCCACGTGATATTCTAGATGCACCTATTGTCTGCTACGTCTTTCCATGGAGGCTGCCATTTTGTGCATGACACGGATCATTAGGTACCATATGCATTGATAATAGCCTACCTTTACAACAGATACGTCGCTTTGTTCTGATTGTATTACGATTGTTATTGGCCATGGGCCTAGATAATTGACGACCCATGAGTTCTAATAGCCATCCTGTAAAGCAGATTCCTCGCTTTGTTTTGGTATTGTTACGATTGTCTCCGTCCTTGACGTCAATTCTCCGTCCTTGACGTATATTTTTTATGAAGTATATTTTTTATGAACAAATTAAGACCTTTTAAAAAATATATAAAACTAAACTTACATTTCAGAATATGTGACTTTATCTAATATATATTTGTCCTCTAAAAATCAATTACAAGTTAACGATGAAGGAAATTTTACTTGGGATGAAAAATATGTTCGTGTACACATAAAGTAATGGCAGCCCCCTTATTATTGCTAGCAGACGATAACTTGGCTGGAAAATAGTGATTTATATCTATATCCTGTGTTTTTACACGAAATTGCATGTATCAAATAAGAGGCATATACTACACCATTCAAAATAAGCTAATTCATACGCTGAGGTTAATTTCCCTTTAATATGGGATATTGCCATAATATTTTGATGAAGAAAAACAATTGTCTATTAATGAAATTTAGCATCGAAATCTCATCACTTTTGTATATCCATCGTCAAAATTCACATGCTAACGCCAACGGGTTAACCCACGGATCTCCGCCGCCGTTGCTTCGCGGTGGAGTGAGCTAACGTGTATACATAGTTCTGACATGGAAAATTTCGCAAAGTAAAAAAATTATTTCGCAACGATAAATTTCCATTAAACTGTTTTAATGTGTTAAGTATTAATGAAAATGAATTTGTAAATAATTGAAATCAATTAAATCACTTACCTTCATGAAAAATAATGATGATTATGATGACTCAAAATTATCAGGGTAGTTCAGGCCCATGTGAAACAACGTCTGGAAATCCTTTTGACAAAATTTTTTTTTCACACACTAGTTCGTGGTCTCAGCTCTTCGTTGATACCCTTTTTGTGCACATTGACATGCAAATACGGGCACAGCGAAAGCTTTTGTCAGGGTACCCCTCACAGCATAACCCGAAAGCTGGTAGAAAACGGAAACACAGTTTTGGAACCACTTTCGCGATGCAAGCGCACGGGTATTTCACATACCTAATCATTGACATTATCAATACAGATACCATATTTGAAGTTTGAAGACGTTTTTGTTTTTCAATCCCTCAAATTCAAAAAGGCTCAACACACACAGGCTAGACATGCTAGACTCTAGACTAGAGTTTACATTAATTATTTGTGGTATAAATGTATGGAGTGCAAGAATATCTATTAAACCTTGCATATTAATATTATATAGTGAATGTTTATGAGTGCAATGGACAGAATATTTCATCTGTCAGTTCACCTCACTGCCTCATGAAATATTCTGTCCATTCATACCGAAAAGTGTGTTGCATTGCGCGAGTTTAACTTTCCGCGCGCGCATCACCCCACCACAAATTTCTACCATAGAACCATGTACATTTATCACGAAAATCCATAAATCTCAACTTTTAAAACCATTTTATCTTTTTTAGTTTACACTGGTTTAATTCAGTTAAAAACGGAAAAATATATATAGAAAACCCAAAGGCTCTGCTGTACATGAAACTATGACTGCTTGATTTGTAGAATTCTGGCCCATTTTGTTTCACAAACACAAGCCGAAACAACATATTTACACACGTTTCTATGGGAAAGTACGTCCATGCATGTTGACAAGGGTTTCTTTGGTGATTGGTTCGAAGTGTTTCTGATGGCGGAAATTAACCAGTTAAATGGTTTCTTAAAAGAATACAAGTTCCAGCTTTGACCTTTCTATTCTGGCTTTCGATTGGCTGCATGGAATTCTGGCCAATTTCAAAAATAAATTACCTTGCCTAATGAGCGGAAAAGCCCAGAAGCAGAACTACTTTTTGTTGCCAATTTGAATTTTTCGCAAATGTTTCCAAATGATGAATAATTAATTGAAAAAGATATTTGTTTGTCTCCTTACATATATTACCTATGTTTAAATTTAATATACTATTAATTACTAATAAGTATTATATTATTCAACTGAAAAATTGTGAAAGAAAATTATTTATCGATATTTGATTCCCTGAAAATTAGAAGATCTCTTGTGTTTGTAGACTGATCACTCAATAATCAGATCTGTCCACGTGCTCGTATACTGCGTCGATGCTTGTCATTCAGGTGACCTTCAAGTACGCGGATGCAACAAAGTAGGCGAAATTGACATGCACGAATGAAAAAACATTCTTTATTTGTTTTATATGACACCTAAAAATATCCTTCTCATTTGACATTTTATGAATTAAGAAACAAGAGTGAAGGGACTTACATTTTGTTGTGCATCACTGGTCCTTTTCAGGTCAAGATGTTCATAACAGTCGAACAAGAAATTCAAATAGAAATCCAATCCAATCCAAAATTGTTGTCAGTTATTTCAAACACAATACAATCCAAAGTTTACCGGCCAACCATGTCAGAGGTTAGATGCTGAGCGCGTGGCCGCGGCGGTCCGTCAATGTACTTGATAGTCGCATGCGCGCTGCAAAGGCAACTCGTTTTGCGCGTACATGTATGTAGACATGTTGGTGGTCGCGAGTGCAATGGACAATTTCGTATGGATCCAAAATTGCACGGTGAATGGATCAAATTTGCACGATTGATGACGTAATTGTTAAATGGGACAAATGATCAACATCAAACAACCAATCAAATGGCAAGGATCTTATTAGGTGCCATATAAACATGTATGTGAGTGGGTCTAATCTACTTTAGATTACTCATTGTGTCCATTTGGGCCTTGGTCAAACATTGCAGTAGGTCTCGTCACAAAGCCTGTGTGATGGTTCAGTGGTAGAGCAGTGGTCTCAACTGGAGGACCCGGGTTCAAACCAAGTGGATGCACTAGTGCCCTTTGGTAAGGCATTAATCCTGGGCAAACCCAGAGAATAGGGGCCGGTCTGCACGTGTTGTATTCATTTGCGAGTTTGACTCCATTTCTGGCCAGAATCGTTATGATTTTCATCAAACAACTACAAATCTGAAAACCCAGAGGACAATATGATATATCACAGCATTAATTACTTGATTTAAAATATATTTGGAAGTTGTTTTGAACTTGATTATGAACTTGTTACATGTGTTCATTTTTGGCTGTCTCTGCCGAGCGCCGATCTCCGCACTGTAAAACATGGCATGCGCACGCCGACCGGCCTCTATTCTCCGGGTTTGCCTAATCTTCATTACCAAGTCCGGCAGAAGGACTTAAGCCGTCGCTCCCCTGGTTGCTTTACTTACAAGCATACAAATACTTTCTTAACAGTCAGCTCAGTTAACTTAAGTTCAAACAAATAGACAACAAAATTGCTCTATCAAGACTTAATTTTTTTTTTAATTTGCTAGATTACCTGATTCAGAGACTCTTCAGGCTGTTCAGCTCTTACTTTGCTACAGGTTTCAGAGTTGAAAGTTAAATTTGAAATTTGAAATTTACCAGTAATTATTTTCCTCTCATACATGTATGAATGATATAGACTGGACAAATCCCTGTTAATACATGCACAACCTATGATGGGGTGACCATATTTTGCGCACATTCAAATTTTTATTTGAAATGTGATATTCGATACTTGATTTCTCATATTCTACAATAATTTATAAAGTTTTATACCAAACGGAAAGCAAAATTCTGGACTAAAACTTGATTCAACAATGACATTAATCGACGAAGAATTTCGGAAATATCTCAAAACCCAGTGTCGGATCGCAACACACTGAAAAAAAAAGGGCATAAAAACCACGAGACCTAAGTTCGCGCACGTAAATTAACATCTAAGTTATCCAATGTAGCGGTCCAGTAAAGAGAAGATAATTGCATCATTTGTAAGACAAAATATCATACAATCATTTGTTATCACGTTTTACGTACAACTTTGATGACATCTTCTATCAAAATGAGGATTTTTGGACCGTTGTCGGTAACTTCATATTTTTCGGAAACTGACGCAAAAAGTAGCAAAATTGCCGATATTTTGTAAATATCTTCATAATTTCTCACCCAACTTAAAAGAAAATGTAGTCCATATGTAATTTTAGCTTCCTCTATCTAATAGCGCTATCAGATTTTCGAAATCTTTTGTAGTTTTTTAGATATTGCCCTGTGCCCGAACTTGGGTCATGCGCGAAATATGGTCACACCACCATACATGTATTGAAGCCTATTCACATGTTAAATTTAGCTATTGTGGAGTAAATCTACCAGCTTATCTTCAGATAAGCTTGTACATACATAAGTGTGTTAGATCTAAGTTACATTCATCCAGTGATAACTCCTCAGTCTAACCTTGTAGCTTTCTCATCACTGACTTAATAATTTTATGCAGAACAAGTCACCATTGACGAGCAACAATGGAGGATGATGAGACCTCCCCACTCACGTATTCCACGCAGGTGACGGCATCGGCAGACAACTCCCAACCAGCCATGGAGGCTCGTAAGTCCAAGATCACGGTCGAACCCGTCATCTTTTTTATGATGTTGTGCTACAGTCTGTTCATCCCGCTCAGGTTGCAGTACCTGACGAGAAGGATCGCGGAAGACGAGTTTAAGATCGTGGACTATAATCGGGCGGATGATGCGCTGTGCTCTGAGAATGGAACCAACAGTGAGATGACGATTAACAGGACAACAGAGATGGAGATTGAGATTGAACAGAAGGTAATAGAGTTTGGTACTCACATGTATTACGAGGTTAGAGCAGCTTGTAATGAATGAGCCCATTTACTTTCTTATATTTTTCTTTGCTTCAAATACAGTGTGTTCTCATATTGTTTCAGATTCACTGATTTTGGAATTGTCACTAATGTATTCATAAAACAGTTTGTGTAGTTGTAGAGTAGAGCTTTTCTAACTTAGATGTCCCTGGTTGAAAAACCAAAGTTATACGCTAGTACCCTTGTTAAGACAATAATCCTTAACCCCTACCATGTCGATGGCGGCAAATCCCACCCAAAAATTTGAGTGTTGAACATCTTTTTTAGGCTGCGAATGGCTTGAAAAAGTTGAAATTTCTTCATCGTACAGAAACGTGTGCCTTCAGTGTAATGCATATTCCTATGCAATATATCTTTGCCCAGTTTTGCTCAAGAAAACTCTCATTGAAAGTTAATATTTAACTCTTGAAAGTTCATGTTTTACAATTGCTCAAAAATCTGGTGGCATGGAAGGGGTTAAGTACCAAGTCCTTTGGATATGACTTGAAGCAAGACATGCAGATCCCTCTGGTTGCTTAACCTTTTTACAACCATATACCGTACTGTTTCCCAGCAGTCGGGTAAAATACAGAATCACCAACCACCAATCACAGACAATTAGAATTGGGTGCAATATGTAGATGAAAGAATATATCAACAGCCTTCTTACAGAGGCTCCCAAATGGTGGTGCTGAAAACCTTCAATTGTGAATTCTCACTCACCATGGAAACCTACAGAGAACATCTAATATGTAGACGTATGGGGGAAATGAAAAAAAAAGGTCAACAAACTCATCACTGCTGACTATGAACAGCAAGGGGCAGCTTTCGCCTTGTGCCTCCAGCTACCCTTTAGGGTTGATGATTTTAAAGCACTCATCCACCTACATGTAAAGATTTCCATGATCAAACAAATCTCTTTTTCTCTTTTATTACTCGCTACAGGTTTCTCTGTTTTCACTCTACCTGAGTGCCATAACCTCAGTTCCAGCGTTGTTCTGCACAACACTGTTAGGAGCTCACAGTGACCAAGCTGGGAGAAAGGTTGCCCTAATAATCCCATCTATTGGTTTCTGTGTATATGCAGCATGCTATCTCACGGTCACCATGCATGAAATGAACATCTGGTACCTTGCCATTGGTGAGATGTTACTTGCATAATTCCAAGTTTAATGTGGGAAGGGTAAAGAGAAAATTGGCTCTACAGCCTTATTTACTACAAACTATTACTGAATGTCGCAACCAATTTTTATCTTTGATCTTTTGAATGACAGTGTTGGCCTTTTCTGATGGGCTTTAATAGTTTCTTGTAATATTTTTGATTTCTTATCTTTCCATCAGAAGTAAAAATGTGGTCTGTCAGATGTTTGATTTCAAAACAAAACAATTGATGAAATGTTGATTTCATCTTTGCATGTATAATCATGTCATTGAGAAATGAGGTAGGCCTACCTGTTTTTCTTATGTCCCATATTTGAAGTTGAAAGCGAGATAAAAATGTTGGAGCACTAGGAACCTGTCAACGTGACAGACATGGTGCAAGAAGACACACATTATTTTTAGAAATTCTGGACATACATTTGGGCTTAACATACACATTTCTTTATTATTAGACCAGCGCTTGTTTACTTTACTTCCCAAAAAGTGGAATTCATTGACTGCTTCAATTCATAGATCTACAAAAATATGGCAAAATTGATTCTCCTCTTCAAAGATTTGTCCCTTGACTTTAACTTAGACTGTTTTGCTTTTTTAGCATAACCTGTACTGTGCAATACATTTTCCTTCTCCAGGTCATTTTGTACTGGGTCTCTGTGGAGACTTTTCGCTGCTCCTTGCTGGTTGTTTCTCCTACATGGCAGACATCACAACAAAGAAGGAGAGGGCTCTGCGAATCATCCTCCTTGACTGTCTGAGTTTTACTGCAGCAGGTATTGCTCAGGTTGGCGTGGGATACTGGCTTCATGCTCAGGTATGCAAGAAATACTGAGGCTCATTTTTTTAATGTCAGTTTGGAAGAACATCATAGTAGAAATGTCCCCTGAAACAATTGCTCATGAAATGCCCTCATATTCAAAATATGAAGAGAAAAGGCGGAAGTGTTATAGCCGAACATTCATGTCACATGTGTGCACTCATTTATGTGTGTAGTGCATTTGGTTTTCAGCGATATTGGGTCAAATTCTTATCATTTTGTTGACTCCAAAACCTCATAGTATTCACCAGTTTTATGGTAGATATGATCAAAATTTCCCAATTGCTTTGAGACATTTTTGTTTTCCACGATGGAATTGAATTACCAGAAGTCAACTTTATCTTCAAGCCCCACCTCTTGATATCTTTATATCTATATATTCTATTTATTGTGTGTGTTTTACCCTATAGGGCTTCCAGGCACCATACATCTTCATCCTGGCCTGCGTGTCTCTCACAACCTTCTATGTCATCTTCCTTGTCCCTGATACTCACCCGCAAGCCAGACCAGCCATGATCAACTTTAAAGGTACTTGTAGTATTGGATTATTAACGGGATATGGTAGGCAATTTCCATGTGCTGTAGGTCATAATTCGCTGACACCAGACTTTGTGGAAAGCACTGGAAATATTGATGGGTGTACAAGTCTAATGGGGTGTTGCAAGAAAGTTGCAATCAATTGCAAATTGTAAAGCAAATTAGAACAACCATTCTGAATGGTTCTACCCATTCAAGAAGATGCACTTCCAACAATGATTTTGATTGGTCAGTACCGATCAGTTGCAACTTGCAATCAATCGCAACTTTCTTGCAACACCCCATAGGACACAGCAAACCCGCTGTGCAGCCATCAGGGATGCCACTTTTCAGACAAAAGTAGGAATTCCTACTCTTTCAACATATTTTTAGCCATACCTGTAGAAAAACACTTTTTATGTATAAAAGGGCGAACTCTAGATGATTTTTCTTATTTATTATCAATTCTAATTGGCATCCCTTAGCCATGAAATACCCACTGGTCTCTCAGAGTGTCTTTGGGTGAAGATAATGTCTTTACCATATGGGGGCGATGGGTTGGAAAATGCAGAGCGTTAAATAAGGCCTGTTGGTCATAAATTTGTTGTCCACTCTGGGTGATTGACAATACATGTAGGTCTCTTATTGGGGTAAACACACAAATGGTGTCAAATTCCCCATGAGAAGACAGTTATGTGACTTTAAGAAATTCATTTGCTACCAACTGATCAATTTACAGAATTATATTATGCTGACTATAGCAAAGATTTAGTATGCCCGATGATTGAATTTTTAGTGTACCTGCTATTTGTATTGAGTTGATGGCTTATATCATAGGAAGTGTCTTGCATAATGATAACATTAAAGTGTATCAATCACCAAAAATATATATTAGGGTTCTATGTCAATATTATTCAAAATATGAAATTCAAAATGTTGAATCTAAAGAGAGATATTGCAAGTAGTTGTACACTCCCAACAAACAATACAGCGACTTGTGGGGAGATAAGTTGACGCACCCGTACGGCATGCGCTCGCATAGAATAAGGGCCCAGGGTTGGGTTCCGCACAAGGGGGTTTGATGTTTTCCCTAATTTCTTCATACTCCGTAACCATTAACCCTTACAAGGCCAGGTAAAGTGTTTTTGAGATTGGTTTTATACATTCTAACTGTACACAAATTACTGTAAGTTGTAGGTGACTTGTACACCTTAACCATTTCGAGTCAATTGATCCTTGTGGTTTTGCTCAGTAACTGTTGATTCAAAGCTCTAACAATTATATACATGTACCAGATGCCTGAGTAGAAAGAGCGAGAGTTTGTGCACACACTTTGTCCATTTTTGTTGCATGATCATATAGCGTTTGATAGGTCCAGGGATTTTAAAAACAAAAATAAGCTTCAAAATCCTTAAATTGGCAACACATTGAAAGGTTCAAAATCATTGTTTTTTTACAAAATTGGCAATTTTCAGTGCATGAAATGTTCACAAATTTTGTGGGAATTCACATTCTTTAGAGTTTCATGCCTCAAAACCAATGAATCAGAACCGACACGATGCTCAATTTTTGCAATTTATGAAAGTTTCTTGAAATGAAAATGACTGGTGTTTACAATTCGTGAAAGTTTGTGGTTTTCGAGCATCTTTGTAGTTTGCTGTAATAACTATTGGTTGTAAAGATAATGTATATTATTTTGGTTGTAAAGATGCGATCCGGAAGATACTCAACCTCGTCCAGAGCAACACCCACAAACGACGCCTTCCTCTCCTCATAGCAACCGTTGTCATGCTGCTGAGAGTACTGGTGTTCTTCTCGTTACCTAGTCTGACGTTGCTCTATGGTATGGGGCATCCATTCTGCTGGGATTCTATCATCATCGGTATCTTCAGTGCTATGCAGTATATTACTGGTGCTATAGGTATGTAGGCCTCCATCCTTCTTCTATACCTCCACATTCTTTATTTGAACCCCCTTCCCCTCTCAGTTACATGTCCTATTTCTGAAGGTTCATAATTCCGAAGGTTCGTTTTTCGGAAGGTTTGTATTTCGGGAGGTTGGTTACTCTGATGGTTTTTATTCCAAAATAGGGTTCATACATGCAATTCCAAAAGTGAAACAGGGTTCATATTTCGCGAGTGGTCAAGATTCAAGAAATTTTTATGCCGCGAAATAATCAAATCACATTTGAAACAACATACAATTATCGCAGTTCACGTAAGTTTCTTGCTGCAAAATTTGGCTGTCATTAACAATTCGCGAAAGTTTCTGTTTTATAGTATTTGATTATGTGTTTCTCTTTTTGTCACTCTCACTTTTAGGTATGTTAATTGGTGGGAAGCTTCTGAGCCGATACCTGAGGGATGCAAGCCTTGTTCAGGTCGGTCTGATCTCTTCCATTCTGTGCGTAGTGTTAACAGGAGTAGCTCCAAAGAATCCTTATCTCTATGCAGGTAATTAAAGTCTACCAATCACTTGAAAAATAATTTGTGTACCACAAGCAAGTGTAAAGTTAACCTCAAAGATCTTTATGTTGATTTCTGTAGATCGGCAGTAAATGAAGGATAACATGAAGGTGCGCGTGCGGAACCGAACTCTGAGTTGAGTTTCGCGTGAGCCCTCATCTTGGCGAGCGGGTGCATCGAGTAACTACTCACGAGTCGATTTTACACTTATAGAGAGTGTTTATTTACCCTTTCAATATCTCTTTAGAGAAGTAATATTTGAAGCCCATATTTTGAATATCGTATAATGACATGGTACCTCTGACATGCCCTTTAAGTTTAATATTTTGTTAGGTTCGCCGATTATGGAGTCACCCGTACATTATGTCAATCATTCCCCTGCCTAAGTGCATATATTGTAAGAATTTTTTTTTGTTAAATTAGGCTATCTAGTATCGTAAACTTTTGGTTCTGTTTGTTTTATCAAGATCTGACAGTATGAGCCACGCACTTATAAGCACCACCTCCCCATTGGTACAGGCATTCAGTGCCAGAAATGACAACCTACATGTAACAAGCTATCATGCAAGAATTTTCAGTTGCTTAGCCTTTCCCATTTTTGGAATATAATTATATGTCTTTTCTGTACATACCTTAGTAACAGATAATAAGTTGTCCAAATTTGTTAATCCAAGTGCTGTTTCCGTTTGTCTTTATAGTTCCAGCAGTAGGTCTGTTCAGAGCGCTATCTCTTCCGATGCTGAGAACGATTATGTCGAAACTTGTTTACCCATCAGAACAAGGTCAGTGAGAAAGCTTAAAGGAGACTGAAACTCAGCATACGTGCAAAATTGTCAGCCTGTTCAAAATATCTTGAAAATACTCCGATTTGATTACTCAGTAAGGAGAACAATCTCTGTAGACAACAACTTGTGCATACCAAATCCTGCTTAAAAAAAGAAGTAGCTGAAATGGATATTGTGACACAAAACATTATATGACAGGATAAAAGTATCTTATTTGAATATACATGACTACAAAAATGGTTTATTATTAGAAAATCCAGTGTCATGCATTCCACAGGTGCTCATGAATGTCATTGTAGCTAGTGTACAGGTCAGTGGGTATCTCACAAATAGAACTGCTCTGACATTATTTTGAAAAGAAAATTGCAGCCCCCATGAGATAATGTCTAGCAAGGAAACTGCAACTTTTTAAGACACTCTTCTCCTTCTTCAATAATCAATTAGGATTAGTTTCAGGACATTTGTAATAGGCTGACAATTATCAACATGATTATAGGCTAATATTTGTTGCCTTTTGTTCCCCTTTAACTCTTACTGTGCCAAGGGGTTTAGCTCTCTTCAAAATTTTACAGAAACGTGATCAATGCTTACTTTTCAAATGTCTGCACTTCATTAACCATCTATTATTTCACAATATATTGTGTACAAAACTTGTAGGAAATTTATTACCATTTCTTTTGATACCGCACATTATTACTTTACCCAAATTTATGCATGAGAATTATTTAAAGTTATATTTGATTTTCTTTTTTGTCCATTATTTTTTGGTTTCTCATTTGTTTACTATTGTTTAATGATGAAATAAGGTAATGTGTTTTGAAAGATTTGCAATGTTTCTCTGAAAATTTCTATGGTAGCATATGATTACACATGTATAATGATATATTTAGACTGCTTGATTTATGCTCAAAATTTTGATATACGACCATATATCTTTCCTGTGGTTGAGCAATTGGTGGATTACACGTCCATCTGTCACATATATACGTGACATCGGCTCTGAGAGAGTTAATGCCATCGGTATTCAAAACAGATTTAGGAGAAATGGGCAAAGGATATAACTGAAGTTTGTTTGTTTGTTTGCTTTTATTTCTGCGTTCTAATAACATACAATAAATCGAATTTTTACATAAGTATTACATAAGTAAAACATCATGTACAATAATAGTATACAATAATAAACATAAGACAGAGCATACAAACAAGATTAAAGAATATAATAGACCTATGTAAACAAAAAAAATTGAACAATTTGGGGTCTCTGTTTCTGTAAGACTTTTTATTTTCAATTGCCATTTCGTCCTAACTGTATCTCTATAGGGCTCTCATGAACAACCATTTTCAATAAGAATAACTGCTAGACTGCTGATTGCAATATTTATGAAGGGCCCTAAGATGCAACTTTCACCATTATTAGTTTCCTTTCCTCCCTTAACACACAAAGTATCTGTAGGCTTATTTTTGCATCATTTCCTTGCAAATTAAAAAAAACTCATTTTTCAGCGAGTGAATTTTCCCATTAATCAGCAGGATATTTTCCAAAAGTCATAGCTTGAAATATTTAACATGGTTTCGTTTTGAGTTCAGTCAAGTGATATATTTGAGGGGGTCGGTGCGATATAGGCTTACCCCAAAATGTGTTATTTTTAGATAAATGCACTTAAAAGTCAGTATTATAACACGTCTGTTTGTTATTGATCAAATTATTATTTGAAATTAAATGTGAAATATTCATGAATTGTGGAGAAGTGAATCAGGATAATGGTAACTATTGTTTTTTTAAATGAGGGTTTAACGGTTAGCACCATTTTACACTGAGCCCAGCAATCATGTTTAGAGCTTGCTAGTATTAATATGAATGTATCTTATCTTGTTTTATAGGGGTGATGTTTGCCTGCATCGGATGCCTTCAGAGCGTTGCCATGGTGATCTCTCCTCTCATCTTCAATACTCTCTACTATGCAACGTTGCATATTCTTAGAGGGCTTGTCTTCTATGTCATGGCTGCCTTCCTAGTCGTAGCCAGTGTTCTTGCAATGTAAGTCAAAACGGTTGAAAATATTACATAATACGTCTTGTAACCAAATGGCTCACAAAACCACGCATAAAACCTTGTTCACACTTGATGCGGTTGACCGTCTACAGACCGACAAACATTTCTATCAGGTAGCGAAGCGAAATGGAGTGGCACGAAAAGACGCGTCCGGAATTCAAACGACTTAACTGCTATTTATAGTGGTGAATAAGAAGCTGTTTTGACATACAAGTATGTATTATAGATTGGGTTGAGATCTGAGCATTGATTTTTACTGGCGTGACATTCGATATCAAATAATTATTATGATCACTGACGATAGCCACAGTATCGAAACGATATCCTAATATGGCCAGTGCGAAAGAGCCGCAATATATGACTGTTTAGAGACAGAGAATTGCAAGAATTGAGACAAAATTGAGATGTTAATGATAATTGACTTCGGATTCTAATGGTAAGCCCAATAAACTCCGATTTGGTAAGAAGGTACATGGTATGAAGATATATCCTAAGTGTGATCTTTGAGTATGAGGTCAAAGGTCAAAGTTCACATTTCATTAAATATGCGAAAATGGCTAATTATATATGCAAAAATGTAGCTTAGGCCAAAAAAAAAATTGTATTGGCGTAACCCGCCCGACCCTAAAAATGTCGCCGACCCTAGGTTTTTTTTTTGTTTTTTTGGCTATCGATATCGCGTATCGTGCTGCCTTTGCGATCGCGATCGTGATCGAAAAACCCGGAAGTGTTGCGGACAGAACTAGCTGCGTGTATTATGTACTATACTGTCGTAAAAAAAAAAAAAAAAAAAAAAAAAAATCCCGACCTACCTACCCTATTTTTCAGTGACCCGTTACGCCAATACAACAATTTTTTTTTTTTGGCCTTACGTAATATTGTTGAGTATGTAAGTCATAGGTCAAAGCTCGCAGCTCATTATGCATAAATTGCTAATTATGTACATGACAAAGTTTATTTTCAGATCTTCTTAAGGGTCATTCCATAAAGTAGTAAACTTTCTGTACATCCAATGCCTATAGGTATAAGTAACTTCCTTGCCTAGGAACATAGTCTAATAGAGTTAACAATTTCTGACGTACTATATAATAGGCCATTTGTACCTGGCGAGGGGATGCTGTTGTTATTGTAATTATAATATTATCTGTAGCCCAGTGGCCACATTCTATGTAATTAGTGGACAAAATTGATATGTATGATTTTAAGGATATAAAAATTAATCTTACACTAAATTTCATTTCTCTGTTACAGAGTTCTCCAAGTCAAAAGGCAAGAATCGTCGTTTCTTCTTTTAAGGGACCCATCACCGGCAAGCATTAACGCTGCAAGTCGGAGTCTAATGACAGGACGACCTCGCAATTACCAGGCCGTACCGGCCTAGTGGAGGAACCCTTTGTATTCGGAAACTAAATTCCAAGAAGAACTATTATGTTATTTTACAAGGGCTTTAACCCTAAAAGGGCCGGGGGAGGGGGACTGATTCCACACCCCCCCCCTCCCGACGTTTGCCACGATATGTTTGAGGTTATTTTTTTTTTGCAAAGTAAGCTTTCATGACTTTTTGATACCAAATGTATAAAATTCCTTTGAACGGTACTGCGCGGCATCAAAAATCGCTGGCCAATTGTACACAATGCAGGATTTCCATGTTGCTCCATGGGGGGATGGATTCCACCCGGCTTAGAGAGCGCCAACATTACCCGGCCTTTTTAGGGTTAAAACATTCCCTGATATGTTGCTGGTTTTTTTTCTGCTTTTAAGCCCTTTCTCACAAGAGAAAGTTTATACCAAGGTTGATTTCAAAAACATAAATCAATGTGTAGCGAAAGGAGAGTATATACACAGATAATGCCAATAAACTTGGTAAAGTGGAAACTCGCTATAAAGAGCTTTGATATAACAAGATTCCTGATATAACAAGGCAATTTTGCTGGTCCCTGGTCTTACTGTTTTGGTTGTTTTTTTTTACCCAGATATATAAGGAGATTCCTGATATAACAAGGTCATTTTCATGGTCACAAGGTCCTCGTTTGTGAATTTCCACTGTATGAAGAAACTTCTTTTGAAGAAAAGCGCCTGGGTGTGTCGAGTTATCAGTCTAAACAACGTTAACGCGACTAGACGATCCCGATTCTGTACCCAGTGTCAGTTTGCAATGATGCCCAGGCCTCTGTTTTGCTTCATGTAGCTTTCTTAGGCAACGTTTTGTATAAGAGCTGTGGATGAGAAATGTCTGATAATTTATTGCAAAGCTATATATATTTTTCATACAAAATGCTGTATAGATTTCCTTTTTTGAGTGGGGGTGTTATTCCACACAAAGTATGTTATTATGCAAAAGTTGGTGCTCCAATACTCAGAAGTGTGATGAAAGCTTCCAAAGTCTTCATAAATCCTTTGCAGGACTGTGCTAGATCGATCTTCTTTGTTTTGTACATGAACCTGTGGTGCTCCTGCATGTACTGGTCTTCTTGCTATTACATAATGCCCTTGGTGCTAATACAGTCAAACCTGCTTTAGCGACCACCTGTCTATAAAGACCACAATTTTGGTTTCCCTTGAAAAATGTTTCTCATTGAAATGTGTATTACAGGAACCTGTACATGAAGACCACCTGCTCAAAAAGACCGCTTTTCTTGTCTCCCTTTAGTGGTCTTTATAGACAGGTTTCACTGTACCAAACGTGGGGAATTTCAGAAAATAAAAAAGTCTAGAGTCTCTGTAGCAAGGGTACCGACATTCGTAATGAAATTATGTTGTATTGGTCCTCTCATACTACCACTCTGGATTTCTGTAATTCCATATTTTAGCCAATATGGACCATTAACCCCTACCATGCCGTAGGCGGCAAATCCCGCCCAAAATTTTGAGTGTTGAACATTTTGTTTATGCTCAGAATGGCTTGAATATACTTCCTCATACAGAAACCTGTGCCATCAGTATGATGTTCATTCTTATGCAATATGACTTTGCCCAGTTTGCTCAAGAAAATACTCTTTGAAAGTTAATATTAAGCTCGTCAAAATTCATATTTGACATTTTCTCAAATGTCTGGTGGCATGGAAGGGGTTAAATGTGTCCTTGCATATTCTCAACCTGCAAAATTACGTTGGTCCTCTCAGATCACGCCCTGAGATTTGGCAAAGCCATATTTCTCTCAATTTGAACCATGTATAAACAATATTCTGCCAAGAATCCTGTATGTCCCTTGATCTTGCCTCGAAATGACCGTTTGCCTCTTTACCTAGACATACAAAAACGTGTTATTTTGTTATATGAAGCACAATATGAACTCTTCCAAACATTCACCTCATAAAATGCTTCCCATAGTACGGTGTGATTTGTACCCAACACACAACACCCACACCCATACGTGTTTCCACCAGAAACCCAACCGTGGCCTTATTCATAATTAACTATTCACAGTTATTTTTCAATTTTTTTTAAAGAGAATAATCCTGGAAGACTAAAAATAAATCCCGTTCAATTTCCGGGCGTGCCCGTCTGTTGGATAGAGTGCGTAAGCCAAAAAAAAAAAAAAATTACACACAAAAAAATTCTGCACAAAATTTATGATCTTTCTTTCAAGCTGGCAGTGTAAGCATAGGCTTATGGGTACAATTTCATTGGGGAGAGGGGGGGGGGGGGGGGCGGAGACTGATTTCCTTACCCGCATATCAACCTTTTATGTCTTTAAATCATTTTGACACCTTTTTCGTTATAATGTAATCTTTACATTAGAAAATACCAAAAAATTATATTTTAAAAAAGTACAAAGAGACCCTTTTTGTGTCCTGTGTTGATTGCCTGAATATTAAATTTCAAAACTCTCAAAGGGTCTGCAGCTCCCCCCCCCCCCCCAAAAAAAAACCTTCAACCTCATATGACTTTTACTGCAAAGAGGATTCCATGAAAATACAACTCCTTTATTACATATAATCCTCATCTATGTACATGTTATTCATGTGCATTTTGAGTTTGTTTATTTCACAAATTGTTTCTTTGGGTATTCACTAAGAGTGCCTTTGTACCAAAAAAAGGTATTTTATTCATGTAAAATGCTAGTGCACAACATTAATTAAAGCTGTGACTTGTTTTACATTGCTGTATGTAATGTAATGAAATGAAATGAAATGAAAATGTACCATAATGCAATTATTATATACATGTATATATCCAGATTTATGCAAGTACAAAGTTATATTTTGTAAAATGTAATATATTTTCTATTGTTAATATCTGTATATTCAGATTTTTGCAAGTGTGCAGTTCTATTATTGTAAAATGTGATATTCATGTACCAGCTATATTTTGTATGTATAAGTGATGCAATATAGCAAAACTCCTTAAAATGTTAATTTATTTCAATATGCTGGAACCTTGTTATGAAGAAAACAAACTCGTGTTTTAAAGGCGGTCAGTCGTCGGTGCCCGTGTATTTCTATGCTGTCCCACCTAAGGCAAGTTCGGAGATTTCCGGAATCGCTCGGACAATTTGTAAACAGCCTGCCAGCGCAGGGGCGAGAGCTGAGCTTGCCAGCAATACGCTATGTTTCAGTTTCGGAGATACTCCATGCTATGGTCTATGCCTAGTCTAGAGGCACGAAAAAAATAGCGGTTTTCGAACGAAATGGAGGTCGAGAGGAGAGACAGTCAGACGAGATTACGTATCCACAGCGCGTACAATTTGTGGATTGAACACAAATAAATTTGGACGTCGGCTGCTTGTTTCCTCCAAGGAAAGTTTGAATAAAAAGTTCGTGTTGTATCTGCTTGAGCTGCACACCATTTGCAAATCGTACAGTGTACCTCCACGGGCTACGGTCGCCAGCGCCGGGTGCGCCCCGGAGGTGAACCCTGGCGATGGCCTTACACCCACCCGACACCCACTAATATTCCCTCCACTCTCTCTTTTATTCTCACTTACGTTCCGTTTCTCTATCTCATCTTTCACTCTCTCTCTCTCTCTCTCTCTCATGACCTTGATAATTTATCTCCCTTGTTCCCTCTCTCCCTCCTCTTTCTCTTCCCTTTCTCTTCTCTGGCTGATTTCGAAAGAGGGGAATCAATCTTTAAAAACTGGACACTAAGTGAATGGCCATCGTGCAAAGAGTTGACAGGAATTATTTTTAAAAGAAGAAAAAAAAGGGGGCCTGATAATAGAATTATAGATTAATCTTAATTTTGTATTGATAAACTTGAGGAGGAAAACTTTACTTGACAGCCCTGATTCTAGCTCGTTCCGTTTATCTTATCTTTCACTCTCTCTTTCTCTCATGACCTTGATAATTTTTCTCCCTTGTTCTCTCTCTCTCTCTATTTCCCTCCTGTTTCTCTTCTCTCCTATCTCACTCCATATGCCTTCCTCCATGTATATACATTGTACAGTGGAACCTCCTTATAATGTACAATGGTATAACAAACTCATTATAAGACAGTATTTTTGCCAGTCCCCACTTTTTTGTATTCTATTGTATTTTAGCCCTGGTATAAAAAGGTTTTGATATAAAGAGGGAATTTCCTTGGTTCCAAGAAGTTCATTAATGATGCTCCACTGTACAAAAATAAAATGAAATAAAAGGTATGTAGATTACAATACTTCAAAACTTGTGACACGTACACACAATGAAGAGTACTTTTTCATGCTGTCTTCCTTTACTTCATTACATGTTACATGCAGTGCCATTGCAAATGGCAAATCACAAGGAAAAAGAAAAGTAGAAAAGGTGTTCCTGTATGTAATACTTTTAAGTTTCTTTAAAATAATACATGTATAACTTGTAATAAAACTACCCAAGTGAGAGTAAAAATCAACTGAACATTGAAACTATATTGTCAACACTAAAATATATACAAAAATCAGCTCGGTAGTATAAAACGATACTTTACTATAACAGTATAGGCATACCATATGGAATAGCAAATGGCATATAAAAAATTAACAGAAATGTCCCTGTATGCATAATACATACGTTTCTTAAAAATTATATAACTGCTGATAAATCTATACAACTAGTATGAGAAGAAATCAACTTCATATTGCAAAACTATTATTTCAACACTAAATGTGCATGTTTCAAGGCAAGTTTGTGGATCTAGAATACATGTATATCAAATTGTAATAAATAAAATACAAAAATCAGCTGAGAAGTGTAAAACTATACTTTCAACAGTATACATGTAGGCATACTTCAGGAAAGGTTTGTGGATCTATGCATATTGTATAAGCAAATTCTAAAACAAACAGTGTATACAGATCACAATAAAAGTAAATCTTGGAAGGAAAACAACTTCACTATTTAGTGTGATCACATTATCAAAGGCTACCCAACATTCAACTGAAATTGGCAACGTTCACTGGCAGATTTATTTTGGACATACATGTATGTATAGTTTTCATATTGCATTATATTATGGACATTCACACAGGAATATGCTGGCAAGGATATTTTCATTGAATATTGCAATATTGCAGTTTATAATACCATAAATACCTACCGGTAAATAAAATGATTACAGTCAGGAACACAGATACATGAAGGTACAAAAGATATGTTGTTAAATGTACGTCACACACAATCACTTATATGCTGGCAAGTGGTATTGTTTGGTTGTAATTACATGCATCGATACAATATATTACAATCGTTTTGATCAACCACTTCTTATGATCACCAAATGGCAAACTCTTATTGAAGTTTATGTAATTCATGTGCATCTCACTTCACACAATATACATCATGTAGCAAACCCAATGGACTACTAATTCAGCTAAAAACAGCATGACAAAATCAGACTAAATATTCACCATAAATAGAAAAAAAACATCACAGAAGACATACATACCGTATTCATGGTCATGGAATGCGTTGAAATACACAGGGAAAAATAGATTAAAAGAAGTTTATACAATGTCATAACAGAAACCCTTCATCAGATAAGATTTTTGGTTTGTTTCAAATGACATGAATATATTTCCTCTCTGATAAATGTTAACGTAAATATTATGTTAAATGATTACACACAGAAAATGCTTTCTTTTGTACATACATGTACATACTACAATCACTAAGAAAAAGGTGAATGTAAACAGGAACTCCATGTATAATAAACAATTTAAATTTTTTAAAAGAAGGATAACAGTTCTATGTCCAGCAGATCTAAATTTCAACAATAAAAGGAGACATAAAAAAAATCAAGACCAGTATTGATGTTAGATGGATTTCAGTCTCGTATTCCATTGACGAAGCCCTTGTAAGCCCTTGTGGGGAATAGATAGGCATACCTTATCTGCAGTGTAGCACATGATGGAACAACTCTCCTGTTTCCTGCTCCCAAGTACCCATGGTGAATATATATACGTGAATTTTTTTCTTCTTCAGTTGCAGTACAGTCCACCGTCAGGCGTATTGTCGTACTGTTGAGGTGCAGTGCACCAGATCGACGTTGCTCTATCCTTTCAATTGTTGAACGCCAAACAAGGTAGCAGCAACTCCCATCTTTTAACGTCTTTTTGTATGACGCGGCCGAGGTTCTAACCCATGACCTCCCGATTGTGAGGCGGACGCTCTACTGACTGAGCCAACACATACATACATACATACATACATGTGTGTATACATTCAAACATTACTGTTTGTACGTTTGTATGTTTGTAATGCTGGTACGATTCATTCAACCTCGGAATGTCCCTTGGAAATTCATTGTTGCTTGCTGCCATGCATGCAACCAAGACATTGCCATTTAGAAATGCATCAGTGAAGTATTGAGCAGTCATGACGCAGGTGCGGAAATGGCAACACACACATTCTCTACCTCCTTTGGCATGGGCACATATCTTCCACCACATCTACAACATGATGCAGGCCAGCTGCTCGGTCCAGGCCTTTCTTCAGCAGGTTGGGTAGGCTCTACAGCTGCTATGGAATCCAAGTAAACATCTGTGAATCTGCAGAGGAACTGGATGGTGACGCGTTCTAGATCAGCTCTCTCTCTCGATCCATCACAAATTTCTACATTGAGTAAGAAAACAACAGTGAATAAATTAAGGAAAAATGTAAATAATGTAAAGTGAACATTCCACCCTGTTCAAAGTTCAAGTATAGAAATACTGTTTTGGTGAAAAAAAATCATAAAATTATTAAATTTGTATGGGAAAATATTAATAGGTTCCATTGTATTGATATATTTGGTACCACTAGGTGTATTTGAATCTTTGGAGTCACAATTAGATATACATACATACATGTGTGTATACATTCAAACATTACTGTGACTCTGACTTGCAAAAGCCTGTACTAGACTCCCCCCCTTTCAAATAAATTTATGTTTGTATTTTTTACAGGGGGGGGGGGGAGTACCTCGTCACAGCTCACACACGTGAAGCCAGTTCGCCAATCACCAATTGACATGTCTGGTGTTGATTCTAATTACATCTTGGCATACCTTCATTTATAAATAGATTCCTTCTTCTTCTTCTCATTCTTCCTTCTTCAGTTTCATTTTGAATGAAGATTCTTACAAACACACTATCTCAGACCTAGGGGCCTGCTAGGCCCTGGCTGTGACATCTCACATTCACACTATAATTAAATTATATTTCTCTTGAGTCTTAATTTAGTTATTACACAATGACAAATCGCAAGAAAAATGATCGAATTTGTTGCATAGACCTTGGTTCGGATAAATAGGCTGAGATAATGATCTACCGTACTCACATTTGAAGTTGATTCATCGTCATCGCCATCGGGTTCCCGGTTGCATTGCACGGGCGACGTTTCCCGCAGGAACACCGCAGTGTGCAGGGATGACCTTCACTCTTGCAAGGGCACATCCGTCTGCCCGTTTTGAATCAGCACTGCAGCAGCTACCTTCCTGAACATTTACAGGCAGTCGGCTCCAAATCTCCCTCCACGTTTAGAATTGAGATATCTGTCGCTAACTCCGAAATACTGAAAGTGTCATCCATAATAAAGATGAAATTGCTTTGTTCTATAGAATATAATGTACGGCGTCAGACAGCAGATTGCAGGATACACATAGCGCAAAACATGTTCGTTCGCTATATTCAGCACAACTTACAATATCACAGCGATCTATGCGGATTTTTGCCGAGGAGAAAGACATTTCGCTGATCCTCAATATACTTTCGACTAGACCTAATTTCGTATGCGCAAGAACTATTTTGCAGCATCAGCAAACACAGATTTTTCCCCATTGAAACCGGCGACTGACCGCCTTTAACAGGGTAGTTTTGCTGGTCCCATTTCTTTGTACTCTGTTATTGCTTTTTAGCCGTGTTGTAACACGGTAACAAGGTGGTTTCGCTGGTCCCATTTTTTTGTACTCTGTTGTTGTCTTGTAGCCCTGATGTCACAAGGTAACAAGGTCGTTTCGCTGGTCCCATTTCTTTGTACTCTGTTGTTGTCTTTTAGCCCTGATGTAACATGGTGACAAGGTAATTTTCTTGTCCCTAGGGCCCGAATTCACAAAGGTGGTAATAGATTTGTACCATGGTTTATGCAGATTTGTGGTATACTTGTAAGTGCGCTTGATTGCGCCCGTACACTTAGAACACGCGTGATTAGCAAAGTGCGCAAATTTTACGCTAGTTGCCATGGTTTAGACTATGGTTTATGTAAATTTACGCACAGTTTATTTCAATTAATTTACGCACATTTCATTTCAATACATTAACCATGGTCTAAACCATTCAACTAGCGTGAAATTTACGCACTTTGCTTATCACGCACGTTCATTATTGGATCTTTCTAACTGTACGCGAAATCAAGCGCACTTATACTACAAAATCTGCATAAACCATGGTATAAATCTATTTCCACCTTTGGGAATTCGGGCCTAGGAGTTTATTATAACAAGGTTCCACTGTATTATCAATTATTAGTGCAATTAAATTGATTAAATTAAATATCTTCCATTTTGACATTTCAATGCTAACAAAATAATACCGTTTGCCCTCCTTTTGTAGACCTCAAACGGGAAGTCTACCTCGATATAAAGTTTGTTTCTGTAGAAGCAGAAAAATTAGACTAAACAGATCGGTGAAAGTTTGAGCAAAATCCGACTAAAAATAAGAAAGTTATGAATGTTTGAAGCTGTATCGATCAAACAGAAATTGACAACTCTGTTGCGTATCTTGCGAGGTCATCACAAATTTGCTCTCCACAGGAAACTGAAGGAAGTCAATCATAGATGTATCCCAGATATGCTTGCATACATGTCTCTACATAACCCCTGTATCTATTATCAGTAACTTTTTTAAAAAGATGAGAATTTATTAAATTTTCAGTAAAGCAAATCGAATAGGACCTCACAAAATTACCAACATTTGCATGATTGATTACAACATCAAAACAATTCATAACTTTCTTGTTTGTTGGATTTGCTCAGACTTTCCACTTAATATAGATGATGAAGTATAATAATTTACATGGATTAGCTAAAAGGTACTTGTTATTACATAGACAAGGCTATTGTATCAAAATGAATCAAATTGTGTTCCCCTCCCTGCAAGGCCGTACGCAGCGGGGGGCAGGGGGGGCAGTTGCCCCCCCAGAAATTTCAAAATCATACTTTTTTTTAATAGGGTTTTAGACTTCAAGTTATGGGTTCCTTTGAAAGCGATCATTTTGCCCCCCCAGGAAAAAAATTCTGCGTACGGCCTTGCCTCCCTGATTTCTGTGGTTTTAATACTAAACAGCCAAGTACTAAAGATGGAGTTCTGGGGGGTGGTCTTTCATCAAGTGTTTTGTCAGTGATTTTTCCCGACAACTGTTATAAGCTAATGAAATCCTTGCATCTGATTGGCTGAGAGCAAATTTGTCTGTAACTGACAAAACACTTGATGAAACTCTCCCCTGGTCAAACAACTACATGTATGGCTAGAGTGCCCAAGTCTGCGCAGTGCCCATGTCTGCGCACACGCGTAACTGCGCGATTCTAATAAAACAAAAAACGCAACGTACACAAACTTTTCATCATTATCATAGCGATAGGTATTCATGCAAAAAACGAGTCAAAATGATGAAAAAACAGTCTTATTTCAGACATTTTATTCACAAGCCTCAAAATGTTGTCTTTCACGTCAAAACTCCCGAACTACGTGTAAAATGAATGAGTGCGCAGACATGGGCACCATTGTTTTTTCAATGTTGAAATGACACGGCCACCGTTTCTTGTGAAAATGGCATTGTTCTTGCTCTAATTTTGATGTGATTTTTTTCAAACTTACTCTTTAGAATATCATGAATACTACAAAATAAAGCTTTAGAAGAATATTAAAGAAATTCTTGTTCATTTTCAAGTCAAAATCTTAGGTGCGCAGACATAGGGCTCCCCATCATACATTGTGAATAAACTGTATGGAAGCAATAGACCGCTTCGGTAATGTATGCAAATTTTATGCATACCTTTCAAACAAAGGTTGTTCTTGACAACGTGAGAGCTTGCCGGACATAGCAACAAATAATGTATGCAAACTGGATTCCAAGCATTGATTGAGGCTCATTTATAAAAAGCAGGTTAATGGAATAGCTCGTCACTAGGTGCTCAGAGAATATAAGTGCATAAATTTGTATACATTACAGAAGCAGTCTATTGGGAAAATTGGATTATGCTGTGAGGTTTCGGAATCCCCAAAATAAGAAGAAATTTAACCCATCTTCCTGAAAGTCACATGCTCTGCACACAGAAATGTGTATATGGGACTACACACATACAAACTGTACATGTGTGTGGCATGAATGTGGCCTCATGTGGTCCAAACATTTCAGCAATTTCTCATCATAGTTTTGAATATGAGGGCATTTGAAGAGCAATTCTTTTCGGCTGATATTTCTACCAAGATATTCCTACCAAGATATTCTTACCAAGATATTCTTACAAACTGACATGAAAGGGAAATGATTGTTTCACCTTTTACCGTACTTAACCTATCATATGCTTAACCCTAATAGGACCGGGGGGGGCGGATTCCGCCCCCCCCCCCCCCTCGACGTTTCGCGTAATATGTTCGCATCGCGAAAAGCAGTCACCACGCCGCTTCACTACTTTTTTCTTTCAAGTCTTGCGCAACTTTTGAGACCAAATTTGTGATGTCCGCGCGTGCGGTTCCGGAGTTACGCAACATTTCGTAAGTGCATGTCGGACCCAAAATTGCTCAAAAACGTGATTTTGTGTACAAATCCAATGCAAATTGTGTTTCCAGCTAAAATTCATAAATGTTTCATTATTTTTACTTTTACTGTTTAAAAACAATTAATTTTATGTTGTTTATGATTAAAATAGTGTCGCCGACGAATTCCATCGAAAAAAGTCAAAAAACAAAGAAATACATAAGAAATTAAAAAAAACAATAAAATACATAAGAAAAAAAGGATTTTACCGAATTTTTTTTTTGGTTTATTTGATCAGAATCTGACAAAGAGTCTCTATACAAAAAATTAGCAGTTTTGGGGCTTTATTTAATTAGAGCAAACCATTAATTTTATGCATAAATTAGCATAATTAACTAGTTGTGACATTTTTCGCAGAAATTGACTATACAGTTTTGTAGATTACGTGGTCGGCGACGTGTGTGCCGATTTTCGTTGCGAATGCGCGTTGGACGGCCGAGATCTTAGGGGGGGGGGGCGGAATCAGCCCCCCCCCCCCCCCCCCCCTGGCTGTGAGATGGGTCTAAATAACCCGGCTCTATTAGGGTTAAGGTTTTTCTTTGCAAAACATGTACAGCTGACTATTGATATTTATGCAATTTATTTAATGGGACAGCAATAAAATAAACAAAATCATCTGAAATATTTTTTCCAGTATACAGTCTTGTGATATTTGTGTGACCTTTTGAGATGATGATGCTCATATTTAGTCACGGTTATATTCTTTTCATTCTGCAATATCTACAGAAAATATATCGTGTGCCAAAAAATTAACCCTTTCAAGACAATTGACCACATGTTGTGGTTTGGTTCAATAACTTTTGATTCAGAGCTCTAAAAAATATACCAGATGCATGAGTAGAAAGAGCAAAATTTTTCTGCACGTACTACGTCAGTTTTTATTGCATGGCCATTTTGCGTTTGACGCCAGCAATTTAAAAAACAAGAATAATTCTTAACTATGTATGTTGTTTTCAAAGATATTACACCTTATAAGAACCATTAGCATTAACTGAAAACTATTACTGTTGCCAATTTGAAGAACTATTATTTTAAAATAATTCCTGTCCTGAAAGGGTTAAAATGTACCTGAATCAAGCTCCCGTCATTGCCTTTATACACTAAAGGAAAAAAGAAACTTATAAAAGTTCAAGAGATCACCAAATTAAATTCTCTGCATGGAAATGTACCAAATTTGGATATAATGTTGATTCAATGCATGGCTTTAAATGACAGTCAATAACAAAAAGTTTTCTTCAATGCCACAAAAGAAATGTGCACTGAAGCAAAGGACTCTCTAATCCCCAAGTCACAAAGACAAACTGCAGCCTTGTACACCATATGCATGTCAATGAATGAAACAAAAGAATTTCAAAAGGGATTTGCAAGTTCATATCCAAACAGATTAATAGCCAGTATGTCCACCTCTAGCTTGCTGGCAAGCTGTACACCGTCTTCGCATGCTTCCGATCAGATTCGCGATGGTAGCCTGGGGAACATTGTTCCATTCCTCTTGCAGTGCTGCAATGAGCGTCTCCCTATTGATGGGTTGATTGTCACGCCTTGACACACGTCGACCAAGCTCTTCCCAGAGATGTTCAATTGGGGAAAGGTCTGGTGAACGGGCGCACCATGCAGAACATCAATATCCTCTTGCTCGAGGGGTGCAAATCCCTTTTGAAATTCTTTTGTTTCATTCATTGACATGCATATGGTGTACAAGGCTGCAGTTTGTCTTTGTGACTTGGGGATTAGAGAGTCCTTTGCTTCAGTGCACATTTCTTTTGTGGCATTGAAGAAAACTTTTTGTTATTGACTGTCATTTAAAGCCATGCATTGAATCAACATTATATCCAAATTTGGTACATTTCCATGCAGAGAATTTAATTTGGTGATCTCTTGAACTTTTATAAGTTTCTTTTTTCCTTTAGTGTATTTAATCCATAGCTGCCAAATATTCCTACTTTGGGTTCTTTCCACTAGTGTAAATGAAGCCTATATTCCTCTCTTTTACTGTAAAATGCTGTATAAAAGCATACAAAAAAACACTGTACTCCTAATTTTGCCTTGAAGTTGAGGGATTCCTATTTTTCTGTGGGAAGTTTGCAGTTATGATCGACCAGAGAACTATGGAGACGCGAAAGAACTTTTATTATGAAGGATTCTATATTGTAACTTGAAACACAAGGGGTGATAAAACCTCGTAACTCAAAAATCGTTGATTTTCAGGTGAGCAAAAAATGAATACAGTAAGTATTGTTCTCTGCCGCATAGATCTCTTTAGTCTTCACTCCACCTTATCTGTCTCTCTCTCCCACTATGAACATGGCGGACAAAATATACAGCTCCTCATTGTACCTTCCACACTTGCTCTGGTAGACAAAAGAACATCCCTGGATTGCTATTATGTAAAAGTATGCAGAGAACAGGTGTCATACATATTCAGCTGTTCTACTTATTCGACATAATAGCAACTAAGGGATG
Organism: Heliocidaris erythrogramma; assembly: GCA_025617745.1. Lineage (NCBI taxonomy): Eukaryota > Metazoa > Echinodermata > Echinoidea > Camarodonta > Echinometridae > Heliocidaris > Heliocidaris erythrogramma. The sequence goes on along the minus strand of CM046863.1, from coordinate 47,331,065 downwards.
TTCTTTTGTCTACCTGAGCAATTGTGGAGGGTACAATGAGGAGCTGTATATTTTGTCCGCTGTCTTTGTCGTGTTCATAGTAGCCATACCAAGTCATTTATTATGTTCTGTTTACTTCCTTGGAGAATAGGAAAGTTTTAAAGAAGCTTAGATAGTGAGCAAGAGAATTAAAGCAGATGAAAGAGGGAGCTTTTTGCTTTATCCAAGTTCATGTACATGCATTCACTGTGTGATACCAGTCCTGCACTATACACACTCTCATTTAGTTACAGTGGACACTTGTTATCAAGAGCTCCTATATGGTCCCAAGTCTTATGTTCTTGTGTTTTGTTTTGTCTTTTTACCCTGATATAAGGAGATTCCTGATGTAACATGGTACTAAGCCCCTCATTATAGTGAGTTTCCATTGTACAAAACTTGGCACAATATAAACAAGAATCACAACAAATACAATTTTGTTTCATTAAAAAACAGATTTATTGACAACATCAACGTATCACACTCGTTTTCTACAATGACAAAGCCGAGGGGAACAAACAGTTCCTTATTCATTTGATGTGAAATGGCTTCTCCCACTTATTTACAAACAAAACCTAAAGAAATTACAAACGAACAAAGATTACAAATTAATAGTCCATTTGACAGCTGTTCTACATTGTATGTACTGAACCTAGAAAAGTTCTCTACAACTACATGTAATTTTGCTGTCGATTTGAGATCCAATGTTGCTGTCGATTTGAGATCCAATTTTGCTTTTGAATTATGTCAGATTTGTTGCTGGAAAAGCAACTTTGAACATTTTGCATATTTTGCATAAATCCAAATTGCTACATTAACCCTAATAGAGCCGGGTTATTTAGGGGGGGGGGGGGGGGGGGGGGGGGGGGGGCTGATTCCGCCCCCCCTAACATCTCGGCCGTCCACCGCGCATTCGCAACGAAAATCGGCACACACGTCGCCGACCAAGTAATCTACAGAACTGTATAGTCAATTTCTCCGAAAAATGTCACAACTAATTAATTATGCTAATTTATGCATAAAATTAATGGTTTGCTCTAATTAAAGCCCCCAAACTGCTAATTTTTTGTATAGAGACTCTGTCAGATTCTGATCAAATAAACCAAAAAAAAAATTCGGTAAAATCCTTTTTTTCTTATGTATTTTATTGTTTTTTTAATTTCTTATGTATTTCTTTGTTTTTCGACTTTTTGTTTTTTTATTGTTTTTTCGATGGAATACGTCGGCGACACTATTTTAATCATAAACAACATAAAATTAATTGTTTTTAAACAGTAAAAGTAAAAATAATGAAACATTTATGAATTTTAGCTGGAAACACAATTTGCATTGGATTTGTACACGAAATCACGTTTTTGAGCAATTTTGGGTCTGACATGCACTTACGAAATGTTGCGTAACTCCGGAACCGCACTCGCGGTCTCAAAAGTTGCACAAGACTTGAAAGAAAAAAGTAGTGAAGCGGCGTGGGGACTGCTTTTCGCGATGCGAACATATTACGCGGAATCCGCCCCCCCCCCCCCCCCCCCCCCCCCCCCCCCCCCCGGGCCTATTAGGGTTAAGCAGCACCACTTATGCAAAATATGTGAACTGATCTACATGCGCACTGATACACAACACTAACATTATCGTTTATCTTGTGCAATGCACCCTGCAATGCACCCTGCGATACTATATACCCTCCCTTTGTTGTATCACAGGTTGCATTGCACAAGATGAACAACAAATTTGGATTCATGCAAACTATTCTAGGTTCCTAAAATATTGAGTGAACAAACATGTCAAAAGTTGAACATTATGATAAATAAGCAAATCAAGCCTAATTTTCTTCCCCTTCTTACAAAAGATATCAATTTCACAGTTCCAAATGGATAGAGTACCAGGTACATGCAATTGTGTAAAATGATCAAACTGGGGAGCGTTTCATCAAGCGTTTTGTCAGTGATTTTTACCGACAACTGTTAAAAGGTACTGAAATCCTCGCATATGATTGGCTGAGAGCAAAGTTGTCATTGAAAATCACTGACAAAACGCTTGATTAAATGCTCCCCAGTTTAACCACTTGAGCCTCCGACAGAGGTCCACCCTTTTTCCTTTTCCCGCCGTTGGATATTTACATGTGCTAACTTCAAGACCTCGAGAATATTACCGAGGAATAACGTGTTAAAATTTAAGTCTGGGATTGTTTTCTGATCTGTGACAGGACCGGACAGAGAAATACACCTATGAATGACAGAAAGAAAACAAAATGTTCACAACAACCATGAACCTTACAAAACTCTCATTAGTACAGGATCAAACAATCCTCTCAAAATTATCTGCTAACAGTGAAATCAGTGTGTAGCCTACAGTAAGAAAGAAATTCATGCTCAATTTTGCCAAAACTATCTGAATATCTGAACCTCCTTCTGTGCTACAATACTATATTTACAAACCATTAAGAGTCAAATTCAAGAAAGCTTTCAAGGGGAAAAAACAACAAAAACCACATCAGTTTATGTACTCTTACGTCTGCAATTTTATTCTTGTTTTTATATGAAATCATGCTGAACGTTTCTTGTGTACATGCTAAAACAGACTAATGATATATCATTATAGCAAATGTATGACTATTTTGCACATGACCAATAAAATGTGAATGTAAATGATTTAGCCAGAAAATAGTGATTTGGGGGTCAAACATTTTTTTTTTTTGGGGGGGGGAGGGGGTCAGGATTTAAAGCCAATGGCACAGAAGGGGTGACAGTGAACTCTAAAATGCAATGATTATGGAAAATATTATTTATTAGATCCTTAAATTCTAACAATTGTTTCAATGAAAGAAAGAGCATAACTGCTCGTGTCTGACAATATCCTTATTTATTAAAATAGTGACCCATCATAAAAATTAGTGTGGAGCTCTACACAAGAAACAAATGCTGAAGTTATTGAAACCTAGTTTGAAAGAGAAGGTTGAGGTCTGGGAAAGGTGAAAAAATTTTGTGAGCTTTATCATTTCTTTTGTCAGTTTGGAAGAGTATCATAGTGGAAATTTCCCCTGAAAAGGATTCCTCTTCAAATGCCCTCATCTTATGGGGTGTTGCAAGAAAGTTGCGATTGATTGCAAATTGCAACTGATCGGTACTGACCAATCAAAATCATTGATGCAAGCGCATCTTTTTGAATGGGCAGACCCTGAACCATTCAGAATGGTTGTTCCAATTTGCTTTACAATTTGCAATTGATTGCAACTTCCTTGCAACACCCCATTAGAATGACGAGTAAGTCCCATATACCCATTTCTGTGTGCAGTGTATGTGACTGCGAGAAATACTGAGCCAATTTCCACTCATAATAGTGATTTCAAAACCTAACAGTACATGTATACACTAATTCTTACATAGCGCATTATAAAGCTTTCCCAATTGCTTTCCCAGTTTCTTTCACCATGCAATTGCATGAACAGAACTCAACTTTAACTCTCTACTAGCTTTGGTTGACCATTGGAACAAACAGGGGCCTGCCACAGTCAACTATTTGCACACATACAGTGTACATCTATCATATACTCCAAACTATGTGGCAGTTCAGAGTTTTGATCCATGGCAATTGGAGACTTAACAGTATTAGCATAGTATCAAGATTATATCCCATTTTTACACTATGAGGAGGAGCCTTCAGTGGTAGACGGTGCGTCCTCAGAGCTCGTTGGAGGTAGGTCCATGTTTGGTGGAGGGGGCATTGGAGGGGGTGCGGGTGGCGGGGGGAGGAAATTCGGCACCCCACCTGATGAAACGGCACTGGGAGGTCGTGGTGGAGGGGGATGGGTAGGGGCATGTTGCCCCCCATGTTGGGTGGTGGGAGGGGCATGTTGGGAGGAGGGGGTGGCGGAGGGTGTAACCGTGGCATGGGACCGCTTCCGCTTACGTTGGGTGGGGGCACAGGGGGCGGGGGTAGGGGCATAGAGCTCGGGGGAGGTATGGGACGAGGGGGCATCATACCAGGTGGCATGGGGAATGGAGGGGGTGGCGGCATGGGCATGTTGGGAGGGGGAGGAGGGCGGGGCATACCAGGTGGCATGCCAGGGGGAAAGGGCATACCCACTGGAGGGGTAGGGGGTACAGGAGGCTTCTCTCCAATGTGGGGGGCTCCTTTCAGGGCACTGGGAGGGGGTGGCGGGGTGCTACCGGCTTGACCTCCATCTTGAAATGGAACTGAAGAAAGAACTGTCGGTGGAACAGAAAAATCAAGCAAAAGGAGTTATCAACGGGAGTGAATGATGAGCATTACTCAATGCTGATGATGTCAAATATATGAACAATGACAAAAATGAGGAAAAAGTCAATGGAGGGTAAGATTACTGACTCAAATGCAGTTGCATGTAAACACATACCCAGAGAGTAACAGGAATAATTGTTGATAATCATACATGTATAGCAGGGCTGGACACTAACAGGACCTGGGACATATTGTCCCAAAATACTGAAGGTAATGTAGAGTTTTGGTAAGGCCCCCCCAAAAAAGGCATATTATCGCAAGGCCGTCTGATTTCATTTTAAAGCGGCCAGTGCAGGCAGTGGTTCATTAAACATTTCGCTTCATTGAAGCTGGAGCACGTGTACACCATTTTTCTTGGTTACAGCGCATCTGATTACGGTAGTGGAAATGGATTAAAAAGAGGAGGAGCATATTCTGACTACAGGGGACTTAATTCAGCGCTATGTGAGCTTTCAGAATACCGATTTGGAGGTCTATTAGAGCTCATTTCAATAGGGGACTTATTATCTTGTTAACCAATAACAAGTCACAATAATTGTTATAAGCTACTGAAATCCCTGAACCTGATTGGCTGAGAGCAAATTTGTCATATAAAGGGGGCAGTTCTTCTTGATAAGACGTTTTATGAAACAGGGCCCTGGTGATAGTATGGTAAAGGGGTATCTTACCTGTTTGGTTTCTTTGTTCCATGAAGTCCAGAACTTGTTCTCACTTTTATCAACCTCACGGCTTGGAACCTAGATCAAAACAAAACAAAACTTACAGCTAACACAAGACTAAATACAAATACAAATAGAATTACAAATACAAATTTATAAAGTGCAGAAACTATGTAAATATATTCTACTGCGCTGCCAGAGCTCCTAATATGCTTAACACCTTCCATGCCACCAGACTTTTGAGCAAATGTCAAATATGAATTTTTAAGTGTTAAATATTAACTTTCAAAGAGTATTTCCTCAAGCACACTGGGCAAAGTTATACTGCATAAGAATAAACATTATACTGATGGCACAGGTTTCTGTATGAGGAAGAATTTTCAAGCCATTCGGAGGCTAAACAAAATGCTACTAATACATGCATAAACAATTCAATGAAAAGATGTGCTTTAAGTTTTGATTTGAACGTATTTAACGAAAGTGATTTCCTAATGTCCAGTGGTAAGCCATTCCAGTTTGGAAATTTACCGCTTCCATGCAATTTTCAGAAAGACAATTTACCCTATGCAACAGTTAAACCCTAAAGGGCCACTACCAAAACCTAAAGAAAATTTTTCAAGCAAAAAAGTATTTTTTAATTTTCTTATTGTTTCAGGCTTACTTACCGAACACCATTTCTCACCATTAATGAAAGAGTACCATATACTTCAGTAGGGTTGTGAGGGGATATAATTTCATTTTTTTTTTTTGGGGGGGGGGGTGCGGGGTAGAGAGAGCACAAATTACATGTACCTTAAATGAGATGGTTTCATAAGGCTCGGCTGCAAAGAGAAGGTACTGCCATTTCTTATCAGGTGGTTCTATCCTTTGCTCGTAAGCTGACATGAAACGATGCCTGGGGTAGGTGCTCTCCGCTATCTCGGGATAGTCAATCTGGATAATAACAAGGTTTCGATATAAAAAGGTGATTTCCTTCTTCCCAAGGAGTTTCTTATAGACGAGTTTCCACTCTACAAGTACATGTACATGTACATCAGAACGTCTGTTTGGAGCCAAAAGGGCATTAACTCATATACTTTAACACAGAGTTAACGCCCTTCTGGCTCTCAACAGACGCGAAGAGAATTAGTCAAGAGGAAGGGTGAACACGGATAGCATCTTTTTAAAAAACGTGATTCACATTGGACTAAAAGAGAGAACATAAACAAAAAAAAAGATACAAAATACATACCGGTATATTGTTTGTTTGGGGCTAGAAGGGTGTTAAGTCTCATCATTTGTGCAAAGTTAATGCCCTTCTGGCGCCAAACAGACGATATATAGGAATATATAAAATATCACTTTCAATAAATAGAAAATGGGGGGGGGTGGAGATCTGAGAGTGAGCGAGAAAGAGTTTGAGTTTGAAAGAGAGAGAGAGAGATAGAGAAAGGGAAACAAGGAGGAGAGGGGAGACAGAAAGAAAGGATTGCATACACAGTAGGAGGGACAGGATGAGATAAGGCCCGATTTCACAAAGGAGGTTTAAACCATGGGTAAGGTTTAAACCTCCGTAAGCGTACTAAAATAAGCGCAAATAAGAGCACATTGCCCATGCGCGCGCTCAAAGAAAATATATGATTGGATCGGATTCCGTGCGCACGTACGCTTAAAAAACCCAGGAGGGGGTTTAAACCATGGTTCAAACCAAACCTCCTTGGTGAATTCGGGCCGAAGGGTGGAGATCTGAGAGAGAGAGAGAGAAGAGGAGGAGGAGGAGGGAGGGAAGAAAGAAAGAGAGAGAAAGCGAGACAGAGAAAGAAAATATTGCACACACGGTAGGAGTGATATGACGAGGCAGGAATAGGAACACAGAGATACTATGAGGTATCGAGGGAGTGTAGACTTACCTGGAATAACAAGCTCTGTTGATCGTTGCCAGGATCTTTCTGCTTTGTTACTAAAAAATATCAAGAAAACACAAAAATGATCAATCAGGTATAGAATGAAACTAATCATACATGTATGTCAACTGGAAGTCTATTGAGCTCAGCTCAGGTTAGCGAAACGTCATGGCGCATAAAATGCATGTGACAAAATTATTCAAAATCAAAATTTTATTTTATCGAGGCAGAACCAACATATTAGGATGCAGAATTTGTATTTACCTCTTTCAACACTCTTAAGCAAAATAATATCAAAACTTTTATTCAGATATACGTCTGATTCTAAGAAGCACAGACAAACCTAGCAATTTTCCTTTTTGCTTCTTTCCAAAGAAGGAGCACGCTGTTTTAGTCTGCTCTTTTACACTGCTGTCTCCCTTTCTCTCTCTTACCCTGTCTTTCTAAACATCCATTCAACATTAATCTCTCTTTTTATCTTCACCCCTACTCTCTCTCTCTCTCTCTCTCATCTTTATAACCAGGACGTCCAATCTTGACAAACTTTCTGATCTCTACTCTAGATTTCCCTAAACATCCATTCTACATTAAATCTCTCTCTCTCTCTCTCTCATTACCTTTATAACCAGGACGTCCAATCTTGACAAACTTTCTGATCTCTACTCTAGATTTCCCTAAACATCCATTCTACATTAAATCTCTCTCTCTCTCTCTCTCATTACCTTTATAACCAGGACGTCCAATCTTGACAGACTTTCTGATCTCTACTCTAGATTTCCCTAAACATCCATTCTACATTAAATCTCTCTCTCTCTCTCTCTCATTACCTTTATAACCAGGACGTCCAATCTTGACAAACTTTCTGATCTCTACTCTAGATTTCCCTAAACATCCATTCTACATTAAATCTCTCTCTCTCTCTCTCTCATTACCTTTATAACCAGGACGTCCAATCTTGACAAACTTTCTGATCTCTACTCTAGATTTCCCTAAACATCCATTCTACATTAAATCTCTCTCTCTCTCTCTCTCATTACCTTTATAACCAGGACGTCCAATCTTGACAGACTTTCTGATCTCTACTCTAGATTTCCCTAAACATCCATTCTACATTAAATCTCTCTCTCTCTCTTATTACCTTTATAACCAGGACGTCCGATCTTGACAAACTTTCTGATCTCTACTCTAGATTTCCCTAAACATCCATTCTACATTAAATCTCTCTCTCTCTCTCTCTCATTACCTTTATAACCAGGACGTCCAATCTTGACAGACTTTCTGATCTCTACTCTAGATTTCCCTAAACATCCATTCTACATTAAATCTATCTCTCTCTCTATTATTACCTTTATAACCAGGACGTCCGATCTTGACAAACTTTCTGATCTCTACTCTAGATTTCCCTAAACATCCATTCTACATTAAATCTCTCTCTCTCTCTCTTATTACCTTTATAACCAGGACGTCCGATCTTGACAAACTTTCTGATCTCTACTCTAGATTTCCCTAAACATCCATTCTACATTAAATCTATCTCTCTCTCTCTTATTACCTTTATAACCAGGACGTCCGATCTTGACAAACTTTCTGATCTCTACTCTAGATTTCCCTAAACATCCATTCTACATTAAATCTCTCTCTCTCTCTCTCATTACCTTTATAACCAGGACGTCCAATCTTGACAGACTTTCTGATCTCTACTCTAGATTTCCCTAAACATCCATTCTACATTAAATCTCTCTCTCTCTCTCTTATTACCTTTATAACCAGGACGTCCGATCTTGACAAACTTTCTGATCTCTACTCTAGATTTCCCTAAACATCCATTCTACATTAAATCTCTCTCTCTCTCTCTTATTACCTTTATAACCAGGACGTCCGATCTTGACAAACTTTCTGATCTCTACTCTAGATTTCTCTGGTGCAGGTTGAGCAGGGGCATCTTTAGCTTCCTTCGCTGCTCTTCGTGCTCTGTCATAAAAAAACCCCAAAAATCAGAAAAATGTTTAAAATCTCAGTTCTAAAAAGATCCATAAACAGCTTGATCAGCCAAGGCATGTTCTAAATGAATGCTCTCAAAATGTCACTCTGTATATTCAACTCTCTACATTATGTTTTTCTTGAAGCTTTGGGTCACCCCAAGAAGTTAAAAGATCAATAATGCCAATATATGTCATGCATGTATATATCTGGAGATCCATATGCACGTACATGTAGATGCAGCCTGCAACAAGAAATATGTGTCATATTGAATGGATTAGATTTAGGCTTAGTTTTATTGAAGAATATTCAAGATTGCACGATACATTTGAATTTCGATATTAAAATACATACATAAAAAGAACAAAACAAGATACAATTCATTTACATGTATGCCTACTATTTACAGTAAAAAAAATATAGATAAAACTTGGTATTGTACAGACATTATTACAGCAGGCAATACTGTTATAAAATGAAATTCCAATGACAGAAAACAAAGTACATTCAATTTACATACGATTCAGTAATGTTGAAAAATACGAGACACAAATTATATTTGAGTTTCTTGCTTCCTTCATTATTGTGTAAATGTGAGACAGGGCCTGACTCGCGAGACAGAATTCAACTTTTTTTGCAGTACAATTTCAGTTTTCCATTCCCAGAATAGATTGACGATTCTTGCGCTCATAAAGGCAGGTCATACAAGACATCTAGCTTGCACCACTGTGATGTACAATTCAACCGCAACAAAAATGACAAGAGGAGTGTGAATTTGATTGCTAACTCACAAATGAGACTGATGGGGTTTTCCCCCCCTGTATATATATATGTGGCAGATAGCTGCCTTCGTTGTTGTGTACATGTATATTAAAGACAGAATTTAACTTGTTTTTGCCACGCAGTACAATTTCAAATCCCCACTCCCGGAACAAATTGACAATTCTAGCGCCAAGGGCAAGACATTTGTAGCTTGTATCAAAACGATACAATTCAACCACTACAAAAATGACCAGAGGAGTGTGATTTTGATTGCTAACACACAGATTAAAATGTTTTATTTTTCCCCTGTATATGTGGCAGATAGCTGCCTTTGTTGTTGTGCAGATGAAAGACAGGATTTAACTCTTTTTGTGCAGTGCAGTACAATTTTGGTTCCCCACTCCCAGAACAGATGGAAAACTCTTGTGCTAAGGGCAAGACGTACATGTATGAAGCCTGCAACAATATGAAACAATTCAACCATGTTACAGATTACAACAAAGTAGGATTGTGGATTGCTAACTCACAGATTAGACTGATGTTTTTTGCCCTGTGTATGTGCCAGGTAGCTGCCTTCATTGTTGTGCAGAGTAAGACATAGCTTGCATTCGTATGATCCAAGGTGATTCCTCATAAAGTAGGGATCCTACACAAAGAAAACAAAGTACAAATGATGATGATAATGATTTGTTAGATATGACTACCCAGAAATATACTATGTATACAGAAAGGCCCAGATTCACAAAGGTTTAAATTAACCCGTGGTCTAATTCATGATTAAAACCTCCAGCGTGGACTAAAATAAGCATAAATAGGTGTACATTTATGTATTTAAGCATATTATTATCCATATCAGACATTTACACATGTAAGCCAGGGTTTACAAAATTGTATTGCCCTCGTCTTTGGTGCAATCTGGGCAAAGAGGGTTATATCACCATCTTTTACAAAAGTCTATGGACTTTGCTATAAAACCGGGCAACAAAGGCTTGTACTGCCTGGTGGTGTAGTGCGCAGTACTGCAGCATGCAGTTGAAGGGCGCACACAGTACATGTAGCTTGCTTAGCACCATGGGGAAAATGGATTTGCAAATTTTGAAAAAAAAAGGATTAAATGAATTTTTAAAATCCATTCTAAGATTATGTCACATCTTACAACTATGGATAAAAATAACAATATTGACAGGCTTCTATTTTCGGGAGATATGACATTTCATCGCCCACACTAGATCCATATTGTCTTCCACTCGGACAATATGAATCTCGTTCAGGGGAATACATGTTGTATCCCCCTCAAGGCCAGTCAATATCATATAACCATTGCGCGCCTAATGGATGGGAGGACACACAATCACTTTACATAAGAAAGTCAAAACCTTTTGTGAATTCGAGCCAAAGAGAACAAATCAAGATTAATACAGGAAACCAAACAATCTTGACCTTAACCCCTTCCATGCCACCAGATTTTTGAGCAATTGTCAAAAATGAACTTTCAGGAGTTGATTATTAACGTTCAATGAGTTTTATTCTTGAGAAACTGGGCAAAGATTTATTGCATAGGAATAAACATTATATCGGAGGCGCAGGTTTCTGTACGAGGAAGAATTTTCAAGCCATTCTGAGCCTAAACAAAATGTTCAACACTCACATTTTTGGGCGGGATTTGCCGCCCACGGCATGGTAGGGGTTAAAATGGGGGGGGGGGGGGGGGGAGATTTCACAATTGCTTTGCATTACATGGCCATGTCGATGCATGCCTTTGTGGATATCTTGTTTTTCAAGTCTCGGTTGCACATCATATGATAACCAACTTTACAGAAATCATGGGAGCGTTTCATCAAGCGTTTTGTCAGTGATTTTGACTGACAAATTTGTTCTCAGCCAATCAGATGCTAGGATTTCAGTGGCTTATAACAGTTGTCGGTAAAAACCACTGACAAAAACGCCTGATGAAATGCTCCCCAGATGCAGCATTGGGATGTCATGTGGTTTCTGTGTGTATGGAAACATGATTTTCTTACTTTTTTTTATGAACAAGAAAAATCATTGTTAATTTAGTGTTTTATCATTGCATCGGTCGGGATGAATGCCCCCAATTGTACAATCAAGAAATGAATGCAAGTCCAGATAACCCCTATTTTCCCACAAAGTGACATTTTTGTAGCTAATAATGCATTTTGAAGAGAGCCTCTGTCCAAAAGAGTCCTAAATATCTTCAAAATGTCTTCTCTTCTAGGACATGAATCTGAGTACTTTCTCTTTCAGAGCCAATGAAATTCCTAGATTTTTTTACCAAGTTTGAGTTATTTTTTCTCAAATTCTCTCACTCTTCTCTGATTTGAAAAAAATTTCCAATTCCAAATTATTTTTCAAAATGTCTTCTCCACTAGGACATGAATCTGAGTACTTTCTCTTTCAGGGCCAATGAAATTCCCAGATTTTTTACCAAATTTGAGATGTTTTTTCTCAAATTCCCTCTCTTCTCTGATTTGAAAAAAAAGGGGAAACCCTCTCCAGGTTCTCCCAGATTTCTAAGATATCTGGGAACCTTGCACTTGTAGGAGGTTGGTTACCTTGTTGAGATCAATGGTCTCTAAGGCCAGCTGTCTCAGCCTCTCTCTCCGGTCTCGGTTAGACTCCGACTGGGAGGCCACGCCCCCTCCACCGGTTTTACCCCCAGCTCTGTTCTGGAAGTCCATCCCGTCTGTCAGCACACAGATTAGCAGCAAGAATCAAATGCTGTAAACACAAGTAACATAAAAATATTAGCAGACATGCCAACCCTCAAAACCAAGAAATAGGGCCGCTCATAGCGGTTGTCTAACGTATTGTGGATCTTAAAATCGCGTGAGTGACATTACAAGACACTTCCGGGTCTACGAGCGCAGTGAAGGCTTTTCGGGGAGTTTGGACAATATTTCAATTTTCATTGTTAGGAAAAGAACTAATTTGTCAAGTAGATCGTTTACCTCTGTTTCATTAGCAGTTAATATTTCTTAAAGATGAACCGCCAACATTATTTTCGTCGGTAAAGAATTAATTCATAAATTGTTTCATCTCTAGTTTATTAGCGATTCATATTTCTTGAAGATTAACCGCCAAAATTATTTTCGTCACATAAAAAATAAATTTGTCAAGGAAATCGTTTGACCTCTGTTTCCTTTGCAGTTCATATTTCTTGAAGACACCAAAATTATTTTCATAGCCAGGTAAAGAATTAATTGGTCAAGTAGATCGGGACTTTTACATGTACATGATAGGGACCAAATTTTTAACAACAAAATTCTTTTCGGGAGATGTCAGCACCCGCGGCGACCAGGAAATGTACACAATCTGACAATCATGACAATCATGACAATGACTCCAATACCTCGTTTTACGAGAATTGACAGTAAATTACGGATTTCATTTTTGGAATTGTCTTTTTCAACAGCGGTTAGCTGAATTTATATTTGCTGGGATCGGTTTTTGTAAATTAAATGCCTATTTTGAGTTAATGTTGATGACATTTGTGCAGTGGTGTTTGAAAAATTTGAGGTGTATGACTGCCTCGAGGATTCTACTTTCTACATCATACATGTACATGTACACACAAAGTATAAAGTAGGTATGTATGAGTGGTGGAGATGTCTGATGAAATTTAAGGGTCTTCTTTCAGATATTTTATTCACAAGCCTCAAAATGTTGTCTTTCACGTCAAAACTCCCGAACTGCGAACTGGTAAAACGAATGAGTGCGCAGACATGCATAACATGGGCACCATGCATTCATTGTGCATTGTTTTTTCATGTTTTTTCAACGCTGAAATTAGCAATGTCAACGGGGTCGCACTTAACACATTTCCTATTCTGCCGACGTGTTAAAATGTCAATTTTTATCGAAGCACTGTGGCTATATTTTTAGCTTTAAATTTAAAAAAAAATATCAATAAAATGCACTATATATTACTAAAAACAAAAAGTTTAATTTGGCTCATCAAAATGATCGGGAAACTTGCATTTGATGACATTATCGCGGAGCTCCACATTACACGAAGTGTCTCATGCAAGTCGCCATCTTGAATAAAGTGACCCCAAATTATTTCTGCTTCCGGGTTGGTTTTTTCTCTCTAGCCTCGTTATATGACGTCATTTTGAAGAGATATTTTCGTCATTTCATATACACATGTTGTACATGCGAAATGACCAGTCAAAACTTGACGACCGGTTCGTTTTCCCCCTAGAAATCGTGTATTTTGGTAAGTTTGGAAAAAGAGGCATCGATTTTGTGACTTTGGACCCTGTTTTCTATGGTAAGATCTCAGGGGTTTTTAAAAAACCGGTCTTTATTTGATTTTTGTGGATGTTTTTAACCTAGAAACCACTTGCATTTACAGTAAAAACCTGTCGCATTTTGTCGCAACTGGGGTAAACTAGTCGGTGTCAGGAGATCTCTCGGGCATCTTTCGGGACGCAGAATCACGGTTTCGGAGGTTCGCAGGTTCCTATATTTCAAGGCCACCTTACGTTTTTCAAGCCTATACGATGTACGTGTTGTACCGTTTACTTCATTACCCTGCCGTTTTTGCAATTGATTTCCACAATGATCTTTTCAAAAATAAGTTTTCTTTGCTCAGTACTTGCAAAACATTTTTTTCCTTCCAATTTAAAATGTGTCACCTTAACAGTATTTTTCCTGCATGCAATATATTTATATTTAGATAGGTCTAGTTATTGTTTCAGATCTTTAAATTCTAGACAAAGTCCAAGTTCTAATTCGGCAATTCAAATTCAATTCAATTCAATTCAATCTTGTCTTGAGTTTAATTATATTATGATGAAGAAGATGTTGGGTTTCGCCTTCGAAGTACTACAAATGTTTACAAATGCCCCTCTGCATGTATGTTTGTTGCAAAACTTTTGAAATTATAAATTATTATCATTAATTAGTCTATTTAGAGAGGTTAATTATTATTATTATTATTTATTATTATTATTCATTATTAATATTAATATCATTAATAATATTAATGTTAGGCCCTAATCAGAATGTTGGCATATGCCTAATTGATGTATAAACTATAATAAAATTAAAGTTAATTATAATTATTATGATTTGAATTGGAAATGTAATTTTGCAATATTTTCAGGCCATTATGATATTATCCAGGTTTTGAAAATTGGAGCGGAGGGCCAAAATTCAATGTATTTTTGGCCTAATTCTATGACAGAACCCCCCCCCCCCCACCCCACCCCCTGGATCCTTCACTGCCACTGGTTAAGCCTATATGAATATGTTCTTGTTATCAATATAATATTTCTTTAAGTATCACCTTTAATAGTTCTGAAATCTAATGTTGCTAATTTGATGAGACGAAAATCTCTTGATTAATGGAAAATAATTTTGATTTTTTTATTTTTTTTTTTTTGCTTGAAAAAAAAAAACTGGATGAAAAACAATGGAATAAGTTAAAATCAAGTACAGTTAACCTTGCCCAAGTCAAACTCACATAAGTCAAATAATTGTCTAAGTCAAAGGTCTTTTAAAAGTCGATCTTCTCTTTAGATTCTATTGTTTTTAACCCTTTATAAGTCGAAGCTTTTTTCTTGAGTCCCAACTGATTTGACTTCGGGAAGGTTGACTGTATGAGATTAAGTGCGGAATAATCAAAGGAAAAAGAATGCATGGATTATAAAAATTCACATTTGTATGTTTCATTGAAAATCCAAATCTTGATCAGATTTGGAGCTCACTTTTCCCTCCGGTCACTTGAATTGTAAGTGATACAGCTTCTATTGGGAACTTGCTATTGTAATATTTTTTTGTCTCTACATGCCTTAATATAGAAACAGCTTCATTTTGGTGTATAAAACCATATTTTTTTGTTCGGAAAACCTGCATAGGGGGGTAATACAAGTAATAGAGTAAGGCGAAGCAGTTCTCCATAAATTGCCGCAGACATGGCAGAAGACATACGGTTGAGTGCTACATTCAACAAGCTATAACTCAGTAACGAAACATCCAATTTCAATTATCTATTCACCATTGGATTTGTCTCGTCAAGACCTTTCATAATTATGATGTATGGTTTGCCCACTCATAGCTACATTCCTATACTTCGTGTGTAGAATGTAGGCAGTCATACACCTCAACTTTTTAAAACACCACTGCACAAAAGTCACAAATATTCACTCAAAATCGGCATTTAATTTACAAAAACCGACCACAAAATATCCAAGAAATACAATAAATTCAACTCACCAATGTTGGAAAAGATATTTCCAAAAATGAAATCCGTAATTTACTGTTGATTCTCGCGAAACGAGCTATCGGAGTCAATGTGTATATTTCCTGGTCGCCACGGGCGCCGACATCTCCCCAAAAGAGTTTTGTCCTTAAAAATTTGGTCCCTGTGGCATACAAGGAAAAGTCCCGATTTTCTGTGTGCGCGATCGTAAAGATCGATGTGCGCTTGCGATCCCGAGTTTCTTCGTGGACAAAAATTTTATTGGCCGATTTTAGTCTAAGACATCGGCAGTATGTAAACAACACGCGATCGCGAAACAAATCGGCGGGGATTTCTCCGGTTTTGGACAAGATTTTGACTTTGGATTTTGCTGAAAATATCAAAAGTTCTTCCTAACGGCCATTTGAGGTAGGAGTGAGATTTTTAAGGGCTGAATTTGAAAGCAAGTATTTAAAATATTTATCTTATTTTTCCCCCAATACCTTCACTACACGCGACAGAAAATACCAACTATTTTTGCATGTTGTATTCGTAGTGGTCAATATGACCACTATTCGTGGTGTAGGTAGGAGTGAGATTTTTAAGGGCTGAATTTGAAAGCAAGTATTTAAAATATTTATCTTATTTCTCCCCCCATACCTTTACTACAAGCGACAGACAATACTAACTATTTTTGCATGTTGTCTTCGTAGTGGTCAATATGACCACTATTCGTGGTGTGGGTTTGCCCACTCATAGGTACACGCCATTGCCGACTGTGTAGGAACGCAGGCAGAATGCAGGCGGTACTAATAATGCATCACTGTGCATTTTTGGCTATATTTAAGTTAATACCTGCGGTTGAAATCTACTTAAATATAAAGAATTATGGTGAATAATAGATGATTAAAACTTACCAGTTTGTTTTGTGACCTTTGAAGAGGGTTTCCTGAAATTTTGGGTACTTTTTGTTGATAACTCCTATCGAGTCCCGTCAGAGCATCCATTTTCTATCTTTCACGATTATGATGAAGGGAGCCCTCAGCGCTCGTAGTGGTACCGGCGCGATCGGTTCGTCGATCTCCTACGAAGACCTGGAAGGGCCAAACTGACGACGTAAAAAAATAAAAAATATTACGTACGTACGTAATAATACTATGTACGTACGTACGTAATAATTACTACGTACGTACGTAATAATAATACGTAGGTACGTAGTATTATTACGTACGTACGTAATATTTTTTATTTTTTTACGTCGTCAGTTTGGCCCTTCCAGGTCTTCGTAGAATAGCTTGTGTGCGTAACATTCTGCGTACGTATCTATGGTGCGTAACCATGTAGAGCGGCCTCACTAGTGCGCAACATATTGAGAGCAGTCGTCATACGTATCAATGTCTGTGTAACAACTACCAAAAACAAGGCTGTAAATGTAAGTTTTTATAACTTTCTACATTTTGTGTCTTAACGAACTTGTAAATTCATATGTATAGACTGATACCTAAGTATCACTATCAGTTTGCCCACAAAAACCTCCATTTCAATCAAAATTACATCTGTATCCCCAATACCCAGTATACACACATGTATATGATCCTAATGGTCAATATGACCATTGCTTGCTGATGTGGGTTTGCCTACTCATACATGTAGGTACACGCCATTGCCGACTGTGTAGGAACGCAGGCAGAATGCAGGCGGTACTAATAATGCATCACTGTGCATTTTTGGCTATATTTAAGTTATTATACCTGCGGTTGAAATCTACTTTATAATAGATGATTAAAACTTACCAGTTTGTTTTGTGACCTTTGAAGAGGGTTTCCTGAAATTTTGGGTACTTTTTGTCGATAACTCCTATCGAGTCCCGTCAGAGCATCCATTTTCTATCTTTCACGATTATGATGAAGGGAGCCCTCAGCGCTCGTAGTGGTACCGGCGCGATCGGTTCGTCGATCTCCTACGAAGACCTGGAAGGGCCAAACTGACGACGTAAAAAAATAAAAAATATTACGTACGTACGTAATATTTTTTATTTTTTTACGTCGTCAGTTTGGCCCTTCCAGGTCTTCGTAGAATAGCTTGTGTGCGTAACATTCTGCGTACGTATCTATGGTGCGTAACCATGTAGAGCGGCCTCACTAGTGCGCAACATATTGAGAGCAGTCGTCATTCGTATGGAGGTGTGGGTAACAATTACCAAAAAGAGGGCTGTAAATGTAAGTTTTTATAACTTTCTACATTTTGTATCTTAACGAACTGATAACTTAAAATCTAAAGAATGATACTTAAGTATCAGTTTGCCCACAAAAACCTCCATTTCAAACAAAATTACCCTTAAAACACCACTGCACAAAAGTCACAAACATTCACTCAAAATCGGCATTTAATTTACAAAAACCGACAACAAAATATCCAAGAAATACAATAAATTCAACTCACCGATGTTGGAAAAGATATTTCCAAAAATCAAATCCGTAATTTACTGTTGATTCTCGCGAAACGAGCTTTCGGAGTCACTCAACGCTACATTACTGCAAAATAGTTGGTATTTTCTGTCGCATGTACTAAAGGTATGGGGGGAAAAATAAGATAAATATTTTAAATACTTACTTTCAAGTTCAGCCCTTAAAAATCTCACTCCTACCTCAAATGGCCGTTAGGAAGAACTTTTCATATTTTCAGCAAAATCCAAAGTCAAAATCTTGTCCAAAACCGGAGAAATCCCCGCCGATTTGTTTCGCGATCGCGTGTTGTTTACATACTGCCGATGTCTTAGACTAAAATCGGCCAATAAAATTTTTGTCCACGAAGAAACTCGGGATCGCAAGCGCACAGCGATCTTTACGATCGCGCACACAGAAAATCGGAACTTTTCCGTGTACGCCATAGGGACCGAATTTTTGAGGACAAAACTCTTTTGGGGAGATGTCAGCGCCCGCGGCGACCAGGAAATGTACACAATGACTCCGATAGCTCGTTTCGCGAGAATCAACAGTAAATTACGGATTTGATTTTTGGAAATATCTTTTCCAACATCGGTGAGTTGAATTTATTGTATTTCTTGGATATTTTGGGGTCGGTTTTTGCAAATTAAATGCCGATTTTGAGTGAATATTAGTGACTTTTGTGCAGTGGTGTTTTAAAAAGATGAGGTGTATGACTGCCTACATAATACACACGAAGTATAGGAATGTAGCTATGACTGGATGGACACGGCCACCGTTTCTTGTGAAAATGGCATTGTTCTTGCTCTAATTTTGATGAGATTTTTTGCAAACTTACTCCTTACAATATCAGAAATAATATAAAGTTAAACTTTCGAGGAATATTAAAGAAATTCTTGTTCATTTTCAGGTTTAGGCGCGCGCGGCGCGGCGCGTTACTCTACAACTGCCTAACATCAATATAAGCTTGTGGGACTGGACTACGAAAAAGTACAATTTTGATTAGGCCTAAAGCTTTCGCTATCTTATAGCATTGGGACTACACAATAACAAAGAAAAATATTCTTTATGCATCTATAGGGTAATATACAAAATAAACATTAACTTAAAATAATGAATAAATGAAAAATATAAGACACGCTTACCTTGCGTCCAGCGAACGTTGACACGATGAATTCCGCGACTAAAATCTAAATAATTAGAAAGCTTCTTCTTAGCTTCTTCTTTCGTTGTATGGTATCGGCAATCAGTCAAATTTGACTATTGTTGCAAATGACATTATACATGTAATTAAAATTCAGTTTTTCTGTCTGACTCCTTCTCTCTTTTAATTTACATCTAGAAGAATCTTTTAATACTTTATATACATCTGTATTTAAAACTTAGTAAGAAAAAAAAACACCACATGCTTCAGCTCAGTTCCAACTAGTTAAGCGCTTGCCTAGCCCTTTCTCATCTATGCAATATTACAGATACGGAGCGGTACCACTGACCTCTACCACCTGGACGTTTCATTGGCTCAGAGAAGTGAAGTCGTGGTCCGCCATGTTGCACTTCTGAAAAATCAACGCGCGAGAAAGCTGGAATACAGATTTGTGTACAATCATGCGGACGCCCATGGTCAAAACGCACAGATGTTCAGTGCGTAAGGTTTTAAACCACATCGCTCTCGGAAGAGTAACATGGCCGCGCCCACTTCAAGTGCTTGCACGCGCGGGAATGGGCGATGATCCGTCCAGATGGTAGAGGTCAGTGAGCGGTACTTTGCGCCGTTTTTTCGGACTTGCCTAGACTTAACTCATGTTATACCTGTGCTTACTGATGGGTTGAACAAGTATTTTGGATAATTATCAATTAATGAGATGAAAACACTTGTTGGCTAAGTTAGTAGAAAAGGGGGCTTCTAAATGCTCCTAACTGTGTGCATCATTTATACATTAAGACATAACTCTTATAATATACACAAAGGAAGAAAATACATTTAGTGTTGAAACTCAGACCTACATAAAATACACAATACTAGTATCCTAGTTCTTCTTTACTGAGAAAGGAGGGTTAATAGCCCCCTCACACCTGACCGAATGTAGGCGGACGAAGGGTGACGAATGGGAAAAATGCACGAAATGCACATATGAACTACTTTTCCAGGTTTCGCCGCATATAGTAGGCCTACCGAGTGTTTGGCTTGTGCGAATATCGCTGACCGCTCTTGAAACCACAGAACTCCTAAAGACGTCTTTAGGAGTTCTGTGCTTGAAACCCAGCGAATTGTCATAGCATGTCTCATCGCGGGAGCGTCCATTTTATGAAAAGGGATAATTGGTGCACTTTGAGCGGATAGTAGCTTGCACCTCAGCACGGACATTCATAAAACTCCATCAAGGCTCTTGTTCATGTTTTTCATTTCCTTTTGTAGCTGTGCACACATCTCACTATTATGTCTTTGAATGTACACTTATTTTCTTCATCAAAATACTGTTTCGTGTTATTTTTCGCCATATTTCCCTGACATTAATCAATTCGCTTCTCACTGAATTCTCTCTAATTTCTTGCTCATGCACTTACTTATAACTTTGTGTTCTTCTCGAACCCTCCAACAGCATAACACATAAAAGGTTGACAAAATAGTTTTCCTATGCTATAATAAGAACTTTAATGTACATAATGGCTGAATACAACACTTACAATTACAACTTGGCAAGTATAATGAATAGCACACTCATGATTCGGTGAATAAAACTAGGCCCAAGTTGGAGGGCTACTGGCTCTTTGTATAAATTTTGAAAAACTTTCGGTTTTCTCAGAAAAAAATGAAAACACATACCCCAAGTCTCGTAAGTTTACAACGAGGTAAATTTCTGAGATGGAAGTCCACAGCATATAAAAATATATGAATGCAGATCATACATATCTGGACGCCATATTAGCAAAATAAAATATAAACTTACACATGAAAGCACACAAAAAAATTTGCAACAAATAGTTCTTGTAAATGAATAAGCTTTGTCTTCTTCACCGAAGAGTGTTGCGCGCGCACACAATATTATTATGGATATTTCCCATACACCAAAAATTGAATAAATCTTTGGCGTGAATATTACAATACCTCTAAAAACGATAAACACATAATAGACAGAGAACCAAAGAAATCATTTACCGTAGGACTACAACATAGACAATGGTAATGAAATTACACTTCTAGTTTGCAATATTAGGTCCTCAAATGGTAGCACAGTGTTTATACCATTTGGGTACCATTCATGCACCAATCATGTACCATTGGTATGCAAATGAGGTATACCATTTGTCCAAAAAATGTTAATTAGGTTGAATGGTACATTTCAATGGTACCCAATGGTATACTGTGTGTGGTATTTTCAGTGGTATTTCCGAATGGTATTCCAATGGTATACCATTGATTTTTTTTTTGTAAGGGATTGCATAAAAAAAGTCATGATCAGAGATAGGTATTGATCAACTCTATAAATAACAATAAAATTGATCATCATCGCATTATACATATATATATATATATATATATGACTTAGTATACAATAGACTTATATTCAAACACTTATGAATTTAATAATATGAGGGTTTTTTTCTTACCTTGCCTTGTCTGTGAAACACGAACGAATCGTGTTACCCCCTGGTACAATGGCACAATCCAGTAAACGTTGGTCCCTTTTACCCGCTTAATCCGTATATATATCAGACGATACAATTCGATCAAAATGTAAAACAAAAATAGATATTGCATTCCTATAAGTAGCCTTGTCTAAAACTTGTGTATGCACCTCCTCCTATCTCACATAGATATCCAAATATAAAGAAAAATGACCAAAAGCTGTATACGAGCAGACCTCTTTCACAGGCGCGAAAACCGTTTGTACGTAATCCAATGCCCTTGCCTGCACTATTCTTGCGACACGTTCGTGAATAATGTGACAAGAAATAAGAGGCCTTTCGTGAATGAACAGCAAAATTGCACCAAATTCCCCTCAACCAATCAAAGTGATGTTTAGATCACTAGTTAGAAAATGTCATTAGCCACGTTTTGGTATGCGAAATGGCTCAATAAATCATCTTGTTCGCAATTCCCACTCGATTTAATGAGGCAATGTAAGGTCAAAGTAGGGGAAAATGCTCTCACTGCTATAGGGAAAGGTCTGAGTTGAGTGTTCAACTCGGTCAACTCTCTTTTTTAACCCAAAAGTGCAGTAGTTTCCTCACAAGTAATTTACGGGTTAGTAACACTACATAATAGGATAAAGTGTGAAGATTATTTATCCGTTCGAAATGATTAAAAATATTTATTTGCTTTAAAGCCCTCGTGTGATTTCATGGATAGTGTCTCAAACTGAGACAAGTTTTCCCGTGTTATAGGACGCGGTGCGAAGTGCGCTGAGCAAATGCACACAAGTTTTTCATAATGGCGAATTCAACGAATTCAAATAAAATTTCCGTCAAATCATGCGATCAGTATTGTCAAATTTTATCAACGAACGGTAGGCGAAGGATAAATATGACATGCGAAGGATATCGATTTTTCGGTTCACCTCTTTGAGTAAATTGCAGGCGAAGGCGAGCGAAGGGTTGATATAACCCAATAAGACGAACGAACAGTGAGCAATGGTTTGATATGGCATGCGATTAGAAACGAAGACGAGGGAATAGATCGGGCGTTCTTGCACGTTACGGCCAGAGAAGTCATCCACGCAACATGCCTACAGTGAAAGGAAGAGGCAAAGGCAGAGGGAAGGCACGAAGGCAGCTAGAGGGAATGTAGCGTCAAACTACATTAGGTTAAAAGTGTAAACGCACCAACAACGCCAGTAACAATAACACAGCATTAACGCCTTCTCGTAAATCTGTATCAGTGTTTAATTCGAGCCCTTTGCTCAACAATCGACGTACTAACGATGGTGGTTTAACTGTAATAATAAACAAATAAAATACAGTTCATTAACTTCAAACTTAATTAACGATAAAAGAGATATTACAATAAAAGGGGGTGTGTATCACATCAACAAAGGCAAAGTATAATATACAACTAATTGAGTGACATATAAATAGTACAATAATAATTGTTGGTAAGAAACATAGTTCTGAATGACTATGCATGAATGCTTATTAGTTACTACTCAAATGATCAGCCACATGATCATTACAATTAATGAAACAAAGATTTATAGATTTATTTACAATTTACATAACATAGAATTAGAATGGATGAGAAGTAATATATCTGAATATGCTTCTGCGTAGCTTTTTATTCCTATATTTCTCACGCATACTTCATATCAAAATCCTCTTCAACTGACAGAATAATCTGAGTATATTACTAGGGTTTATAGTTAAAATATGACTATAATTACACTACACATTATATGATTCATAAATGATAACAAAGAGATAGAAATATTCTACTCACCAACTGTTTTTCTTCCCAGTTCAACAAACTTGCAATAACTCTGACATGTCTGACTACAGATACCAGTATATTTGGGATGTTAACTTTCTTGTGTCTAAAGGTGAACTGAACCACACTATGCTCGGCTAGTGGTTTAGGTCAGAGCTATGTTCCCTTGGGTCACATAATGTCCTTGCGGGTCACAAGGGTCAGACATTGGAATGTGCATATTTTCATACACTAGGCTGGACATACATGTACTACATGTGACATATAGGCTGTGCATGAATACATGTATATGCTACTGTATTAGGAGAGTTGGGTTTAAAGGGAACTATCAAATATGTATGATTGGATGAATAATATCATTGTACTCATGTTGTGCCGCTACATTACCGGCCCCAATGATCAGACCACAGGATGATTATTCCTTTCTATTCTCTAGCGGCGTTAAATGCAAATTATAATAGTACAATGTACATATCCTTACCAATGTTAACATAATAAGGTATTTAAAGGCTTATTTACATTGTCATTCAAATCAAATATTGACTAGCATCCATAAAGTCAAAGCAAATCGAACATCGTCTTATGTTCAATAAGTCAACAAATCAAATATCAACTTACATCCATATTAAGTAGATTTCTCAAAGGGATAGATCGAGAGATAAGGAAAAGGAGAACAATGGACAGATATATAGAAATTATATAGTATCAATGTTAGGAATGTACAAATAATACGACTTCAATGTTCGACAACTAGTCAATCCACGAAAGAGGAAAATTTGGATTCCTATGAATAGCCAGTAATAACTGTGCTTATTACGATGCCAAACAACAAGGCACATACTTGTGTATGTAAATTAAGTAAGCAAGATGATTATGCATTATTCTGACACTATAACATGTTATCTAGCTTGATTCCAGCAGACAGATCTTTGTGATTGGCCGTTTGAATTGTTTACCGCCTACTTTTATATCTACTTGTCTTACAAACCCCCTTTTGTCTGGGTAGGTTTGGGTTATTTTGCCTAGCGCCCATTGGCCGCGCGGTGTCCGATCGTCAGCTAGGAGCACTAGGTCGTCCACGGCAAAATTCCTCTTCGGCTGAGACCATTTCTGTCGTTCTTGAAGGATAGGCAGGTATTCCTTTACCCATCGTTTCCAGAACTGATCTGCCAGGTACTGGACCTGCCGCCACCTCCTTCTACTGTAGGAATCTTCTTTAGAAAAGACTCCTGGAGGTAAGGTTGTTGGTTTCCTCAACAGAAGCAGGTGGTTTGGTGTCAACGGTTCTTCGTCTCGGGGATCCATACTGAGCTGAGTCAGCGGACGTGAATTCAAAATTGCCTCCACCTCTGTCATATAGGTGGTCAGAGCTTCGTCAGATAGGAGTTGTTGGCCCAGGAGGCTCCGAAGTATTTTCCTGACCGATCGGATGATCCTCTCCCAGGCTCCGCCCATGTGACTTGCCCCAGGGGGGTTGAATTCCCAGTGAATTCCTTTCTGGCTGAGAAGCCTTCCAATCCTTGAATTGTTAAAGGATGCTAGGCTCTCCTTCAGTTCACGTTCGCCACCTTTGAAGTTTGTACCATTATCACTAAGGATCGTTTCAGGGTGTCCTCGGCGATTCATGAATCTCCTGAGAGCATTTATGAATGCATCTGTATCTAGAGAACTGACTACCTCTAGATGAACTGCTCTACTCGCTAAACAAGTGAAGATACATCCATATCTTTTCCTTGTAGTTCTGCCCTGCTTCACGGTGAAGGGCCCAAAGAAGTCTATTCCGGTGTTGGTAAAGGCTGGTTTATCCGGGGTTACCCTAGATGGAGGGAGGTCTGCCATCAGTTGCTCCCCACGAGGTGCATTTCTCTTTTTGCATTCAAAGCATTTGCCTATTATGCGGCGGACAGTAGCCCCTCCCCTGATAACCCAATATTTCTCTCTCAAAGATGTCCAAGTTGACCCTGCACCAGAGTGTCCAACCTTTACATGGTGGTGCACTATAATCAAAGTTGTGATATGGTGGTCGTATGGTAGGATCAATGGATGCTTCTCATTCTCTCCTATTGGAGCCTTTCCAAGTCTTCCTCCCACGCGAAGGAGCCCATCTTTGACAATGGGGTTGAGCTTGTCTAATCTCTTATTCGCTCGACTGGATCTCCCTTCGGCGGTCTGCCTGAACTGGTCAGGGAAGGCTTGGTGTTGTGCATACTGAAGGATAGCCATTTCAGCAGCTTTCAGCTCTTTGGCTGTGAGGTCCGACCTCACATTGTGAGAACCAGAGATTTGGGATGCTTTGGATCTTAGATACTGTTTGTAGCGAAGGATCCACCCCACACCTCTTTTCAGGCGATTCCAAGTCGAGTAGCGTTCCATCAGCTTTTCGATTGAGTCTGCCGATTTTGTAAGGTTGACATGACCTTTCTTGACCTCAGGGTCGTCTTCCAAGTTTGATTGGGTGTCTGGGTCATTGTCTCTCTGTATTATAGGCGGCATCGATGGCCAGTGGGCTTCTGTCTTCCAAAGGAACTCGGGGCCAGTAATCCACCGACAGCCTTTTGTCATTTCATTGGCATGCAGCCCCCTGGAACCATCGTCTGCCGGGTTAGACTTCGTATCTACGTGTCTCCACTGTGATGGATCTGACGCATCATGAATCTTCGCGATCCTATTCGCCACAAAGGTGTGGAACCTCCTACTCTCATTCCTCACATACTGGAGCACTGAGGTGGAGTCTGTCCAGTAAGTGGTAGATGATATTGGAAGTCTGAGTTCTCCACGAACCGTCTCGCTTACTGTGCATGCCAGCACAGCTGCTGACAGTTCCAGTCTTGGGATCGTCAAAGATTTCAAGGGACAAAGTCGGGTCTTGCCTATGACAAAGCTGCAATGGATATTGCCACCCATGTCAATTGTCCTCAGATATGCCACTGCTGCATACCCTCGTTGGGAAGCGTCACAGAACACATGGAGTTCATAGGTCTTGATGTCCATGTCGGTTGAAGGTTTCAGGCATCTGTCAATGGAGATGTCAGATAGCTGAGGTAACTCTTCTAGCCACTGTCTCCATCTCGATTCCTCTGTCTTTCCTACTTGCTCGTCCCATCCGAGCCCTTGTGCACAGGTATCTTGCAGTAGGATCTTGGCTGTAAGTACAAATGGCGACACAAACCCAAGCGGATCATACAGGGAACTTGTCACAGACAGTATTCCTCTCCGGGTTGTGGGTTTCTCTTTGACAGCCACTTTGAACTCAAACTGGTCTGACTTAACATTCCACAGGATGCCCAATGTCCGCTCAGTTGGGAGGTCGTCTAGCCCAAGGTCGAGTACTGACGCCGCTCTTTCTGACTCTGGAATGGTTCTCAGCACTTCGGGATCATTACTGATCCATTTTGTCAGCCTAAAACCGCCACTCTGGAGGAGCTTGCGTAATCGGTCGGCTAGTGTTACCGCTTCCTCTTGTGTCTCGACAGACTTCAGACAGTCGTCAACATAGAAGTTTTCGACGACTGTTTTTACTACTTCATCATCATTGTTTAGCTGGCTATCCTCGGCTGTCTTGCGCAGGGCATACCCTGCACAACTTGGCGATGAAGTTGCACCAAACAGGTGCACTACCATCTGGTATTCCTTTGGGTCTCTCTGTAGGTCACCATCTGGCCACCATAGGAATCTGAGGGCTTCGCAGTCTTCTGGTGTGACCCTGACCTGGTGGAACATGCCTTCAATGTCTGCCACAAGGGCAATCTTCCCTTGGCGAAACCTGGTCAACACCCCTACGAGGCTGTTGGTGAAATCAGGGCCCTGGAGTAGTTGGCTATTAAGCGAGATGCCATGATATTTGGCAGCGCAGTCAAATACTACTCGGACCTTATTTGGTTTGTGCGGGTGTACTACTGGGTGATGAGGCAAGTACCAGGTCTTGTTTGTCTTCGGTTTGTTTCTGCTTATATCTTCTTGGGAGGTTTGGTCTGTAGTTTCTGGAAGAACTTCCCTGGCATGTCCTTTCTCCAGATAGCCCTGCACTGTATCTTTGTACATTTGGAGCAACGACTCATCCTTCGCGAATTTCTTCTTCAGGTAGCGTAGTCTCGCTTCGGCCATGGGACGGTTATTTGGGAGATAGGGTTGTGCATGCTTCCAGGGGAGGTCAAGTTGATAGTGGCCATCAACTTTCATGATGGACTTTTCCATTATCGCTCTGGCTTTCTTGTCATTCACCGACTCCCCAACATCTGTTCCTATTGACGATCCTGCAGAATCCATCTGCCAGAACCGCTCCACCTGTTTGTTGAGGAGGTTATCTCCTTCATGTACCAGGCTTGTCCGGAAAGCTGACATTTTTCCGCCAGCATTGTAGCTGGTGGGGCCCATAATTGTCCAGCCCAGGAGACTCCGTATGGCATACGGCTCCTTCTTTCTGCCTCGTCGCTCATCAATTACCCAGAATGCCTCAGGCACGTCCCCTCCAATCAACAGCTTAACTTGGCCTTCGTCTACTTGTGGAAGCAGGATTCCACTAAGGTGTGACCATTTCGAGATGTCATCTTGTCTTGGTAGGCTTTCCTTTGAAATCGGAAGCTTGTCAACAGTCCAGACAGCATCTAGTTTGATTGCCTCCGATTCTCCAACTCCAGTTACACTAAAACTTACTTCACTACCCTTCATAGCACAGTTATCCTGGCTGATGGTCGTTAGCGTAAACTGGGTTTCCTTACCTCTTAGACCCAACTCTTGGGCCAGGCTTCTGTCACAGAGGGACACGTCACTTCCGTTGTCCAGGATGGCCCACGTCTTGATTTCCCTTCCATTTGCATTAACCCTTACCGGGACGACTCGGAGACAGACCCTTTTTGACCCTGCCATGGAAAGATTAGTCCCAGATGGGTTCTCTGTCGTAGTCGGGATACCGGCCCCATTGACAGCCGTTTCAGGTTGCCTTTCGTCCCGGGTATAATGAAGGAGGGTATGGTGCTTCCCAGTACATCCTTGCATTTCGCAAGCTGGTTTGCCTCTGCAAATTTTTGCCACATGGTTCGGTTTAAAGCAGTTATCACACAGCTTATTCTTCCGAACAACCGTCAGCCGTTCTCGTTGTGGTTTGTCCTTGAACCGTGGACAGACATTCAGACTGTGCTGCTCCTCGCAGCACGGACATTTGTGCTTTTTCTCACCTTGCGCACTCTGGCCCTCAGTCGCTAAGGTCGTCACTTTGCGCCCTGACGGAGCCTTGCTACTGCCTTTCTGACTTGTCCATTTCGAGTGGTCGTCATACGTCTTGCCGATGCTCTTGCCGTACATATTGTTGGATATCTGAGCGGCCCTCTCTACCATATTCGTCATATGGGCAAAGCTGGGTTCTTCTTGTGCAGTAAGAAGGCAGTCCGCCTTTTCTGCCCACTTTGATTGTAGATATGTCGGTAGGATATGTTGGATCTTAATCAAAGTGTCGCTAGCATTGAGGTCTGCTGTGTGCCCCATTTGCTCCAGCGTAATCTGACACCTGCGCATTTCGCGAGCTAGGTCTGACAATCCATTGCCGTCATTTGGCTTTATTTGGGGCCTATTCATGATCTTTCTAATTAATGAATTAGTGATGATGTGCGCTTGCCCAAACTGCTTCTCGAGAATTTGTCGCGCTTGCTTATATCCATCTGCTGGCTTCATAAGCCCACAACATTCTATTGCTTCCCTAGCTTTCCCTACGCAGAATTGAGTGAGGTACATTAGTTTAGTTCTTTCATCGTTTATTCTACATGCTACATTGATGTCGAATGTATGGATGAAATTCCAATACTTCATTGGCTCACCATCAAAAACCACCAACTCTGGCTTTGGCATGTTCATTGCCAACAACATTGCATCGCACAGCTGCTGTGCAGAGCTCTGACCACTGATCATTTGATCACCTAGTACATGATACATATTACTAGCTTCGTGTGCCCTAGCGGTAGTTTCATAATCTTTCATTTGATGAACACCCTGCACACTTCCTGTCATCTGCACATAGTTACGACCTATTTCGTTATAATGCATTTGCTGGTCACCCTGTACATTTCTATCTCTAGGTACGTACATGTTAGTGCCTGACCCATGAATCTTAGTTTCTTGACCACCCTGTATATTCTTAACTTCGGGTACCCAGCTCTGGCCTAACTCGTGTATGGTTACTTCTGGTACACCCTGTACACTAGGCGATTTCTTATCAACTGGTAATTGCTTACTACCTACATCTACGTGTACCTTTTCTTGAGAAACTGTCAAGTCTTCTACTTCATCTTTCAGTTCTTCTTCAGCTTCTTGCGCCCAGAACTCTGCTTCTATTTCGGCATTGTCTCTTTCATTCTCAATGTCCAACTCAGCAAGACGATCTTCCAGTTTCCTCCTCTGCTCCTCTAGTGCTCTTTTCTCAGCATGCTGCTTCAATCTCTGCTCTGCCAGCTTCTGCCGGGCACGTGCCTCCTTCGCACGCATACTGATGCTGGAGCTCACGCTGCTATGACTTGAGCGAGATGATTTCCTAGACCTCAGGGAGCGGCGATCATCTTCTACCACTGGGCTGGTTGCTGCAGTGATCCAAGACAAAACCCGTTCATCAAATTCTTCTTTATTACGCTTGTTAGCAGTAAACTGTTCCTTAGCGTCTTCCACATCCGTAGTTCTACCACTGAGAGATGCAATATACTCCTTGAACTTCGTTTCGTATAACAGGAACACGCCTTGAAGTTGATCAGTCTTTATCTTCACTGCTTCAAGATTCTCAGAACTGACGAGTAGCTTCTCTAACTCTTTGTATCTCCTTGCGAGATTCCCCTGGTATCCGATGCATGACTGCTTAAGCTCTGTAGACTCTGCCATATTGTCTACTAGGTGCTTTCCAGTCAATTACAATTGCAAGATTCCGTCAAGAACAGTTGTTAAACTTTAATGTAGCGTCAAACTACATTAGGTTAAAAAGTGTAAACGCACCAACAACGCCAGTAACAATAACACAGCATTAACGCCTTCTCGTAAATCTGTATCAGTGTTTAATTCGAGCCCTTTGCTCAACAATCGACGTACTAACGATGGTGGTTTAACTGTAATAATAAACAAATAAAATACAGTTCATTAACTTCAAACTTAATTAACGATAAAAGAGATATTACAATAAAAGGGGGTGTGTATCACATCAACAAAGGCAAAGTATAATATACAACTAATTGAGTGACATATAAATAGTACAATAATAATTGTTGGTAAGAAACATAGTTCTGAATGACTATGCATGAATGCTTATTAGTTACTACTCAAATGATCAGCCACATGATCATAACAATTAATGAAACAAAGATTTATAGATTTATTTACAATTTACATAACATAGAATTAGAATGGATGAGAAGTAATATATCTGAATATGCTTCTGCGTAGCTTTTTATTCCTATATTTCTCACGCATACTTCATATCAAAATCCTCTTCAACTGACAGAATAATCTGAGTATATTACTAGGGTTTATAGTTAAAATATGACTATAAGTACACTACACATTATATAATTCATAAAGGATAACAAAGAGATAGAAATATTCTACTCACCAACTGTTTTTCTTCCCAGTTCAACAAACTTGCAATAACTCTGACATGTCTGACTACAGATACCAGTATATTTGGGATGTTAACTTTCTTGTGTCTAAAGGTGAACTGAACCACACTATGCTCGGCTAGTGGTTTAGGTCAGAGCTATGTTCCCTTGGGTCACATAATGTCCTTGCGGGTCACAAGGGTCAGACATTGGAATGTGCATATTTTCATACACTAGGCTGGACATACATGTACTACATGTGACATATAGGCTGTGCATGAATACATGTATATGCTACTGTATTAGGAGAGTTGGGTTTAAAGGGAACTATCAAATATGTATGATTGGATGAATAATATCATTGTACTCATGTTGTGCCGCTACAGGGAAGACACGAAAGACTGCATCTACCGGGAGTAAATCCACAACCTCGGGATGCTCACAACCACAGTCTGAAGTTTGGGGTGAAATGTTTATATATGAGTAGCGTGGCGAGTGGCAGGTCACAGTGAGCAGCTCAGGAGCCAAATTATTCGTCTGGTCATTCGCTCGCATTCGCAATCCATAGTTTGTCTTAGTATCTCTTAGCCTTGTCTTCGTGTTTGTATCGGTATTAATTTAGTAAAAGTTAGTATTGGTTTCCCTTCGCATAGAAGATGGCAAGCGAAAATCCGTTTGTCATAGTATCTTCGTTTCCATGCGCAACTCATATTTTGTCATCGTGTTGCTTCGTTAAGGGTTCTTTCGAGATCGGTCCACTTTGGCAAAAGCGCGATGAGGGACTATGCGCGACAATAACACACGAACGATAAACGAACGATTACCGCAGACTAAATAAGAGATGCGAATTCAAACAGATGACCAACGATTTTTCAATTCGTCGGGAAATTTTAAACATGTTCAAAATTTCCGCGCGAATTTGAATAATCGCAGCTGTTAGTTCAGAAGGTGTACGAACCCAAACACGAAGGGTAAATATGATTTACTATCAGTTGCCATTGAAAACGATTTTAAAAAAAATTCCTTTCGCCAGCCATCGCAAGGCATATTTCAGGCAATTCGGTTAGGTGTGAGGGGGCTATAAAGCCTACCTTCCCCGAAAAAAGCTTTGTTCGCAGAACGAAACGTGTAATAGCCCTTTGTATTTGGGGATCACTACTTTTCAAAGACTCAATTATTTTATTTTTCTTTCATTGGCTTCATTCAGTTCAGACAGGAGCATCGCTCTCTCGATAATATATTTTGGGCAATCTATACAGTCCCCCATTTTTTCAAGTACCCAACAAGTGACCTTTTCACTTCTGAAAAATGCCCCCTATGTCTCTTTCCCCTTTTGATAAGTGCCTGTTTTTCTCCTTCTGATAAGTACCCCTTTCCAAATCTTATAATTCAATTCTTATCCCTATAATAAGTGCCCTTTTTTCTCCTTCTGATAAGTGAAATTTCAGTTCGGATAGGTGCCCCCTTTTCTCCAGTAAGTGTCCTTTCCCCTTCTGATAAGTGCCCCTTTTCAAATCTAATAATTGCCCCTTTATTCTCGTTAACATGTGCCCTTTTCTCCTTTGATAAAGTGACCCTTTCCCCTTCTGATAAGTGCCCAATTTCCCCTTCAGATAAGTGCATCTTTTTTAATGAGATAAGTGCCCCCTCTTTACTATCTAATAATGTGCCCTATCCCTCTTCTGATAAGTGCCCATTTTCACCTCTTATAAGTGCCCCTTTCCACCTCTTCTAACGCCCCCTTTTACCTACATTTACCACTGCTTCTTACAAAAAGAGCCATATCTAGCTTCAAAGATTCAGAGCGGTTTTATGTAGTAACATGTACCCATTACATGGCCGTCGCCAGGGGGGGTGCGGAAGGTGCGAACGCATCCCTCTAGACAAAAAAAAAAAAAAAAAAAATGTTTTGTCTTTGCTTGTCAGGGAATTATGGAGGAAAATTGTACCCCATTACCCCCCCCCCCCCCCCCCCCCCCGATCGAATTTTGAAGGTCTGGGGGGAAAAAGTTTTGTCGCCCACACAGTGAGACTTTTTGGTGATTTTGTGGTACCTGGTCACAAATTGGTTCAATCGAACGGTACACATGTATATCCACACCTCTCTCGCTATATAAGATGAACAATACCCTTAC
The DNA here is from genome assembly GCA_025617745.1 of Heliocidaris erythrogramma. Lineage (NCBI taxonomy): Eukaryota > Metazoa > Echinodermata > Echinoidea > Camarodonta > Echinometridae > Heliocidaris > Heliocidaris erythrogramma. Next base: position 47,297,732 of record CM046863.1, on the reverse strand, counting down.
AAAACATTTACGGATTCGCTCGATGTACTGAAAGAGCAGATTATCAGTGGAAAGTGGTTTACTAGATGCCTCGCAAAATAATTAACTTGAGTTGAAATCTACGCTACAAAGGAATACGAACAATTTTTTCAGCAGTGCACTCACAAAATCATCCATTCTCTGTCACTTTTTTTCTCTCTCTCTATACATTTCACCTCAGTCTTGGTGTCTCACAAAGGGAAGGAAAGAGAGAGAAGGACAAAAGTTGATATTCAGGCAAAAGGCGTCCCCCTTCGGCAATAGGCTGCAGCCCCCCCCCCCCCCCCCGAGGATTGCCAAAGTTCCGATATTCGGGCAGCGAAGTGAGGTGCCAAAATATCCACATATTTGGGCAGCGAGGTTCCCAAATGATTATGGAACTTCTGTATGTAATTTCAGTACATTTTCTCAACGAAAAGTTTGTAAAATTTTGCTCGTTCGCTTCGCTTGCAAAAATTTAGAAACTGGAAGTTGATATTTGTGTTACATAGAGTTAGGCAATTCTTCATTACCTAACCTAACTATGTAATATAGTTTCCATTTAATCCATCTTTAATATCCACCTGGCATCAATATAGGAGCCTTTATGTCTGGACCACCAAGGATTTCCCAAGGATAGCTTCAATTCCCCCCTAACAGTTAACATCAAAGTGTCCGCTCCCATTGTGGTCAGAAGTTTATCACCCCTATCATATCCCCTTCCTGCCACAAATATAAACAAACCCCCCAAATCAGTTATTGACTTTCGTTCATTCATTCATCTCCTATCCCTGTACTTCAGGGCCCCAAAATGAGTAAGACCCATTAACCACGCCCCCACGTTTCCATGCCTACATTGAACCGACCAATTATATTGTGTATTGACCATGTGCTTTTTAGGATGAGATTCCCCCCAGTTTTTTGAGATATAGTTTCTGCAAGTGAAATCGGGGGACTTCTACTCCAGCCTTCAGCAGATGAGGAGCACTTTCATCTGCTCTGTAAATATGTTGTAACTTTATCTGTCTGAACTAATTTGTATCCTGTAACTTTTATTTGCTATCTGAGTTTTTTTTACTCAGAAATAAACAGACTTCAACTGCACCTATTTGGACTCAACCGCCTTTTCATTTTAATGAAATCAGTATAACTAGTTAACTCTCAGTTTGTACCTCTCACCACGAATAATGACAATCTAAAACGATCCCAAATGAGCGCCCAGCGCTCATACACAACATTTGGGCAAAAGGCATCCCCCTTCGGCACAGTTCTGATATCCGCGGGCAATCACTACTTCATATTCGGGCAGCAGAGTGATGTGCCAGAATATCCACCCATTTGGGCAGCGAGGTACCTAGATAATTATGTAACTTCTGTATGTAACTTCTGTACATTTTCTCTACGAAAAGTTAAACATATTTTAGAAATAAAAATATTGATTTTCGTGCAAAAGGCGTCCACTTTGGCAATGGGCTGCAGCTCCCCTCCAACGAGGATTTTCAAAGTTCCGATATTCGGGCAGCGAGGAGAAAGAATATCCACATATTTCGGGAGCGAGACTCCGAGATAATCATGTAATTTTTGTATGTAACTTCTTTACATTTTCTATACGCTCGCTCGTAAAAATTTAGAAATTTAAAACTTGATATTGAGGCAAAAGGCGTCAGCCCCCTCCTTGCGAAAATGAGCCTGTATGATCAAGATCTCTACGCAACATCTGTGATTTCTTTTATTATTTAATTTTTACATTTTATTATTATTATTATTATTTATTTTTTTTATTTTTTATTTTTTATTGTTTATTTTTTATTTTTTTATTTATTTTTATTTTTTTTTTATTTTTTTTTATTTATTTTTTTTTTTTGGGGGGGGGGGGGGGGGGGGGGGGAATAGGATGCAGCATTTTCTTCGGCAGATTTGGGTGTCACCCCCCCCCCCCCCCCCCCCCCCCCGCCGGTAATGTCAACGGTACTCTCAGTGGTATGAGCTCTGTCCTCGCCTACCGTCTGCAGGTCCCTGGGAACGATTTTGTTACTGGGGGTGCTTTGAGCCAAAAAAGAAAAGGTCCTCAGCATTTTAGGGTCTCTTTTTAAGTCCCAAACTCTCTGACAAGCAAAAAAAAAAAAAAAAAAGGGTTCTCAGCGTTTTAGGGTCTCTTTTTAATTACTTCTTAGCTACAGCACCACCAGCATCCTCAGGCTTCTGGTGCTGCGCACCCCATCAACAAAATCTGGGGGTGCTGCAGCACCTCCGGCTCCCAGGGCCTGGCCGTCTGACTCTGATCAGACTCAGGTTCGAAAATTAATCACTTCTTTTTGAGGGTGGTGTTTAAAATACTCAGAATTAATACACCTCTGTACAAAAAGCCAATTACACCCACGCACAAGTGCGTGATCGCGCGCGCACACGCACACACACATATGCACTATGTTGAACATAGACATAGACATCCTATCCTGTAAGAAAGAGAGAGAGAGAGAACAGGGGGACAGAGGCAATAAACAAAAAAGAGGGAAAGGATAAGAACAGGCAGAGAGAGAGAAGGAAGGTGATGTTATGATATTAATTGGCTGTTTCATTGTAGTGGCAAGAAGACACTTTTTTAACTTGACTTTAAATGAACCTAAGGTTGTACAAGAGGTAAGATCTTTATCAAGTGAATGAAACCAGTTTAGACAAATACCACGTATACCAAAATTAGGGAGTTTAGATAAAAGAATTGTATGGTTAATTAAATCAAAGGCCTTAGACAAATCTAGAAATATAGCAAAAAAATGTTGTCATTCATATTTTTCATTAGCCTGTCATGTAAGTCTATAAGAGCAGAATCACAAGAGTGATTATGTCTAAAACCATACTGAGAATTATTTAAAAGATTGTTCTTATCCAAATGAGAAAGAAGCCTGTTGTAAATTATCCTTTCAAGTATTTTCGAAAAACAGGAAAGTAATGTAATTGGTCTATAATTAAAGAATAAATGAGGCTCGCCTTTTTTAAACACTGGAATGATTTTGCCTATCTTTAACTTACTAGGAACATTACCTAAATTCAAAGAGAGGTTAAAAATATATGAAAGAGGTGAGGCTATGCAGTGGATAATTTTCTTTAAAATTATTGAACTTATTTCATCCAAACCACAGCTACTGCTCATTTTCATATTATGTACTATGTCAACAATTTCATTTTCTTTGGTTGGAGTGAACAAAATAGAGTTATTGCACTGATCATGAAGATGATAAGTAAAATGTTCGCCTGAATTTGTAATAATATCAGCTTTCAGTGCAGAGGCAATGTTCGAAAAATAATTATTAAATTCATTAGCAACTAGAAAGGCCGTCAAAGGCGGCAGACCCACGCCTTAGCGGAGCTATTATTCTTGAAACTGCAGATATATTTTTACTGGTTGGTTCCCCTGTCGTGTATAAAAAAAGTAAACCCAATACCTAGGTTTTGTTTTGTTGCGATTATTTTTGTAAGCAGTAGCCATTCAAAGGGGATAACAAGAGGCACATCTACCCCCCCCCCCCCCAATAAATTTTGCCATATCCAGGTCATAGCTTTGTGTGTCCCCACCCTTGAAAAAATTCTTCTGAAAAAGATATTTTATTATTGAAACATCTCTCCCCTAAAAGTAATTGATTAGACATGTCAGAGAGCGTGGCGTGGTGAGGAAAAAAATGTTAGCAATTTGTATTCAGTGTTCAGTCATGTAAGTGTTAGTAAATGTATTCATGTTCTATCTTTAAATTACATTGCAATTGGGGTTGTTGTTTTTTTTCATCGGGCTTGGATAAAATAAATATGACGACAAAATAAGTTGGATCTCGACTTCAAAATGACATGCATGCGAGGCACAGAGTTTACTCACTCAGCTCAGTCACCACCCATCAACAAAGTCAAAGTGGATCATACTGGCGTGCATGTATTCGGCGAACCTCGATCAGCCACCAAATTTTGCAAATCCACACAAATTTAAAAAAAATACAGTTTTTGTATATATTTTACAACTACGAAATCCACTCAAACAGACATAAATGAGTTATAAACTAACTCAAATCTCAAATGACAGGACCGTTATAACCCAAAGAAAAAAGTTCAATCCTACTACAGTCAGCCAGGCACAGGCACTGTACTCCCTGGGGTTATGTACTCCCTAGCCCGACCAGATCGCCGTCACTTCGCGACAGCGCTGTGTATAGTTATGTACGTACAGCTAGCTACACAGCCCACTCACTCAGATCAACACACGCGAACGCTCGCGAGTAGGAGTGCGATAGACTCACTCACGTCGAACAAACTCACCAGATTTTCACCGAAAACAATTAAAATCACGTACTACACGTCCACCAGGATAAAATAAATCACAAAAACTTCCACAACAAAGTGGAAAGAACCGGGGAAAATAAACAGAAATGCACAGAAGATAAGAAATAGAGGAGAAGCCGTAGGGCTAGGGTAGCCTGAATCTAAATGAATTTGTAGATAAAAAAAGGTATCGCGCGCGATATATGATAGCTAGCTAGCTATAAGCTATAGAGCCGCCTATTACTATAGTATACCGTACCGTACATAGCCGCTTTCGCAGTAGTAGTTCAAGCGCGCGATACGTTGGCTTTGCATATTCATTGCAGGCTCGTACGGATTTGAAGTGAAATGGCAAATAATGGGTCTAAAAGTCTTCTAAAATTCATAAACCTGAAATAGACTTTTGGTGAGACGAAGTAATGAGTGTTTTGATTGGCCAAAATATTTCTGCATCTGCAGGCGAAGTTTGGGGTCATCAATCTTTCTAGTTTCTTTCCTGTCACTATCTGAACTGAAGTTCCTATACTTTACTACAGGGTCAAAACTTCAAGGTCACACAGAATGTGCAGGGGTCAACCAATCATCACCAAAATCTAATCGATTCTTTCCTGTCACTTTCTGAACGTTCTCTTGTTATCTTGTACACAAACAAACAAACAAACAAACAAACATACAAACAAACAAACAAACAAACAAAAAAAACATACGGAGCCCTTTACATCATCGGCGTGGGTAATAACTTGATCATTTGTCAGTATACTTTCTTCTTTGCTAAAACAAGATGGGAAACCCCTTTTCTTTTGTTTGCCCATTTAATCATGTATAGTCATCCATACTTTGAGGTTTTTCTTATTCTTTTCTGAGATGTTGGTATAATATTGCTACGAGAAAATTTCAATACTTTATGAAGTCTGTTACGATATGCTTTGAATTTAAACTTATTCATTTGGGTGTTATTTCTACAATATTATAGTTTATTTTTCTTACTTATACTTTTGAAAATAGATGGTGTTATCCAAGTTTTTCTTAATAATTACCGTTTCTTAGGTTGTGTGAATACAAAGTTATTGACAAATATTTTCTTAAATATGAAAAAAAAAAACATTATAAGCATCATCAACATCAGATATTGTTTGTAGTTCGCTGCTATCCATGACAGACAAATCAGATTTAAAAGAATTTATTGTTGTGTCATTAATTTTTCTGAAAGGAATTGCTTTTGAGTTGGTATTCTGAAAGTCATAATTAGAAGTAATTTGGAAAATTGGCAAATGATCAGTATTGTCATTATATAATATACCAGAGCAGGGTCTGCAGGGTCCATTATCATGAATGTATATAGTGCTATGTATCCATTTGCGGCAAAGTGCTCCCTGGTATCACCAATATTTTGAAAATACGTGACAAAATGGCGTCCCAGGGAGGTTCAATAGGGAACGTCGGACCGATGATTGAAATACGGGACGATCCCGTAAAATACGGGACGGACGTCTAGTCAACCTGACACCATTATCATTACAGATTAATCACCATCTTGCAGACATAGGTGAACACACCTAATGTCTTTCCATTTTTAATCAGTCAACACCTTTTTTTTATAATACCATACCGTCCCACCAGTGAGATCTACTCCATACCGACAACAGAGAGAATATTAAGCAATTACATTAATCCCAATGAAAAAGAATCGGTCGTTCTGGAATTGGGAAGGAGTCGGTTTGGTGGTGTGCCTCGGGTATTATATATTAAGCACGTTAATCTTGCAGACGTAGCTATTGATGTCAGAACATACTTTGTCGTTCCATGATTCCCGACTGGCCCTACTCCGCCTCAGAGAGATCTGAACACAGTCCTCCTTACCGTGACGACCATTATTTGGTTCTTCGCCGTACCAAGAGGTGTAATCCACAGGTGTGCCGTCAGACCAAACAAAAGGCCCCTCGGTCTCGGGATCAGGTTGATGCAGTCCAATCCAATGGTGTTTGGGACAGGAATCCTAACAGAGAAAATGACATTCATCATGGTCGGCTTGTTCACGGTTTACGTTAAACCTGACTGCAAAGATTTTCAGGAAATAAACTCAAGAGTCATGTCCATACCTTTTTTTATCGCCCCTAGAAATCGTGTTCATATCATAATGTCATTGTAATGTCCATACATTTAAGATTAAGATGGTGACGCACAATTCTATTAAAATTCATGCCTAAGCCTTAATTTCATGAAAGTCTTGCGATCGTAATGTATATTGACAATCTTGTAAGAATTGATCAAGAAGCGATAAAAAAATGGTTTGAATCTTTTTGAGTTCACATGTATATCTTTCTAGGGCACCGGCGCACAGTGGGCCAAAATAGCTCCAGAGTGCGCCAAAATTCATATTCACTGAGTTTCACTGAAAATTTAAACTTAGATGATGGGTTTATGGGTATTCAGACCCGTAGAATCTAATGAGAATATTTTCAAATACTATTTTATATTTATATTTCTATGTAACATGTATAGTTTTTATTGTGTTGCACAGGGCTCCTTTTTAAATCAGTTTCAGAACTGAAAGGGCTACCCTGTGTAAATAAAACGGAACTAACTAAATAAATAAATAAACAACATTTTTTATAATACCATACCGTCACACCAGTGAGATATAATGTCATTGTAATGTCCATACATTTAAGATTAAGATGGTGACGCACAATTCTATTAAAATTGCATGCTTAAGCCTTAATTTCATGAAAGACTTGCGATCGTGTTGTATATTGACAATCTTGTAAGAATTGATCAAGAAGCGATAAAAAAAAAAGGTTTGAATCTATGACGTCATTAAAATACCGATTTCTGATTGGATGCCAAAATCCAATGGAAAATAACATATTTATCACATTACAATGATTTTCATTTCTCAGAAAATGGATAATGCAATCTCTATGCCTTTATATCAAAAGGTGAAAACGGTGTTAACTTAAAGCTCAGGCATATGGTACGTAAAAGTGACTTAAACGGGAGGGGGGGGGGGGAGCCGTATTGGGACTTATTTGTAATAATGAGAAATTTGCAATATATTGTAATAAATGATGTCATTACTTGAAATAGAACTTTAATAATGCATATACTAATAAAATAATAATATTCATCCGAAATGAGTTATTAAATGAGGTTTTTAAAAATGAAAGAGCGCCCTCTGTAGCCTTGATAATTTTGCTAAAGGGAAACGTACCTGTATCACTAAGATGCAAATCTGTAGGTACTATCTAGTTATCAAAATCATAATACTGACTGATAAATTCCATGTATAGTTTAAGTCCTTTTGCTCTATTGTTTATAGGCCTACTGTCAGAAGAGTGAATTATTTCGAAAAGCCTTCGCCTTGAAATATTCACTGAAGCCATTGTGAATTACTCAGAATGTTGGGTTTGTAAAAAAAAAAAAGATAACATTTTGAGAGCTTGGTTTTGGTGTTTGACAAATTATGATACAAATTATGCTTTCTGCAAAGCCCTATAATTATTATCTTGTTTACTTCTTATCAGTGTTAATCAACCGTATAAAAGAAAGTCATGGTCGCCCCCATGCGGCGGCGTATTATGACAGAGAATCCTTCAGCGGCTGCGCGGTCCAAAATAAACATATTTTCCGGGTAATGTGTCAGGAAAAAAAAAATCGGCTCTAACATAAAAAGGGGCAGAAGGTGGCAGCCAAATCTGGTATCAGCTTAAAGCTGAGACATCAGGGAAAATGGTGGTAATAAAATTTAATTGGAAATCCGTGGAAATCTAAACGTTTCATATGGATTTATAAAAAAACACGAATAATCAGCCTATTTTCTAGGATAATTACCCTATTATACTCACGAAGATTGCGTTTCTTTTCATTTTACCCCATTCATACAGTGAAATGAACTCTTAGGAATATGTGGGAGCAATTATAGATCGAAAACTTAAAAACTACATGTTGAAATAACTTATTTATTACATTGGTCACAATTTTCACTGAATCTCGCAATATGTTGAATTTTGCGGCTTGGAGTAGGATATATACACCCTTAATGTACATACCGGAGTTAAATATTTTACTGAAATATTCTTCAAAGTAGTGTCTTTCAACAGGGCATGACAAAAATTTTAAAAACACAAATTTCCCAAAATTACTTTCGGCGTACTTTGGTTGTATATGTATATGTATATTTCTCCCTGGCCCACTGTGCGGCGGCGGAACTGGGGTGGGAGGGGGTTTCCTAGGCGTCCGAAGCTAGTATTTTCATGACGAAATGTTCTATAGGCCCAATAGAGTGTCAAACATGAAGACGTCAGCCCCTGATACTTATGGGGGGAATACCTTTTTCTCACTTCGGCATTCAGCCTCCTGTTCCCATTTATGTGGGCTTCATATTGTTCTCAGGAGTAGTGTAATGAATACATACTGTATGTCCTACATATATATATATTTCTCTGGATTCCGCATTTGGGAAACACGGCTTTAACTTGTCATTTCAATTGTTCCGCGTGTCTCCCAAATGCGGTGGTCTGTATTGTGACGGAATAAACTGCATTGTTACGTGTCTCCCAAACTTGGGATCCAGTAAAATATATGTATATATAAAGTGCGTCCCAATAAAAAGTTGGAAAAAGTCTACCCAAATAAATGTTTCAATATATTATAAGGAAATTGTCTTACCTGTGGATAGCTTAGGGTCTCTTCTATCAAATGACACAAAAATGTCAACCAATATTCTACGCTTGGGAGAGCAAAAGCCATTTTTGTGACAGGATGCGAAATCCAGACTTGACAAGAATTATATTGGCTCTGGCTGGTATTAGCCAAGCTGAGAGTCATGAAAAGGCTTAGAAATTTCCATATTCTGGTCAATAAAAGGCAATCTATGAAATAAAAGGCTTTTTTCTCTGTATGTCCTTTGCAAGATTTTCCCCATGCCTTTTGTAACACTGCCTCGCACTGAACGATGAGGGTTCTATATTCAAACGCCGTTTTCGGAGTATATACCTGTGCTCGATTTTCCGAAGTTGGGTCTGACTGATGGGAAGGCAGCGATATCACTGATTACACGTGAAGTGAGATGAAATGATAAACATCAGAATGTCGACATACATACCACACAAAGGTAACTCACGAAGTCCATCTCTTCCTGACTGTGTATGGAAACCAAGTCTACTCGTCCTGTCTCGATGATGATTCCTCGGCAATTCGCCAAGGCTTGGTCGAAGTTTACTTCATCGGGAAAGTAACGATAGCAGCCGCCTTGGAGGTAGAGCCAGGATTCGGGGCAAACCCACTTGTCTGAAATCAGCGTAAAGATAATCCTTTATAAAATCCCTTAAGACTATCTGTACTTTTGAATTTGCACGCTCAAATACTAAGTTTATATTTATACATTAAATAGTATGAATTATCGACTTGAGACCCCAACCTGGTACATCTTAGTGTACATTTTACATACAAAAGAAAAATGTGTCCATTCCCTGTGCCTATTAAAGGGATACGCCACCGGACTGCCGTGGGGAAAGTCAGGATTGCGTAAGCCCCATTCACTCGTAGACAAAGTTTGTGCGTCGAACGCGTCCGTTGGACCATGGGATTTCATTTCGACTGCACGAAGCCGACCGAATCTAGCACGAGAGCTCGAGCTCAGGCGGAGCGTGCATGGTTGCGCGGTGACCAGTCTATCCGAGGTTTGCGCCCCGCGGGGCAACGGAATGATCAGGTAACGATCACGGTGTCCTCTCACGGCATTAAAACGTCCAAAATCTGCGGTTGAGTATCCCTTTAACTTTGCGGCTGCACCGATCCCCCCCCCCCCCCCCCCCAATTCAGACGGTCCTGGATCCCTAGTTGTGCACAGTGTAGTATTATTTAGGAACTAATCTAAAGATCAGTGTAAAATTAATTGTATTGTTGTTATCACTATTTTTATTTCATTTTAAATACGTAAATTACAGTTTTTCAATATTTTTAGATACAGGCCTGCTTTAAATTATATTTTGTACACGTTTTGTAGAGACATCATTTTGAATGATAGCTATGAATGGTAACAGCCAATCACACACTATAGCGCAATTTCGTCACTTTCCGCATAACATGGCGGCGCCCATGTCCGTGCCAGATCGTCGCAAGTCCATGTTTTAAGATTGAATTTACTCAAATATGGTACATCAGATTTGTGACATGTTTGGATCATTCAAACAAGTACAATTTTAGTTTGTAAACGCTTGATAACAATGTTTTGACCTTCATTCTCCTTTAAAAAAAACAGCATAGGGTAGAAAGCTTATTAAGTTATTATCGGTTTAATGAATTTATATTATAAATAAGAACCAAGTAAAGTCTTGGGCAATATCATAATTTCAAGAAATTGGACAGAATACCGGCACAAACCTGATACACACAAGGATACAAAAACAAAACAGGGATAGCAAAGGAGAAAATAAGGATGAGGAGAAGAATAGGGAAGGAGAGAAAGAGAAAGACAGAGAGAGAGCTTGGAACATACATTAAATGAGTGTCACGTGTGAATAATAATTTGTTTGAGCTTGTGTTTAAACAGTTATAAAATGAAATTTGAGTTAGATCAGAGGGAAGCGAGTTCAAAATCGCAGGAGCTTGATTTCAGCAAGACTATTATGCATTTTCTGCATTTACATCCCATCGATTATTTTTCTCATTTCGAGTATTATAATTGTGTATTGCACTGTTAATTAATAATTACAAACATATCGGATATGGTATTAGGAATCTGACCTGTTTTATTCCAATCGTTTAACTCATAAACTTTTAGAATATTCAGTTTCTTGAACAATGGTCTAGAATGGGTTTGATAATAAAACAATGTTATAATTAGTGCGGAAGATGTTGATCATCGTGGTAGTACAATAAGAGTAAAAGTTGATCTGTTGTCACACGATGTAGCAAACGAGGGTTGCGACGTTCCGACGGCTAACTGCTAGTTTTCGTCAGGCAATATGAACAATCGCCGCTGCAAGCGCCTTTTATAGCGTAAGCTACGTTCCGAGGGAGCCGGAACCGCCGCGCTGCTATTGGTCCGTGAAACCGACCAATCAGAAGCCGCGGACTGAGCGATCGGTGAGCGAGATGCTGACGTCGGGGAAAATCCCGGCTGTGCTGCTGGCGGGCTACTGGCTACTGGCGGGCGAAATGTAGACGTCGGACGGAGGGCAACGGTAGGGGGCGCATGTCGGCGGATGGTGGGGAGCCATTCCTCCGGGATGTCAATGCCGTTATCTCTATTGATATTATTGGGGTGTAAACGGATTTGGATAGCTTCTTTAACACGCCGTGTGTACCAGTGCTTATCCCGCGCTACGCAACTTACCTCATCCCAATTGGGAGGGTGCTGTGCGCTCCAAGCATGCTCAGCGACTGCCGAACTATCTACGCGACGGTGCTTGACATCTCTGTGGTGTTTTAGCATTCTTTCGTTTACGGGTCTACCTGTTTCGCCGATGTAGACCTTTTCGCAAGTCCCGCATGGGATCTTGTAGACAACGCCGTCGAGTCTGCCGGGTAGCGTGGGTCCGCGGCTTCTGATTGGTCGGTTTCACGGACCAATAGCAGCGCGGCGGAATAATAGCAGCGCGGCGGTTCCGGCTTCCTCGGAACGTAGCTTACGCTATAAAAGGCGCTTGCAGCGGCGATTGTCCACATTGCCTGACGAAGACTAGCAGTTAGCGGTCGAAACGTCGCAACCCTCGTTTGCTCCATCGTGTGACAACAGATCAACTTTTACTCTTAATGTTATTATTCTTACAATCCTTTTCTGTAAAATATATAAACAGTGAATATCGGGCCCAAGATATATTGCAGTAAGTAAGAATTATTTTATTATGTGGTATAATCAGCTTAAGCTTAAGCATACATACCACAAGAGAGTCCGTAGAATTGGACGGTACAGATGCAATCAAAGCCATGGAGAGTCTCCGTGCAGGTACCTCCATTTTGGCAGGGATAAGATAGACAATCTGTACGTAAAGGCAAAGTTGAAGTTAGAAGATTGAAGATTATTTGTTTCGCTTTTACATACAAAAGCAATGTTTAATGCACTGTAAATAGGTAGAAGGCTTCGAGTGATATAGGTATACGGCGGGCCAAAAATAAAGTTACATGTGAGAAGCCAAATAAAAAGCACAGACTGTAAAAATGATTAGGCCCCCGTATTGGGTAACATTACAAGTAAGTTTAATTAATATGCAATAAAGAGCGAAACAGAATAGAAGTTCATGTATCGGATTCACTAAACGTACAAGGAGAACAATCTCATAATGTGGATTAAAGAAGAAGACGAAGGAGAAGAAGAAAGAGTAGCAGAAGAAGAAGAGGAAGAAACAAGAAAGAGAAAATTATAAAGGCCGGACAGTGAAACACTAAAAAATCGCTATGGTCATGAACCTGTGCTATCCAACAAGAGCTCTGGAGTTGCGAATACAATGTGCCTCATGTTCATTTAACACGACCTCGGTTTCTATTATATGTCCACAAAAAATATTTTCTGTTGATATTGTTTTAACGCTTATTATGGCCCAGTCGTATAGAGCAGTGGCTTATTGAGGGGGAGGGAATTCCGGCCCGTGCCCACTCCCCCCCCCCCCCGAAAGAAAAGTACAGTAGCCTATACCATACCATTTATGATGGTATAAGTATATCCACGGTAAGAAAGGCATGTTAAATTGATATAGACTCTAACGTTAGATACAAATTAACTGCAAACTTTAAACTAATTATCGTAATTTTCAACTTGAAAATTATGCAGTACATATGGAGGTCCTATGGGTCGTGGAGGGATAGCTTTGACCGCCTGCTTTAATAGACCAATTGGTTATTACACCAAATGGTGATATACCAAACGGTTATTATACCAAAATGGTAATTGGACCAAGTGCTAATTAGACCAAGTAATTATTATACGAAATGACATTAGACCACATGAAGTTAGGCGAACTGTTAATGGACCAAGTTATTGATGGACCAAATGGGTATTGGACTAATTGGGTTCATATCGTTTGATGATTAGACCAAATTTTAATTGGAACAATTGATAATGGACCAAATGGTAATTGGACCAGTTGATAATGGACCATATGGTAATTGGACCAAACGAAATGGATATTGGCCATACTTTTCATTGAACGAAACGTTGTTGGACGATATGTTGATTCGACCAAAAGTTTATTGGACCAACTGATATAAGACCAAATAATGTTAGACCATATGATGATTGGACCCAATTGCATTGGACCAAATTGTAATAAAACAAATACTCTGCACACCACTGGCGTACATAGATGAGTATTTGGATCTACACGCACCTGTAGTATGAACGTTTGGTGCCAATTTTAAGATATTTCTAGTCTTATGTCGAGTATCAGGGCATTTGAAGAGCAATGTATTCATAGTGAAAAATAGATTCTGAAATATTGGCCGGCCAGAGAATTATTAAAACGTAATGTCTTGAGATGTTATCTTCTAGTTCTAAAAGGAAAAAAATGAAAATCGTTGGTTGTACAACAGCTGACTGTGATATTTAAAAATGTTACAATTCAAATTTTTCATATACTCTCTTGCCTAAAGACATTTTTTCCGAAAGGTGTAACCAGTTATATCAAGGAATTGAATATGGTTTGGCTTCCAACCTACCTGGGAGTTTGCAGATTATTATTTTTGCGTCAATATTATTCATCTTCGGCCACCCACCGTCTTTAATGGCCATTGATTTGGGTGCCAAAGTGAGACTATCTCCATTCGCCGTGGTGACTGTGCCACACAACTGATTTTCCAAAGGGTTACACATGCCGTCAAGATTGCTGACAGTGGACCCCTGCACTTCTGTCAATCAAGGATAAAGAGGTGAATTAACAATACACATACGCACACCAACGCAAGAGCTCACACACACACACACCCCACATGTGTGTGCACACACATGTTTCCTGTTTGTGTGTAAGGGTGTGCGCACGCACATACACACAAACAGGAAACAACGCCCTTTCATATTGTCTGGTGAAAACTACCCAGTTATTGACAGAACATTGATATTAACCTTATTAGCCCATCACCACAACCCCCACCATGCACCACTACCACAACAGCAACAACATAGAGAAACCAAGGACAATGTATATGTGCCCAAAGTAATGGTTTATAGCATCTCCTGAAGCAGCATCTATAGCATTAGACTAGATAATTCTATGTATCCGGTAAAGTAAACTACATGTATGACGTTCCTCAGGTCGTCAAACTAATTACTGTTTAGATTAAAGCACTAGCTATTCATAAAAGCGTGGTCATGCAATGATGCAGAAATAGCTTCCGGATTTCAAAGGCGATCGGAACAATAAATAAATAATGCATTCAGTCCGTTGCATTATGATTGAACTATATGAAACAAAGAACATCGTAGCCTTTATGATGAATAACATAGCAAAACGCAATATACAGCTGCACGGTTGCCATTAGGCTAACTTATACAAATAAGAATCTTGATGGGTAAGGTTTGAAAAGCTTTTCCTATGAAAAATCCTACGCTGATGCCCAAAATGTTACTGTTATTGACCTCACTCATGACATTCTGGAAACATTGGTCACTTTTTTGCTAAAGATTGACCAACGATATCATTCCTTCTTTGTCTGAATCGTGATCAGATTTGTAATGTGAATCATTTGTGAGTGGGTTTGGGCATCCAAAATCCCATTAGATAGGTGTAAAGATTTTAGAACATTCTGTTATGTAGATGTATCTCAACAATTTTGAACATTTTGGGTCATTTAGGCCACTTAAAGCCTCATTGACCATTTGGATCTAGAAAATCGAAAATACTGAGCTGCACGGTTTCCATTGGGCTTTCTTATTTAAAAAAAATAATTTTGATGCGGAAGGTTTGAAAAGCTCATCCCATGTTTTACGCTGATCCTAGAATATTTAGTCTCATTGACCTCACTCATGATATTCTGGTCATAATGGTCACATTTTGGCTAAAAATGACCAACGATATCATTTCGTCTTTGTCTGTTACTAATCAGAACAAATTTGTAATCTGAATATAAAAGTGGGTGGGTTTGGGCATCGAACTTGTAATTAAAAAAATAATTTTTATTCCAGTACAATTTATTAATTGGATGTATCTAAATTGCTTTGGCAATTTCTGTCATTTTGGCGAATTTCGCCACTGTGACCCACGTTGATCATTTGCATAATTTTTATTAGATACTTGGAATGTTTCGTTTGGGCATCCTAACTAAATATGAATTGCCATTTTGGTCAAAATAGCCTTGATGGAAAAAATGTCGGAACCGTTGAAATATAGAACTTATCGTCCTCGAAGCAACATATATTTTCATTAAAGTAGATATTCAAAGAAAATCACAAATATGGCAATTAATGTATCACTAGAAACTGGGAAGCTTACAGATGGCAATCGTATAAGTTTTATGTTAACTGCGTATCTGATGATTATAAAAACAACACAAATAAAAGCTCTTCTCAGCATCTGGAATATCCGAGGATTCGCCAGAAATATAGCGATGTTTTGATGTCGTCACACTCGGGATCGCTCCTGCTTAAGCAGACGACGTCCTATAATGAATGAACGTAATTGCAATGCAATTATTTATCAAATTATAAAGAGTTTGGTGTATTTAAACATGACCTTATTTCACACCATTAAAAAGGGAAAATGAAACTGATTCTGATAGCTAAAACCGTTTGATTGTAAATACACAGGAGCAGGGTCAATGATCAAAGAAATAAACCCCACTTTCAAATTGAAAAGCCCTCCGAATAATATCAGGATGGTATTCGTTCCCTCTTGAAACGCCGAACATGCCCCGGTGCAAGCAGCTGAAAATACAATGGCGTCTTATTTTGTTTACAAGTGACTGATTCCTTTATTTTTTTAACGCTGCATTTTTCATCAAAATAATACCATACACGAAGTTAAGAGTGAGGCAACAGACTAACATTAAGACTGACGCTAGTGAAGGAAGAGAAATAAGTGAAGAGGAGATGACAAAATAGGCTCTGAAAAATGTGTAAGATGTTATGGGACATCGTCTGCTTAGACAGGACTGGTCCATGGTGTGTCGTCACATATCTCAGCAGCGTTCGAGGAGCTCTTCAGCTGCTATATCGAGGGCTGTATTTTACCGTTTTATAATTGATAATAATCATTACTTCAAATGTTTCCAAGCGTTGAATTTGGATAACCTTGTTTAATTTATGCCATCTATGCAATAATAAGTATTAAGCCAGTATTTAAAATCATTAAAGTTCTACTTTAAGAAGTTGGGTGTCAGACCCCCATCCTCGTATGATTCTTTACCTGATTTGGACCTTATCAGCTGGACGTTAAAGGGGTCAAATTTACCACATTGTTGTTAATAGGGTCATGAAAACCACCTTTACATCAATGAGGCTCATTTTTACAAGAATTATGTATATTAAATCCTCGTTACCCATCATTCAAACGAGCCTTCTATCTTTTTTCATGTGATATCAACACCACCACCGCCCCCTCTCCAACGTGAAAAAGAGAAAGAAAGAAAAAACCCATAACTAACCAGATGGACAAGAATGTCATGAGTGAGGTCAACAAAGAGCAAGTGCTATCGTTGGTAATTTCGGGGCCAAAAAATTGACCCTTGTGACCAGAATGTCATGAGTGAAGTCAATAAGACATTTCTGGAACCAGCGCAAAATTAGACATAGGATGAGCTTTTCAAGCCTTCTCCGTCAAAGCTCACATTTTGGCCGGAAGCCCAGTAGAAGCCTACTAATTCTAGTTTGTATAGGAAATTATACAAATGGTCAATGTGGGTCAAAGTGGCCAAAATGATCGGGATATGGTCAAAATGGTTAAGATACATCAATATATCTTGAATGATCACACATTTTTAATTAGAATTTGATGCCAAAACTCACCTACAAACGATTCAGGTTAAACATTTGAACACGTTGCAGACAAAGAAGGAATGATATCGTTGGTCATATCTTCTTTTATTTATTTATTTATTTTTTTTTTTTTTTTTTGGGGGGGGGGGCCAAAAAGTGCCCCTTGTGTCAGACCAAAAGGTCACGAGTGAGGTCAATAAAAATGAACATTTTTGGAACCAGCGTAACATTTTACATAAAATAAGCTTTACAACCCTTCCCCATCGAAATTCCTATTTGGGTGGGGAAGCCCTGTTGAAGCCTTGAAGCTCACTTATTCCGGGTTTTTAAAAAAAATAGGCAAATGGTCAAAATGGGGTAAAAGGGGCCAACATGACCAAAATGGTCAGAACGGTATAACCAAATTGATTGTTCTGGGATCAACGCACATTTATGCATTCAATGTGGAAGTCATAACGTCCTCTTCAGATGATTCTGATTACACTTCGCATCAGATTATGGACAAAAAATTACTTAAATTGTCATTTTGGGCCAAAAGGTGGCCTTAAAGGCCAATCCAACCTTAGTAATAAACTTGATTAGCAAGAAAGCAGAAAAATAAGAAGAACATGATGGTGAAAGTTTGAAAGAAATCGGACAAAGTATCAGTGGCGGCACCAAGGGGGCCCCCCCCCCAGTTGCCCCCCCCCCCACAATAATTTTCGGAGTAAAAAAAATAAAAGGGTGGAAATTTTTTTTTGTCCGCCCTTGCACCCCCAACATTTTCTTTTGCCCCCCCCCCCCATTCCCCCCCCCCCCCCACTTTAAAAATCCTGGTGCCGCCACTGCAAGGAATAAGAAAGTTATGGATGTTTGAAAATGGAGATGACTACATCTATGCGAATCTCAAATTGGCAATTTGGTGAGTCGATTGTGACAGTCTTGTGGACATCTCTCCTGTTTGTCGTACACAAAAATATCATTAATTTGCGGTTTTCTCCGAAGCGCATGTACCCTCGGGGCAGTACTCAAAATATGTTGCAGATAGCATATTGTTATGTCCTCATTAAAGAAAAGGACCTTACTGAGTAATACATATTTTTTTAATGACATTTTAGTCATTTTTTGTGTTGGAGCAAATGGGGGAGTTGTCCACAATTTCATCACAGGGACATTACCTATTCAGCCAATTTGAAATTCCCGTAGGTATAACTTTCAAAAATTCATATCTTTCTTATTGCTTGTCCGATTTCGTTCAAACTTTTTACCAATCTGCTTCTTTGATGTTCCTCTTTCTTTCAGAACAACTGCCATTAAGGTTGCATTTCCCTTTAATGATCACTCCCTTGTGCGCGTGTGTGTGTGTGTGGGGGGGGGGGGGGGGTCATTAACACCTCTTTTACTAGAACCACGGCACATTTTTACATAGGATAGGCCTGTCAAACCTTCTTCGCTGATAATAACGATTGAGATAAATACCCCTGCCCAGAAGTGAACAAAATGGTAATTCTGGTCATTTTGGGCCCCCAAGATGGCCAAAATGACCGAAATGTAGGGTAATTAAAACTGACAGTTTTGGAATCAGCGCGAATTTTCCCTCGGATAAGCTTTCAAACGTTCCGCAGCAAAAATTCTGATTAAAGCCCCCTATCCCCTGCAATTTAGGATAAAAAACCCCTTAATTTTGATTGTGACAAAGTGCTTAGATGGAAACTTTTCTTATCAACTCTAGATATTTCATTCACTGACACAAAGAGAATGCGACATTTGAAAAAAAAAAATCAGGTGTTTTTTAATGTAGCTAAAATGATGATTTAATATGTTTGTTTGTTTTTGTTTTTACAAAACGTCACATATCCAAAAACTTATTTCTCTGTGAAACGCAATATATGTATATGCACGGATTTAGTTCAGTAAAATGATGTTTATTAATCTACAGTTTAAAATAATTCAAATTAATGTTTGCTTCCGATACTGTTAAAATGTCAGGAATCGGTGAGGCGAGTAGCCACATACAGTGCGTATCAAAGGTATACCCAAATCCGGTAGCTTCTAAAGTTATAACCTCAATGAGCATGACATTCATTTAAGAGCAACTTATATTCTGTCTAATGATATACGGGTGACTGAGCCGCAGGTTTTTCAAAAAGTATTGTCAAAATCATCTTGTACCAAGTTCGGGCTGAAGCAACGAATGTATGTTATTTCAGTTTGAAAACGATTGATGAGTTATTTCAATGACTGATCTTATGTATTTGAATAGAAAATGTGTTAATGTCAAGAAAACGATTATTTAGAACACAATTTAGGATATTTTCTTTACTATGATGACCACAAAGTTAACTTCATCCGCATCCTTTGTTTAAGATAACCTTTTTTAATTTATTGATTCATTCAAAATTCATGAAAGTCTATTTTCAATTACTTTGAAAATTTTAAAACACATACATCCATCTTCGTATTTTTTTAAAGGTCAGTAAACATTTGTGTCCATGTACTATTCGAGAAACACCACTTATGCACCCTATGCAGGTGTAATGGTGCAGTGGACAAATGGGCTGAGAGTTTTTAATTATCATGATACGAGAGGTTAGAAGGCTGTTAACTCTTACTGTGCCAAGGGTTTTAGCTCTCTTCAAAGTTTTACCAAAATGTGATCAATGCTTACTTTTCAAATGTTTCCACTTCATTAACCATCTATCATTTCACAAAATATTATGTACATAATTTGTAGGAAATTTATTACCATTTCTTATGATACCAAACATATTACTTTACCCAACTTTATGTATAAGAATTATTGAAAATTACATTTGAGTTTCTTTTCTGTCCATTATTTTTGGTTTCTCATTTGTTTACTATTGTTTAATGTTGAAGTAAGGTAATATCTTTTTTTTTAATCTGCAATTTTCTCTGAAAATTTCTATGGTAGCATATGATTATAATCATATATTTAGAATACTTGATTTATGCTAAAAATGTTGATATACATTGACCACCATATACCTTCCTGTGGTCGAGCAATTGGTGAATGAAAATGACAAGTCAATCTGTCACATATACGTGCCATCGGCACTGAAAGAGTTAAATAAACTTAAATTATCATGTGGATTGAAACAAAGTCATGTGAAACTTAGATACACTGGATCACACGAAACAATAAAGCATTGAATCACGAAAGAGAGTTAAACTCTTAAAAGTATTTTACACTAAAGTAACACATTCATATGGATTGACCCACATTCGTTGCATCAGCCCAAACTTGGTACAAGGCTGGTAATCAGTGATAAGTGGCAGAAAAGTCATGAATAAGGTATCATTGGAAAAAAAAACCCAAGTTATTCTTCGCCATAAAATCATTAGCTTATGGTCTCCTTTATTACATGACACCTAAGTATATGGCATTATTTTATGTTTGAGTGAACAAATGCCACTTTTGTGAAAAGGTGCAAAATCCAGACTTGACAAGAATTGGCACAGTTTAGAGTCATGTAAAGGCTTACAAATGTTCATATTTTGCCAGTAACATACAATTCATGAAAAACAGGTTTTGTTTCCATGTGTACTTACGTATCTCATTAAAGTAGCTATTGAAAGAAAATCACAAATATGGCAATTAATGTATCACTAGAAACTGGGAAGCTTACAGATGGCAATCGTATAACTTTTATCAACTGCGTATCTGATGATTATAAAAACAACACAAATAAAAGCTCTTCTCAGCATCTGGAATATCCGAGGATTCGCCAAAAATATAGCGATGTTTTTATGTCGTCACACTCGGGATCGATCCTGCTTAAGCAGACGACGTCCTATAATGAATGAACGTAATTGCAATGCAATTATTTATCAAATTATAAAGAGTTTGGTGTATTTAAACATGACCTTATTTCACACCATTATAAAGGGAAAGTGAAACTGATTCTGATAGCTAAAACCGTTTGATTGTAAATACACAGGAGAAGGGTCAATAATCAATGAAATAAACCCCACTTTCAAATTGAAAAGCCCTCCGAATAATAGCAGGATGGTATTCGTTCCCTCTTGAAACGCCGAACATGCCCCGGTGCAAGCAGCTGAAAATACAATGGCGTCTTATTTTGTTTACAAGTGACTGATTCCTTTATTTTTTTAACGCTGCATTTTTCATCAAAATAACACCATACACGAAGTTAAGAGTGAGGCAACAGACTAACATTAAGACTGACGCTAGTGAAGGAAGAGAAATAAGTGAAGAGGAGATGACAAAATAGGCTCTGAAAAATGTGTAAGATGTTATGGGACATCGTCTACTTAGACAGGACTGGTCCATGGTGTGTCGTCACATATCTCAGCAGCGTTCGAGGAGCTCTTCAGCTGCTATATCGGGGGCTGTATTTTACCGTTTTATAATTGATAATAATCATTACTTCAAATGTTTCCAAGCGTTGAATTTGGATAACC
The DNA here is from genome assembly GCA_025617745.1 of Heliocidaris erythrogramma. NCBI lineage: Eukaryota > Metazoa > Echinodermata > Echinoidea > Camarodonta > Echinometridae > Heliocidaris > Heliocidaris erythrogramma. The sequence goes on along the minus strand of CM046863.1, from coordinate 47,276,101 downwards.
TTGTTTAATTTATGCCATCTATGCAATAATAAGTATTAAGCCAATATTTAAAATCATTAAAGTTGTACTTTAAGATTATTATGCTACAGTGAGCAAATACCTACTTTATTTGGGTGTTTTGAATGATTTAGGTCAGTTTTTAATTCAAGCTGGCTTTCTCTGTAAACCATAGAGTTTTGATGGGATATGTGAGAACATCCAAAAAGCTAAGCACATCCTTTCATAAATTGCCTTTTAATCACCAGAATATGAAAATTTTTAAGACTTTCAAGACTTTCAACATTGCTGATACCAGCAAGAACCAATTTTTTGTCAATCATGGATTTGGCACCATTTCACAATAATGGCCTTTGCCCACTCATGTTAAAATTATTATCATTCGAGGTTTAGGTGTTATTTGATAGGAGAGACCCTAAGTTATCCATAGGCATGACAAATTCGTCACGTAATTTTGAAAATGTTCATGTGGGGAGACTTTTTTTCAAATTGTCAACTTTAAACGGTTCTCAAAAAATGGTTAATACCAGCCAGAACAGAATATGCCAATTCTTGTCCAGTCTGGAATTTGCATCCTTTCGCAAAAGTTATTTGTGCTCACTCGAGTTTAAAATATCGTGAGGCTTTTTTGTGTCATTTGACAGAACAGACCCTAAGCAATCCACAGGTATAATACTTTCCGACAAATATTTTGAAACATTTATTTGGGAGACTTTTTGACTGTTAACTTTATTTAAGACGCACTGTATAAGGCCTGGATTTTTTTTATTGATTTATTTATTTATTTATTTTTTTTTATTTTTTTTTTTTTTAAATTTATTTATTTATTTTTTTTTTTATTTATTTTTTTTTATTTATTTTTTTTTTTTTTTTGGGGGGGGGGGTCGGTGGAGCGAAATATTAGAAATATTTTGATTTTCTTAAACCGACAGAGATGGAACTAGGCGTGGAATATCCATTAGTTAATGGCCAGTCGGTGTAAGAAAATTAAATTAGGTTTCCGTGTGTAGTTGTCGCAGATGATTAGCTGTCCTAATATCGTATATACCATGTTGAAGATTTATTGCATAGAGACAGTAGATTTGTTAGTCACCTAAATCGGTTAAAGAACTGTATCCCTTTTTCACGCCGAATCCTTTTTACAAATAATAAAGTGAGCAATGACGTGACTCGCGGGGGGGGGGGGGGTATATTAAAAATAGAGGGATAATTCACTCTCTTCTTTTAAAAGAACACTCTGAAATTAATCGATATTAAATCACTTTAAAAAAAAGTGATCACTGACGTAAATCTTGAGGAAGTTAAAATGTGAAAATCCAGTCATTTTTTTTTTGTAGAGCATAGAATTATATGGATACAAGGATAAGCAGAAGAAACTATTCTCCTCCAAATAGAGAAAATGGAAACTTGTTTTTCTTGAAATAATAGACCTTAATATTTGAAAATGATTTTATTCAGGTCGCATGAACAATATGTAATAATCTTATAATTATTTCAATATAATCAGAAGTTTATAGGAAACGGTACAATATTTCCAATCTCACCTGAGTATACGAAGTTACTGAGAGCAAGGTGTATTACAATAACCCTAAAGATCATGGTGCATACCATCCTTTGTGGAGAACACCAGCAAAAAAGTGGCAAAAGTGTCTCGATGTTAAATGCAATGGAGAAATAACAGACCACAATATTCCACCAGGGCTTGAGTGGGTCATGAGAAAAGAAAGAGATGGTGTCGTGAGAAGAAAGAGATGGGGTCGTGTGCAGAAAGAGGAAGATTTACAATAAAAAAGGGTGGCTTAATTACGTTAGCTTAATTATAGTGCTAATGTAATTAATCCGGGAAGCGTGGAAGAGAGAGCGGGAGAGAGAGGGAGAGAGAAACCCAAAATGGTCAGTATTCCATACGCTTGAGATATAAAACGTGTACTATGGTGATAGGGTATTGTAAAGCCGAGACGTCATTTGCTGACATTAGGGACTTTTCGATTTTTGCATGTTCACCATGGGAGGCTTATAAGTTAATGAGGAATAAAGTTACTAACATGATAAAAGTTACAAAGAAAAAATATTTTGAAGATACTTTTGGTAATGTTTCTGGTAATATGTGTAAAACATGGAAAATTATAAACAATACATTAGGCCGTAAGAATAAGAGCAAAGTTCCAGATAGTATGAAAGTTGATGGAGAAATTGTTGAAGATAGAAGAATAATAAGTGAAGCATTTAATAAATATTTGTATTGGTCCAAAATTATGTCAAGAAACATGTAATAATGATTATGGTATTGAAGATGCAATAAAGTATGTAAGTAAAAATGATAGAACTGCATATTTTTTACCAATTTCAAATAAAGAAATTATAGATATTGTAGATAATTTGAAAGGCAACACCAGCCCAGGCTATGATGGTATTGAAAGTAGAATTGTTAAGCGTGTTATTCATATTATTGCTAATCCATTATGTTCAATATTTAATGCATCTCTTGCCAATGGGATTTTTCCAGATGAGCTTAAAATTGCAAAAGTCACACCTGTTTTTAAAGGAGGAACACCAGATGCCTTGACAAATTACCGACCCATCTCAGTCTTGCCAATCTTCTCTAAAATATTAGAACGCTGTATATATAATCGTCTGTTATCTTTTATATCTGAGTGCAATATTTTGACCAAGAACCAATATGGGTTCAGAAAAGGACATTCTACCTCTACAGCAATGACTGAGTTTTTACATATAGTTACAAGTGCAATAGACAACAAAAAAACGGGGGCATCTCGTTTTTCCGAAGGTTCGTTTTTCCGAAGGTTCGTATTTCCGAAGGTTCGTATTTCCGAAACACTAATTTCCCATGCCTGGGGGTTCATAATTCCGAAAATGAAAAAGGGTTCGTAATTCCGAACATTTGTTGCATTATTCCGAAGGTTCGTTATTCCGAAGGTTCGTTTATCCGAAGGTTCGTTTATCCGAAGGTTCATAATTCCGAAAATGAAATAGGGTTCATATTTCCGAAGGTTCGTATTTCCGAAAATGAAAAAGGGTTCATAATTCCGAAGGTTCGTATTTCCGAAAATGAAAAAGGGTTCGTATTTCCGAAAATGAAAAAGGGTTCGTATTTCCGAAAATGAAATAAGGTTCGTATTTCCGAAAATGAAAAAGGGTTCGTATTTCCGAAAATGAAATAGGGTTCGTATTTCCGAAAATGAAATAAGGTTCGTATTTCCGAAAATGAAATAAGGTTCGTATTTCCGAAAATGAAATAAGGTTCGTATTTCCGAAAATGAAATAGGGTTCGTATTTCCGAAAAATGTAATAGGGTTCATAATTCCTGGTAAAAAAATGCAAATTCATCAGGAGCAGAGGTGTAGCAACGGGGGGGGGGGGGGGGGGGGGGGGGTTGGGGTGAGGGCACGCCCCCACCCCTCCCTCATCGGATGGCGAAAAAATAAGAAAAAAAGAAAGAAAATGGAATAGGAAAGAAGACGGTTGGACCCCTTCCGGCAACCCCCCCCCCCCCCCAAACCTCTTCCACCAGCGGTGTCTTAGATTAGCTTTAAGATTATTCTAAAAGACTTGTGCCTCCAATGGTGCCAGTGCTCCCACAATGGCTAGACTCTAGCTACGCCACTGTTAAAGGGAAAATTAGGGTAACGATAGGATATTATGGTTTTAATTGCCATCTTCAAAAAGCGGATCTCTTTTCGATGAAAAGCACCTCCCCCACCCCCGCAATGAATAAAAAAATGAAATGGAGACACAAAACTGGGAAGGTTTATAAAAGAGGAGAGGAGAAGAGAAAAGAGACGAAAATAAGAGGACGAGATTAGAAAAATCGAATAAGTGTTTGTATGTGTGTGTGTGTGTGTGTGTGTGTTGTGTGCGTGTGTGGAGGTGTCGTAGTCGAACGGTTTACAGCGCTTGACTGGAACGCGAAGGTTGGGGGTTTGATCCCTGTTACGGCACCTATGGCCTTTTTGTTGTAAAAATATGATAGCAACTTTCCTTTTTTTTAATTTACGAGCGCGCGAAGCTAGCGACCAAAAATAATTGTGCCTTTCCGTTGTGAAAAATCATAAAAATAACATATTTCGGCATATAATGACTGGAATATGAGGATATTCGGGCACCCCACTCGCTGAATATGAGGTGTGAGTTGCCGGAATATCGGCACTTTCAAAATCCGGGGGAGGGGGGTTGGCTGCAGCAGCCCCCCTTCTCGTACGCCTATGCCTAGGCCTATGTTAAGTACACATTGATTTTAACTTGCGATTGTTTCAAATAAATCGCTTCACCTCCTTATAAGGCGGAGCACTGGTTGATAAAAGCCATTAATTTAGGTCAGAATGTTTTCTTCTCCATGTGTAATTCCTTATTTCTATTTTTTACGAAGAGGATTGTTTTACTGTCAATGTCTTTTAGTGTTTTGTAATTCGTTATGCTTGTAAAAGTTATTTCAGACTTCAGGTCAGCGGTTGTAACTGTTAAAAACGCAGACTGTGCAGTAAAATGAAGCAACAATTTATTATGCTGTAAGCAGCTGTATAAAATGAAAGATTTTCATCCATGTTTAGAAATGATGGTATTTTGGCAAAGTTAAAGAACATGTTCAATGATTTTAATCTATTTATGCGGCATAGATAGTTAGGATTATTCCCTGTATGATAATTATTTTAGCCCGACTGAAAGAACTTAACATTTTGATCCACTATTCATCAAATTTGGTTGTATGTTGCTTTTAATCATTATCATTATATTCAATTAGCGATTGCACCTGACCTATATACTTACACATAATATGCCAGTATAAAGAGTTAATTTTATTCTTCAGATGCAATGTGCTACATAGCAGTGGCTTTAACATTTTTGTTGTTGCTCACTTGTTATCTTTCTTTTCTTGAATTTGGTTTTCTTAAGAAGTAGCTGCTGCACGGCTTTTGTAAAGTTCTGTTGGAATTGTAAAGTGTTTGAAAACTATCTGCGTCATTGATCATTTCAGATATGCGGCAAACAAAATGCTGTATAGTTGTGTAAGCAAGGTCATTACTTACAGCATACTATGCTGCATTTCATTCATTTACCTCTACAATTTAAGATTTTAATCTGTTTTAAGAAATGTTAATACTTTTGCAAGGTTAAAAAACATGCTCAATGATTTCAGTCTGCCCTGCTGCATAAATTGTTTAAGATATTTTGTATTATAGTTTGGTTTTACTTTTGTTTCCTTTTATGATAATCATATCAGCCTGATGATAAGACTCCTTCTTTAACTTGTTACGATCCATCTTTCTTCGGCTTTGGTTGTTTATGGTATCTATTCATTTATTTATTATTATTACTAGTATTATTTGTATTATTATTATTGTTATTTTTATAATTATCATTATTATTATTAGTAGTAGTAGTATTATCTGTTTTATCATTTTTATTATTACTAATATTATCAGTAATATAATTTTTATTATTGATAATATTATTGTTGTTGTTGTTATTATTGTTATTATTATTATTACAATTGTTATTATGAAGTGGACTACCCAGAATTACGATGACGATGTCATTTTGGATGGAGTTATGCGACCAGACTTAGATATTGCACCGGTTACTCTACTATTGCTTCTTTTATTTCCCTTGTCATGATCGTATAATTGGCCTATAGCCTATACGTATCAATAATATGCTTGTTATAATATGTTGTGCTACTTGCCAGGCTATTTATTAAACATAGCAGTGACTCCTTTATGAACTCTCTGTAATATTATGTTGTTGTTTTTATTGCTGTTGTTGTTTTGGGGACCGGAGGGGAGGGCTTGTAGAGTCATCTACAGAGCCATATTACAGACTTCGGCCAACTCGGTTTATTTGGGCACAACATGGCGTATATTCCTTTGTTTAGTGCTTGCCTAACAAAGCAACAAGTGCCATATTGCTACCTACATGGAGCCGAGTTGGCCAAACTCTGTAATAGATGGCTCTGAGGGCTAGGGATGCAGGACGCCCACACCTTATTTTTAGTATACACTTTTCATAGTATACTTTTTTAATCACAATTTATGTTGAATGTTGACGAAGTAATTACATCTTAAAGATAATAAAGTGTCAATGTTTGGCTCGCTGGAATCCAGCAGCGTGGTGCCCGAACATCCTTTTATTTTGGGAAGCGAGATGGTCGGCTATCCTTATCTGTGGGCGGGAAGGTACTCAAAATGTTATCGTTGTTTGGATTATCTGGTAACAAAATCATTATTCTATAGACAATATCTCCTTTTTTTTACTTGCTCACTAGCGCGTAAGATTTAGAAACGGAATAGTTTGGGACAGGGAACGCCCTTCATTAGGGCGAGTGAAGTGCCCAAATATCCCATATTCGGCAGCAGGGTTAAGTAATATTATTCATGGCTCATTATTACATGTTCTATATTTGTCTTTTGATGGCGAAATTGCATTTCCATTACAATAAAAAAAGGGTTTTATGTTTTTTTTTCTAACTCGCTTCGCTCGCTTGCAAATTGTAGAACGGGGAGTATGATATTCTGCCAAGAGGCATCAGCTCCCCCTTTCAAAAACATTACGTGGCCATTTTCTGCTTGTAAAGATCTACTTGGAACTTTGGTGTGTCTCATTTTCCAAAGCGGTATATACATTATATAACTAACTTCAAGCCAATTTCGTTGTAGCAAATTTAATCCGGAATCCGATCATTCACTTTCTTCAATACATCAGTATGTATTTTAATCACCGAAGTAATATCATTTTATGAGAAATGAAACATGTATTCCTGAGGCGCTCGCTCTCTACGCTCGCTCACAAATATTGGTTATTATAATAGGAACAATGATAATAATGATAATATTAATAATAATAACAATGATGATAATAATAATAATTATAATAATAATGATAATCATAATAATAATAATCATATTGATAGGAATTACGATAATATAATGGCTATTTCTCTGGATTTTATTATAATTGTTATCATCATTGTTATGATTATTGAGTACGAAATGAATATCTTTACACTTGGCCGTCTTTCCCCTCCTCCCTATCCGAAATACGGATTGACGCCGTATTCTCTGAATTTACAACCTTTTTTTCATTTTCGGAAATACGAACCCTTTTTCATTTTCGGAAATACGAACCCTTTTTCATTTTCGGAAATACGAACCCTATTTCATTTTCGGAAATACGAACCCTTTTTCATTTTCGGAAATACGAACCCTTTTTCATTTTCGGAAATACGAACCCTTTTTCATTTTCGGAAATACGAACCCTTTTTCATTTTCGGAAATACGAACCCTTTTTCATTTTCGGAAATACGAACCTCATTTCATTTTCGGAAATACGAACCTTCGGAATTATGAACCCTATTTCATTTTCGGAAAAAAGAACCTTCGGAAAAACGAACCTTCGGAAAAACGAACCTTCGGAGTAACGAACCTTCAAAATAACGAACCTTCGGAATTATGAACCTTCGGAAAAACGAACCTTCGGAAATACGAACCTTCGGAAAAACGACATGTAACCAAAAAAACAATGGTTGGTATCTTTTTAGATTTAAGTAAGGCTTTTGATACCTTGAATCATAAGATATTATTGTCTAAATTGCAGCAATATGGCATAAGAGGTGTTACTTTGAAAATATTTGAGCATTACCTATTAAATCGCCGACAATATACTATTTTGTCTAATGAATGTTCTGCCAAACAGTTGATAACATGCGGAGTTCCACAAGGATCAATCCTAGGACCACTACTATTCATTTTATACATAAATGATATTTGTAATGTATCTAATGTGCTCCAGTATATCCTCTTTGCAGACGACACAAGTATATTTATGTCCCATAGTAAAATTGATATTTTGCAGAGGAATTTTAATAATGAAATGAAAGGAGTATGTAAATGGTTTGAAATTAATAATCTCACTGTAAATATGAAGAAAACACATTTTATGATATTTGGTAAAAAACACACTTGTGTTAATAGTTTTGTTTTGCAATTAAACAATATTGATATAAAACAAGTTGCATGTACTAAATTTTTAGGAATAACAATTGATTCCTGTTTAAACTGGGAAGAACATATTGGTGGTGTCTGTAGCAGGATAGCCAAAGTTACTGGTGTTATGTACAGTCTTAAGTATTTGCCCACTAGTGTTTTATTAATGATATATAATACACTTATATTTCCGCTTTTGAATTATTGCAATGTCATTTGGGGAAATGCTGCAAAGTGTCGAACACAAAGACTACATTTATTACAAAAAAGAGCAATACGCATTATAAGTCATTCGCCATACCTTGCCAATACTAAACCATTATTTCTTAAGCATAAATTACTGACTGTAATGGATTTGAATAAGCTTCAAATTGCACTTTTTATGTATTCTTGCCAACATGACCTTTTACCAAATGCATTATCTTCGCACTTTCAACTTAATAGTAATGTTCATGATTATTTGACCAGAAACCTATCTAATTACCATCTATTCAAATTTCATTCTTCATTAATAAGGCAATCTATCTTTTATCAGGGTCCTCTTATTTGGAATTCTCTTTCATATGATTTGAAAAATTGTACCTCTTTATATGTTTTTAAACGAAAATACAAACAGTCATTGTTATTTCAGTATGGTATGGAATGATTTATATTACATGTCCTGTAGCTCTTTGTGTTTTTTGTTGTATGTTGTATTATGTTTAATCATGCTGTATTATGTTTTTCTTGTAAGTACTGAATTGTTGACACTGGGTTTTGCTTATATAAGGACTTTTCCTTTCTGCTGAACTCCATTTTCCCCTCATTTTTGTATTTATTTGTACGAGTATATTGTTTATATATGTTATTATGCATTTTATGAGTGGAAATAAATCTGAATCTGAATCTGAATCTGAAAAATCAGTTATCGACTGCTACGTGCGGTAATTCAGTGGACTGCTTTGTGTTAATGGTATACAAAGTACGTGAAGCGAGGCACCACGCTTTGTGCAAGAACGGTTCACTCGTCCACTGCCCTGTGGACGTACGCATTTTGGGTAGAAATCCTGGTCGTCCTCAAGGCAGTGGACGTGTGAGCCGCTCTTGCACAAAGCGTGCCTCGCTCCACCGACTTTCTATACCATTAACACAAAGCTTCAGTCCATTGAATTACCCGCACGTAGCAGTCGACTAGTGAACGTGCAAATCGAAAAGTCCGTATTATGACCGCTTCAGTAACTGGTACGGTCTGTTGCCCTTCATGAAAGAATGATATTGTTTATAAAGTGATTGTAAAATGAAGAGTGTGTATGGGTGAACAGGGTAATTGGTTAACCCGTTGACTACTGAATTATTTAACTCTCATATGCTTAATACAGGAGCCACGCGGCCCCCGTAGTGTTTGCGTTAATTGTCTTCACTGGCTAAATCGATTAGCGCAAGAAATGACGCAATCAAAATGACGCCTCGCGTGAAGCGGGCTTTGAGGTTTGAATAATGTTCCCACATAAAGTTAGGATAGGTTTCGTTTTACATTAGTGGAATTCTTCGGGATCTTATCGAAGAGAATGATGCAGGAGGTTTTTCCGGGGAACTGAAAGCCGTTCACCCAGTCATATATAAATATATAGCGGAGTGAATCTTATATTAGAATATCATTAACGTCTTCCGAGAGATCACGAGCATGACAAGAAATGTAGAATGTAATATATTTATACACAGCGTGATTTAAAAGAAAAGAAAGGGGGAAAAAGGCCACATTTAAAGCCTGGCTCACACAAGGCGTCAGTTCGATTGCGTCATGACCTGCGCTATTAAATTGAGACTTTGAATTCAATTATCCCATACGCCAGTTGTTAAAAGTAATGTTTCCACTGTTCATTTTGCAATCACATTTTAAACGATATCATTCTCTCATGGCCACGATGACGCGCAAAAGACGGTACAAGTCACTGCCAGCTCATCTCCGCTTTGCCCTGTACTAAAATATCATAAGTTTCCACGGTTTTTAAAGAAAATATTTCATCATGCACGCAACCTAGATATAACCATTGCACATTTGGTCTTTTTTCACAAAACCTGTATGAACGAAATGTTTTCCTTCATCAACAACTAACAGAATTAAAATTTATGTTTTATTTTTTTTTCCCGTACAGACCGAATAGGAGAAGAGCTCGCAAGATGCGTCACCGAGTTGCCAATTTGTGTTTGATTTATTACAACTTTGAAAATTCATAACTTTCTTATTTCTGGTCGGATTTTGCTCAAACATTCGCTAATCCGTTTCACTAATTTTTCTTCTTTCCTTAAAATTATCTTAATTCCCGAGTGGACTTCCCCTGAAAGGATTTTGAGAGCTGGGAGTAATAATACATTCTGGAAGAAGGGATAGTGATTGTGATGATGTTAGTAGTCACACCCATGAGACCAGCACCAGACTGACACCAGACCATGGTATAATGGTGCAGTGACGGATCCAGGATTTTGTGAGGGAGGGGCCCAATATTCAAAATTACAAACTTGTCTGACAAGCAAAAAAAAAAAAGCGTCTTCAGCATTTTTTGGGTCTCTTTTTAATCTTCCAGGGGAGGGTGCCGCCCCCCGGATCCGCCCCTGTAAAGGTGAAGGCTCTTGACACTCATACTAGAGGTGATATTCTTGCTCGTCGCTTACATTCTTTTGACAAGGTGTTTTGTTCTCATTTGTCTGTCTTTACCCAGGGATACTAAATCCTCACATTAACTGTTGTGGCTATATTCAAACATGAGAGGGGGGACTTCAGCACGAACGATGAGATCATTAAGGTTGCGGGGCGTCGGTAAGACAGGATTGGGGTACTGGGAACAGCCTGTAGGAGACGATCAGAAGTGTTGAGAATACGGTGGTTGTCATGAAGGATATTGCGGAGAGGAGGGAGATTGGGGTGGAAGGTGGTCACGAGAGGTATTCTGTCATTGGTATCCTGGCTGTCAGTTTTCTGTTTGAGAACTTCAGATCTGGGGAGGGAAAGAACTTTGTTGATGGCTTGTTAGGCTGTCCTGGCGCAATGGCCCCTGGCTACGAGATATCTCTTCAAGTTCCTGGCATGAAATGAAAGTTGGAATCATCAGAGCAGATACGGCGAAGTCTGAGGGCCTGACTGAGGGATGCCGGTTTTGCAGTGACGGAGGTGGCAGCTGGATGAGTGGAGGTACTGGTGGGTATCTGTGGGTTTGGTGTAGAGAGTGGTGGTGAGACGGTTAGACTCCTTCTTGACTGTGACATCGAGGAAGTTGGTCTTCTGTTGGGAGAAATCAGAAGTGAATTTGATGGTCCTGTGGAAGGAATTGATGTGGGCAATGAATGTTTGGAGGCTGTCTTCCTCCCTGGTCCAGATGCGCCAGGACAGCCCAACAAGCCATCAACAAAGTTCTTTCCCTCCCCAGATCTGAAGTTCTCAAACAGAAAACTGACAGCCAGGATTCCAATGACAGAATACCTCTCGTGACCACCTTCCACCCCAATCTCCCCCCTCTCCGCAATATCATGACAACCACCGTATTCTCAACACTTCTGATCGTCTCCTACAGGCTTTTCCCAGTACCCGAATCCTGTCTTACCGACGCCCCCGCAACCTCAATGATCTCATCGTTCGTGCTGACGTCCCCCCTCTCACTGGCCATTCTTCTCCCATTCAACACGGCACCTTCAAATGTACAGCCAACAAATGCACCGTATGTGTTATACACATCCACGAGGGCGACACTTTCACCAGCAACTCTACCAACCTCCCTCACCAAACAAAGGCAATATCACTTGCACCACCACTAATGTTGTATATCTCATCACTTGCAGAGTCTGCAGGACCCAGTACGTAGGAGAAACCAAGACCACACTCAAGAGACGCTTCTATTGGCACAGATCCACTGTCAACACAGCCAAGCTTAACACTCCAGTGGGCCACCATTTTAACTTTCCTAACCATTCCATCACCGATATGATTCTACAGGGCATTGAATCTTTAGGTACCCGTTCCGACACAGTCCGAACCAGCAGGGAGGAGTACTGGATGAGACGACTTCGCACCATCCAACCTCATGGCCTCAAAATCCAGGAGGGAAATGATTAATACATCTTTTTACTCCCCTTACTTACATTAAACTTTCAACTCCCACTTCGTTTATTTTACTCCTCCCATCTCCCATGCAGGCCCCGTGCCCAATTTTTATTACATATTTCTCACTGTATGCACCCTTATACCTCCCATGCATATACATATATATATATATATATATATATATATATATATATATACACTCAACCAAAAAAGTAAGTTCCCCCCTAGCATTTTTGGATATATCTCAAAAAGTATTTTACCGATTTTCATAATTCAAACGGGAATGGATAGGAAATTTTATTACTCATAACATGAATGGCATATCATTATTGGTGTGAAAAAATGCATTTTATGTCAAAATGCATGGGAAAAAAAGTTGCACTTAAGGTTATATGAAGCATATTGTGTACATTTCCTATGCAAGTTAGCAAATGACCTTTTTAAATTGTTATGTAATTCTCAGGAATTTCTTCAGGTACAATATGCTTCCCTATTAAACTGTATGCTCATGAAAAGAAAGAGATAGAGAAATATGCAATAAACCATGCTTAAAAGTTCAGAATCATGAGTGATTGTTTGATTATTTGTGTAAAAGTCAATGCAAATCACTAAAGTGCAACTTTTTTTCCCATGCATTTTGACATAAAATGCATTTTTTCACACCAATAATGATATCTGGTGGCAATGATATGCCATTCATGTTATGAGTAATAAAATTCCCTATCCATTCCCGTTTGAATTATGAAAATCGGTAAAATACTTTTTGAGATATATCCAAAAATGCTAGGGGGGAACTTACTTTTTTGGTTGAGTGTATATAAACCCCTCAAAAAAAGTTCTGCAATTCAACTTCGAGCCTTGATATCTTTTTGGCGGCTTTTTAATCATTCTTGATTTTTAGATCATTGGAAAGTTCATAATCCCCCTTCACATCCATGCCCCATTTGTAATGGTTATGTCATCCTTGAATGCACAGCACCCCTGAATAGAGGGCAAAGTCAAAAGTGAAAAGTTGCAAATTGAATGGCTATCTTGGCTATTGTCTATTGCTTTTGTTGGAATGTCGGGTGTGTGTGAATGATGTTGAATTGGTCATGAATGGCTCAACAAGTTTATTTCCTCTTTGGTAGATGAAATGTGGCTTGTACAAGCTTTATGCTTTATGCAGTGCTTACTTTTAAAGAGTAGCTTATCATCGTTGATGGAAACCTGACAGCAGAGAGATACCGAGACAACATCCCATACATGCGCAATCTTGGACCAAACGCCATCTTCCAAGATGACAACGCCCGCCCACACAGAGCAAGGATCATCACCGAATACCTGCAGGAGGAGGCAGTGACGAGGATGGATTGGCCTGCGAACAGCCCTGACTTGAACCCAATCGAGCACCTGTGGGACCAGCGGCAGAGTGACAGATCACACTACACTGGCTGAGTTGCGACAGATCCTTATCGAAGAGTGGAACCTCATCCCACAGCAACGCATCACCAGGCTGGTGACAAGCATGAGGAGGAGATGCCAGGCTGTCGTAGCTGTATTCGGATCTTCTACTCGCTACTGAACTTCTGATCCTTTGCTATTCCACATTTGATGTGCATGTTACTCAATAAAAAGTGCCAAACATTTTGTCATTTGCAAATTTGTGTATTTGTGTTTGTTTTTTGTTTCGTTAGAGAGGGGAGAGAGAGTTAAAGAACATGAGTTCACATCAAGAAAGGGGAATGTGTTTGTTGAAGTGAAAAGCAATCCAAGAGAAGAGGAGAGTTTGTGTTGCTTATGTTTCTGTGATAGGGTTACATGGCTGAAAATGAGATAAATTGCTGAGGGGAGACTTTTTTTCCCCACCGCAGTTGTGTACTGCTAAGGTGGAAACTTGCAATATTCTGCATGAAACCAAAACACAATATTAATGTTATCACAATCAGTTGCTGATTAAAACACATTCCATCTTAAAACAAAAGAATAATTCCACTTCAAAATCACTGAAAACAATATTTGTCCACCAAACAAGGGATTACAGCAGAAACATGCGCACCTAATACAAAATTAAACAAACCAAAAGGAACAAAAACAAAGAAACAAAACCTTTCATTCCAGTTAAGAACTCAGTGTGAACAATAACAATGCATTCTGCAACTTTTCACTTTTGACTTTGCCCTATATTTAGGTGCACTGCACATTCCGTGATTACATAATCAATACAAATGTGGTATCATTGTGAAGGTGAATAAACAAGCTTTACAATGATATCAAACTTGATGATGATCATACAGTTACTAGAGAGATATAAATGCTTAAACTTGAATTGCAGAGCTTTTTTTGAGGGGTTTATATATATATATCCTGATGAAACCCTATGGGCGAAAATTTGAATTCTTTCATCTCTTAACGGTTGTCTTATTCATCATTGACTTTTATATATATATATATATATATATATATATGTATATGCATATATGTATATATGCATATATGTATATATAAGATAAAGTGAACTTTATCTTACTTTAAATAATTTTTTCTATACGTTCTCCCATCTACATTACAACTATTTACAACTATAACTTGTGGACGTATAGCACGAAGAGCATAAGACATGGAGGAAACCACACTGGAAGCAATCGACACCATCATTGCCAACATTAGATCCGAATTAAGGAACATACGCGAGAAACTAGCAAAATCGGAAGATTCGACAGAGTGTCTGAATAACATTGAGAAGGAATGCGACAATCTTGGCAACAAAATAAAGGACCGTGAAAACAACTCTGTCAAAACCAACACTACACCCAAAAAGTCACACGCAAGTCAATCATTTCAACCGTTCACGCCAAGCTACATTCTGGCGTGGACCCAACCCATTACGCAGAGAAATAAAACATTTTGGTCCATGACACGGAACGAAAGACTTGCAAGACTATACACACAATGGAGTGAATCCCCAATCCCCAAAATTCCGCGAAAATTCAAAAAGCCGTATATGTATAATGGCACAACTCAAGAAAAGCTGGACCTAGCTTCGATGGCAACGACGAACGTCAAAAAACGTGCGAGTTTTTTTTAGTTAATGACGATTCACTTCTTCTCACCCTTGCACCACACATGTGGTCATTGAACTTGCAAGTACATTCCTATATGCAAATAGGGATTAGTCTCGCTCTTCTAAGGAAATACATTATTCGGCACTTTCTCAATCTAAATACCGCACTTCTACAAATATAATCACACAGACCTGACGTTTATTACAGCTTGCATAAAACTTAGGCAATACCATTTCTGAAACTACTCTATGATACGTTACTGTCTGCAGGGAGAACTGCCAGTGGATGCCTTCAACACAGTTTCACAAAAATGTGTCTAGAATAAAAATTATTAAACCATTTTGGGCAAATGTAGTATTATATTTCTCAATCTTAATTTTCCGGTAAACCGTGCGCTTAGAAACATCCGTATTAAGCGCCTAATAAATGTATTGTATTATTATTATTATTATAAAAAAGTTTCTACTATTACCGGTGAAAATGGACCCGCATTATCGGAAGCTGGTCCGTTTTATTTAGGCCAATCTGTATATAAAGCGACAGTCTGGATAGTTTAATGTACCTGCATTGTAGAACTATTAGATTTATGGAAAATTTAAGTACTTGTGCAGTCTTAACAAATATTTGCAGTTCTTCTACAGCTTCCTTTAAACTACGATCATGTACGATTCAATGTATACAAAATGACAGTGTGGGCAAGGTAATTGTTAGCATAATAAAGTACTATTAATTGTGACCCTCCACCACAAAACGACCAATAAGTCGGAAATTTGGGTTTTTTAAATTTCAACATAGTTTGAAAGCCTAGATTCTAAGCTTTAAAATGATATATAACTTGTCTTGTATGGACTAAGCAAACCCTTGTAAATTACAATGAGAATGTCGACGTGTCAGACAGGCTAATGACCAAAACAATAGAGAAAACGGGCTCTAAAGAAGAGTGACCATTTAAGAGCGCCTAATCTGCGTCCTATTGTTTGTCGCACAAAAAATTGAGTCAAAACTCCCTAGCATACATTGTGAAGTACTAATTGGATTGGCTTGAAACTTTCTATACCTTCAGAACAGATATATTTCTTTGTTTCTTTACATTTTGAATATCAGACAGTGCATAGTTTTTAAGCTATACAAGAAAAGCGATGTGAAGTACAATCCCAGCAAGTTGACACACAGAGTTTGAATGTCAAGGAAAACATGGTCATTTTGAATGAGAGTAAAAACATATTTCAACAAAGTATTTTAACCTGAAATTTTGTCAGATGGTAGATTAATAAATGAACTTTCAGAAAATATAAAAAACTTAAAATCAAAATTTCCACCCCAAACCACCTTTTACAGCTGTTTACTCTTAAACTCCCATTGCGACTTATTGGTCGTTTTGTGGTGGAGGGTCACAATTATTGACGAAGATACATAATAATTCGATGTATATGAAAAGACAGACTTTGCCTACTTTAATGTACCTGCAGTCTATAAACATATTTATATTTCTAAAAAGTCAAGAATATTTAACTTCCTAACAGATATTTACAATTCTTCTACTTTCCCTTTAAATCGTAATTAAATGTTCTTTTAAACGACAGCCTATAAAGCATAGTTTTATGCAGATGTAGTCTAGAATCATCACATTGGATAAATAAGGTAACCCCCTTAGAACAAATAAGAAAACATAAGAGAACTTGAAGCCGCCTGAAATAAGACACTTTGTTGCTTTAAAAATAATTACATGACTTTAGAATGTCATTAATGAGTGTTTTGATGAATTAATAGTTCCAAGTAATAAAGGGAGACTTTTTTCTTTGTAGTTGGAATAGATTTGCTATTATCTATTAGCACCTAAAATGACATTAAAATCATGAAAGAAAGTTAGCATTTAGTGTATCAGTCGTTATTTTGATAATATAATTTCGTGTCATAATTTCGTGACATGCAACCCCCCCCCCCCAAAAAAAAAAATAAATAAATAAATAAAAAAATAAAAAATAAAATAACATAAAATAAAAAGAATAAATAAATAAATAAGTACAAAATAAATAAATAAATATCTTGGTCACTGTACACTCCCTTCCTTAAACATATATATATATATTTTTAAATACATTTTTTTTTCATAACATCGTGTCAAGTGATAATGTGACCGAAAACGTTGCCCTGGATCTAGTACAAAATTATATTGTGCCACGCTTTGCCAATTTAAGTCACTTGAACAATCAATCAAAATGATCCATGAAAGTGTTTTTTTCATGCACTTTTCTCTCCAAACAATTTCCAATGATTACTTTTTGGTGTCCATCCCGTTATGAACGCAAATACAACTATAATAGCCAAAATACGTTTCAATTTATAACAAAATCAAGTGGTAATGGTGAAGGTCTGAAAATTGGTGAATTTATCCTCGAACGTGTCAAGTAAGATATGACAATAAAAACAAAAAATCGTACATAAACTTGTATTTTGAACGCTTCCGTAACATTTAACATCTTCGTGCACATATTTAACAACAGCCTAAGCATATCTTAATGTATATACAGTCTATAAACGTCACATTCGTTAAAAAGATAAGTATGTATTAATTTTTGATGAATATTCAGAATTGTTCCAGTGTATTTAAAAAGGCAGTCTTTGCATATTAAACGTAATGTACCTGCCTCCTATAAACTAGTTCTATCAGTTTCCTTTACACGATCAAAATGACATTTAAAGGACACCATAAGCATATTCTAATGTAAACGTAGTCTAGAAACACCAATTAGTTAAAAAGAAAAAACGTGTATTCATTCTTGACAAAAATTAAGAATTATTCCTTTTTCCCTTCAAAATATAATCCAGTGTATTTAAAACGGCAGTCTCTGCATATTAAACGCAAAGTACCTGCCACCTATAAATTTGACAAAAATACTGAGAATTTTTTCCCTTTTCCCTTCAAACTATAATTCAATGTATCTAAAACGACAGTGTTTGCATATTTTGATGTACATATAGTCTAAAAACAGTATGTTCAAGGAAAAGTCAAGTATATGTAATAATAATAATAATAATATGTCTTGTTTACCCTGGGTAGCATCATCAGTATTATATATGTAAAGGCTTTAAGAGTATTGACCATTCTTCCAATTTCCTTTAAACCATAATTAAATGTATATCCAAACGAAAGCATAGTTTCATTCAGATGCAGTCTAAAAACATCACCTTCACTAAACAGTAAAGTACATGTGCAGTCTTAACAAATATTTACAGTTCTATTTTTTTTTTATTTTTTTATTTTTTTTTTTTGGGGGGGTTTACTATGATTCAATGTATATACAACTACAGTGTGAGTATATATCAATTTGGTGCATTCTAGAAACAAAACATTCGTTAAAATGATAAATTATGTACACGTCTTTATTGTTGACGAATATTCAGAATTGTTCCATTTTTCCTTCAAACTATAATCCAGTGTATTCAAAACGCCATTTAAAGCCTTTGAAAAAAAGGTTAATTTACCTACAACCAATGCACATTATATTAACGAAAATGTTAAGTCTATGTAAAGCCTTTAAAATATTCCCAATTCTTACACTTTCCCTTTACACAGTTATTAAGTGTATGTTGAAACAAGAGCCCAAGCATATTTTAATGTAGGTGCGGTCTGGAAACATCATCAACTATATGTAAATTCTTGACAAATATTTACAATTGTTCTACTTTCCCTTTAAACTGTAATTAAATGTATATTCAAACGACAGCACAAACACAGTTTAATGTATATTTAGCCTAGAAACGTTATATTAATGAAGTCAAGTTTTTATAAAATCATAATATTTACAATTCGTCTACTTTACTTTTAATTTTTTTTACAGTTCTTCTACGGTTTCCTTTAAACAATGAAATAAACGATTCAATGTATAACAAAAAACAGTGTGAGCATAATCGTAATGTAGATGTAGTATAGAAAAATCACTTTCGTTAAAAAGACAGAAAATGTATTAATTCTTAAATAACTATTCAGAGTTGTTTTATTTTCCCTTCAAACTATAATTCAAAGCATATAAAACAACAGCCTTAGCTTATCCTTATCTACCTGACGCCTATAAACATTATACATTATATGAAAAATCAAGTGTATATAAAGTCTTAACAAATATTTATAATTCTTCAACTTTCCCTATAAACCATAAGTATATGTATGTTTAAATGACGGCCCAAGCATTTTTTTATTGTAGACACATTATATTAATGAAGTCAAGTTTTTATGAAGTCACAATATTTACAATTCTTCTACTTTCCTTTTAAACGGTAACTAAATGTATATTAAAGCATAGTTCAATGTATAGTCCAGAAATATCACATTCTTTAAATAGATAAAGTATGTATTAATTATTGACGAAACTTCATGATTGTTCCATTTTTCCTTCAAACTATAATTCCATGTACAGAAAGCGAAAATCTTCACATATTTTATTCATTCAGTATATAAACATTATATTCATGAAAAAGTGAAGTGTATGTGCGGGTTTTTCAAATATTTTACAGTTCTTCTACAGTTTCCTTTAAACTACGATTTAAAAAAACAAAACAAAAGAAAACCAGTGTGAGCATAATCGTAATGTAGATGTAGTATAGAAAAATCACTTTCGTTAAAAAGATAGAAAATGTATTTTTTATTGTAGATGTAGTCTACACACATTGTATTAATGAAGTCAAGTTTATATAAAGTCATAATATTTACAATTCTTTTACTTTCCTTTTAAATCGTAATTAAAGTAATAGACCGAAATTCAGAATTGTTCCATTCTCAATTCAAACTATAATACAAGGTATATCAAATGATAATCTTTGCATAGTTTAATGTAAATGCAATCTGTTATAATATTCATGAAAAGTGAAGTACATGTGTAGTCAAAACAAATATTTGCAGTTCAACAGTTTCCTTTAAACTGCGATTCATTGTATATAAAACAACAGTGTGACGATAGTTTAACGTAAATGCAGTCTTAATACTTAAAATTCGTTAAAATGGATAGAGTATCATCATTCTTAACAAATATTCACAATTGTTCCATGTAGATGCAGTCTACAAACATTATATTCATGAAAAAAGTAAAGTACACTCGCAGTCTTAACAAATATTTACAGTCCTTACACGGTTCTAGGACTCCTACCCCCTGGACAACCACCCCCCGGATAACCACCCCTAGGATAACCACCCTCCAGGACAACTACCCCCTAGGGCAACCACCCTGTAGGACGACTACCCCCCTAGGACAAGCACCCCCCGGATAACTACCCCCCAGACAACTACCCCCTAGGACAACCACCCTCTAGGACAACTACCCCCGGATAACTACCCCCCAGACAACTACCCCCTAGGACAACTACCCCCCGGACAACTACCCCCCGGACAACCACCCCCTAGGACAACTACCCCCAGGACAACTACCCACCGGACAACTACCCCCCGGACAACCACCCCCTAGGACAACTACCCCCAGGACAACTACCCCCCGGACAACTACTCCCCGGACAACCACCCCCTAGGACAACTACCCCCAGGACAACTACCCCCCGGACAACCACCCCCTGGACAACCACCCCCTAGGGCAACCACCCTCTAGGACAATTACCCCAGACGCGTATTTTTTCCTGTCAGGATTTGCGCCACTGACAAGAGAGGGCAGTATTTGAGCGTCAAAAAGCCCCGTTTAAACATGATTCTATACCCCATACTATTTTTTTTAAATCGACCAACCACAATGCTAGTTTCCTTTAATACTCGATTGGCTGGTAGCTTTGTAACGAGTTGCATAATTGCAGAGTGCATGAGGGAGAGGGGTGGGGGTGTGACAAACGCCTCGAATATTTGTTTTCCTTCCCGCCCCCCCCCCCTTAATTGTCGATCATGCAAAACATCTAATAGAGAGTTGATATTGCACATGGGAATACCTGCCTTCATGCATTGAAGAAAAAAAACAACAAAAACAACAACAAACAAAAAAACAAAAACAAACAATTCTTTTTAAATGATAGTATATATAAACTAGTTTTTGTTGTTGTTTTTTTTAATGTGATAAACTAAGTTTTATTGTTGGAAGTTGGAGGAGGAACAATTTAAGCAAGCAAGCATGAGCGAAAACAAACACTTCTCTTTTTATAAAATTTGGTATATTATCTGGGCTTTATTGTTGCAGGTCGGGGCAGAAATTTTGCTAAAGGCCATATTAATTCTATTTTGGCGAGCGAGCGTAGCGAACGAGCCCAATCTTGTTCAATGTGATGTTAAGTCCAATTTGGGGTACTTTTCCTAGAGGGTGGTTGTCCTGGGGTAGTTGTCCGGGGGGGCTATATTTTTTTCTGTCAGGACTTGAGCCACCCGACGAGAGAGGGCAGTATTTGAGCGTCAAGAGCAGTGCCGTATATAGAGAGAGTCTGGCCAACTCGGTTTCAGTTGGGTAGCAACATGGCACTGGCACTGGTCAAGAGGGGTGACAATACGGTTTATTCCGTCAAGACTAGTCGGTATGAATATTCATGAAAAACAAATTGTAGGGATATAATAAAATGAGCGAACCAGTCACGCAGTTCCTTGTGTGGCGCATTCGGATTCACGTTGTGCTCGTCATGAAGGAATCACGAGTTCGAGTCTCGGCAGGCTAAGGGGTGTTAGAATTTAGGATAGTATCATTGACAAAATTTTCTTTTGCTGAAATAAAGTAAGGTGAAACTGAGAGAAAATTACAAGCCTTCAAGTTGTAGTCTCTCTCTCTCTCAAAGTCTCCAAAACGGGGCTTTTTGACGCTCAAATACTGCCCTCTCTTGTCAGTGGCGCAAATCCTGACAGGAAAAAATACGCGTCTGGGGTAATTGTCCTAGAGGGTGGTTGCCCTAGGGGGTAGTTGTCCTAGGGGGTAGTTGTCCTAGAGGGTGGTTATCCTAGGGGTGGTTATCCGGGGGTGGTTGTCCAGGGGGTAGGTGTCCGGATACGTCCTTACACTCTCCCTTTAATGTATTATAAAACAACAGTCTGAGTATAAAGCTTAAGGTTATGCGCAGACTAAACGCATCAGTTAAATAAGTAAAGTATGTCTTAATTCAATAACAAATATTCACAATAATTTATTCTATTTTCCCTTCAAACTGCTATTCAGTGTATATAAAACGACAGTCTTTGCATGTGCCTGCAGTCCATGAACATTATATCCATAAAAAACACGATTACATGTAAAGTCTTAACAAATATTTACATTTATTCCACTTTCATTCCAAACCGTAACAGAAAGTATATTTGAACTACAGTCTAAGCATATCTAAGTGTAGATGCAGTCTACAAACATTATATTCATGAAAAAAAGTAAAGTACATGCGCAATCTTAACAAATATTTACAGTCCTTCCACTTCCCCTTTAACGTATTATAAAACAACAGTCTGAGTATATAGCTTAAGGTTCTGCGCAGACTAAACGCATCAGTTAAATAAGTAAAGTATGTCTTAAGTCAATAACAAATATTCACAATCATTCTGTTTTCACTTCAAACTGCTATTCAGTGTATATAAAAAGACAAGTCTTTGTATGTGCCTGCAGTCCATGAACATTATATTCATGAGAAAAAAAAGTACATGTGCAGTGTTAACAAATATTTACATTTCTGCAACAGTTTCCTTTAAACTGCGAGTCATTGTTTTTAAAACAAGAGTGTGCGCGTAGTCTAATTTAGCTGCAGTCTAGAATTGAACATTTCCCTTCAAACTATAATCCGATGTATAAAAAGCGACATTATATGTAAAATCTGAACAAATATTTACAATCAAAAAGTTCCCTGTACAATACATTTTAGAGTACATTAAACATACGTGTTAGCATAGTTTTGACGTTCTTGCAGTATGGAAACATTACTTTCATTCAAAAAGGAAAGCTGTTTTAATGCTTAGCAAATATTCACTTCTCTTCGACTTTCCCTTTAAAATCCAATTCATCATAATGCAAAACGAATACATTGAAAACTAGAAAGGCCGTCAAAGGCGGCAGACCCACGCCTTAACCCAATAGGTTTTGTTTTGTTGCGATTATTTTTGTAAGCAGTAGCCATTCAAAGGGGATAACAAGAGGCACATCTCCCCCCCCCCCCCCATAAATTTTGCCATATCCAGGTCATAGCTTTGTGTGTCCCCACCCTTGAAAAAATTCTTCTGAAAAAGTTATTTTATTATTGAAACATCCCTCCCCTAAAAGTAATTGATTAGACATGTCAGAGAGCGTGGCGTGGTGAGAAAAAAAATGTTAGCAATTTGTATTCAGTGTTCAGTCCAAGGCCGTACGCAGAAATTTTTTTCCTGGGGGGGGGGGGGGGGCAAGATGATCGCTTTCAAAGGAACCCATAACTTGAAGTCTAAAACCCGATTAAAAAAAAGTATGATTTTGAAATTTCTGGGGGGGGGGGGGCAACTGCCCCCCTCCCCGCTGCGTACGGCCTTTGTTCAGTCACGTCAGTGTTAGTAAATGTATTCATATTCTATCTTTACATTGCAATTCGGGTTGTTGTTGTTTTTTTTTCATCGGGCTTGGATAAAATAAATATGACGACAAAAGAAGTTGGATCTCGACTTGAAAATGACGTGCATGCGAGGCACACAGCTTACTCACTCAGTACTACAGTCAGCCGGCCCCAGGCACTTCGACAGTGCTGTGTATAGTTATGTACGTACACTACAGCTACTCAGCCACTCACTCAGATCAACACACGCGAACACTCGCGAGTGCGATAGACTCACTCACGTCGAACAAACGCACCAGATTTTCACCGAAAACAATTCAAAGGGGATAACAAGAGGCACATCTCCCCCCCCCCCCCCATAAATATTGCCATATCCAGGTCATAGCTTTGTGTATCCCCACCCTTGAAAAAATTCTTCTGAAAAAGATTTTTATTATTGAAACATCCCTCCCCTAAAAGTAATTGATTAGACATGTCAGAGAGCGTGGCGTGGTGAGAAAAAAAAAATGTTAGCAATTTGTATTCAGTGTTCAGTCATGTAAGTGTTAGTAAATGTATTCATGTTCTATCTTTAAATTACATTGCAATTGGGGTTGTTGTTTTTTTTCATCGGGCTTGGATAAAATATATATGACGACAAATAAAGTTGGATCTAGACTTCAAAATGACATGCATGCGAGGCACAGAGCTTACTCACTCAGCTCAGTCACTACCCATCAACAAAGTCAAAGTGGATACTGGCGTGCATGCCCGTATTCGGCGAGCCTCGATCAGCCACCAAATTTTGCAAATCCACACAAATTAAAAAAAAAAATACAGTTTTTGTATATATTTTACAACTACGAAATCCACTCAAACAGACATAAATGAGGTATAAACTAGTTATATGACAGGACCGTTATAACCCAAAGAAAAAAGTTCAATCCTACTACAGTGAACCAGGCACAGGCTGACTCCCTGGGGTTATGTACTCCCTAGCCCGACCAGATCCCCGTCACTTCGCGACAGCGCTGTGTATAGTTATGTACGTACAGCTAGCTACACAGCCCACTAGCACTCACTCAGATCAACACACGCGAACGCTCGCGAGTGCGATAAACTCACTCACGTCGAACAAACTCACCAGATTTTCACCGAAAACAATTAAAATCACGTACTACACGTCCACCAGGATAAAATAAATCACAAAAACTTCCACAACAAAGTGGAAAGAACCGGGGAAAATAAACAGAAATGCACAGAAGATAAGAAATAGAGGAGAAGCCGTAGGGCTAGGTAGCCTGAATCTAAATGAATTTGTGGATAAAAAAGGTATCGCGCGCGACAGCTAGCTATAGAGCCTAGCCGCCTATTAGTATACCGTACATAGCCGCTTTCGCAGTAGTAGTTCAAGCCCGCGAAAAATCCCTTGTTGCTGGGATACGTTGGCATTGAATATTCATTGCAGGCTCGTACGGATTTGAAGTGAAATGGCAAATAATGGGTCTAAAAGTCTTCTAAAATTCATAAACCTGAAATAGACTTTTGGTGAGACGAAGTAATGAGTGTTTTGATTGGCCAAAATATTTCTGCATCTGCAGGCGAAGTTTGGGGTCATCAATCTTTCTAGTTTCTTTCCTGTCACTATCTGAACTGAAGTTCCTATACTTTACTACAGGGTCAAAACTTCAAGGTCACACAGAATGTGCAGGGGTCAACCAATCATCACCAAAATCTAATCGATTCTTTCCTGTCACTTTCTGAACATTCCCTGAAAATTTGGTGCAAATCCGTTCACCCGTTCTCTTGTTATCTTGTACACAAACAAACAAACAAACAAACAAACAAACAAACAAAAAAACAAACAAACATACGGAGCCCTTTACATAACCCTGCCGATTTCATCGGCGTGGGTAAACAAACAAACATACGGAGCCCTTTACATAACCCTGCCGATTTCATCGGCGTGGGTAATAAAATTAATATTAAAAAGGGAAAGTCCATTACCATCACAATCAACACATACTTTGGTTACTAAGAGTGAAAGCTTACAATGTGACACAGAAACATAAATTTAAAAAATACAGAAATCAAATATACAATTAAATCATAAGTATATTATTTTTGACCTTGTAAAATCTTATATAGGAAGTATTTGAAATCTACTAAACAATGTTAGACACTTTGATCTATAGGCCTAATATTTGATAAACAATTACCAAAAAGTGCATATTTTAAAATTATTTCATATTTTCGAATATAAATAAAAGTGCGTATTTCAAATTCTAGTTTGTGTATTTGTGTAATGCAAAATATCAACAAATCAAATGTCTTACTGAACAATTTCAAACTTGTTATTGTACTGAATAAGCCGACTCTTACTAAGACATTACTACTGTGCGATATTGGAATACTAATTGACTGAATATAAGTCTACTCTCTTTCAATATTGGATAGAATCTAAAAATGTCTTTGTACGCGTCATGAAGTAGTATACTATACAGCCATGGCAAGGTGCTTATTCTGTCGTTTGGTATAGACAATAACTGTGTATCTGACTAAAAACGTCTCGATAAGCCCCAAAATAATTATTTGATAACATGAATTTGATTCCCTTTATTTAGGGACGAAAAAAAAATTTCGCCAAATCTTCAAAAATCGCTCAGTAAGGGGTAATGGGGTCCAGTTTCCCTCCATGATTCCCTGACAAGCAAAAAAAAAAAAAAAAAAAAAGGTCTTCACTCTAAAAGGGGGGGGGGGGCACAATCGCGAAAATGGCGGATCGTCTATGGTAAAAAATCATACTTCTCTTCCAAAAGGGGGGGGGGGGGGGGCACGGGCCGGCTGTGCCCCCCCCCCCCCCGGATCCGCCAATGCCATGATGCAATTTTGATGATGATATTCACATGATCGATCGGAATCTTCATCATGAAGAATATTCTCACGTAAAGCCTCCAGGCCGGTTGGAGTGGAGTCGCTGTGGAGTTGCAAATTAGGTGGTATGGCTTAGGTATGAAGTTAATGGTTCCAGGAAAAAAAAATCTCTGACCGTGCATCTAATGATCCTTTCTGAAATTCTTCTTGTTAGGTTTTTCCTGTAGAGCAAAAATCTGTTTTTTGAGTTCTTCGTTATCACTAATGGTGTCACGATGAAGTGCCAGAATTTGAAGAATGTAATAGTAGATTTCGTACATCCTTTTCCTCAAGTCCTTGTTGAGTCCCAACAGGTCATCAGTCGTAACATCTACTGTCGTGGTAAACTTCACGTCTCCCTGAAATTGCATGACAGTAGAATAATACATGTGCCACTATAACAACGACAACAAGAAACAGAATAATATAAGTTTTACAATGATGATCATCATCATCACCATAATGATAATAAAATAATAATAAAGATAAAGATGACGATTATGATAAAGCAAAAAAAAAAAAAAAAAAAAAGGTCTTCACTCTAAAAGGGGGGGGGGGGGGGGGGGGGGGGGGGGGGGGGGGGGGGGGGGGGGGGGGGGGGCACAATCGCGAAAATGGCGGATCGTCTATGGTAAAAAATCATACTTCTCTTCCAAAAGGGGGGGGGGGGGCACGGGCCGGCTGTGCCCCCCCCCCCCCCCCCCCGGATCCGCCAATGCCATGATGCAATTTTGATGATGATATTCACATGATCGATCGGAATCTTCATCATGAAGAATATTCTCACGTAAAGCCTCCAGGCCGGTTGGAGTGGAGTCGCTGTGGAGTTGCAAATTAGGTGGTATGGCTTAGGTATGAAGTTAATGGTTCCAGGAAAAAAAAAATCTCTGACCGTGCATCTAATGATCCTTTCTGAAATTCTTCTTGTTAGGTTTTTCCTGTAGAGCAAAAATCTGTTTTTTGAGTTCTTCGTTATCACTAATGGTGTCACGATGAAGTGCCAGAATTTGAAGAATGTAAT
This sequence comes from Heliocidaris erythrogramma, assembly GCA_025617745.1. Taxonomy (NCBI): domain Eukaryota; kingdom Metazoa; phylum Echinodermata; class Echinoidea; order Camarodonta; family Echinometridae; genus Heliocidaris; species Heliocidaris erythrogramma. The sequence continues at coordinate 47,248,603 of CM046863.1, read as the reverse complement.
AGTAGATTTCGTACATCCTTTTCCTCAAGTCCTTGTTGAGTCCCAACAGGTCATCAGTCGTAACATCTACTGTCGTGGTAAACTTCACGTCTCCCTGAAATTGCATGACAGTAGAATAATACATGTGCCACTATAACAACGACAACAAGAAACAGAATAATATAAGTTTTACAATGATGATCATCATCATCACCATAATGATAATAAAATAATAATAAAGATAAAGATGACGATTATGATAATGACAATAATAATAATAGTGACAATAATAATGATAATAATGATGATAATAATATAACATAATGATAGAAATAGCGGTAAGACTGTTTACTACACATAATGGTAAGTTTTATAATCCTTGCCAACCAATTCAATGATTATTATTATATTTAAACCTCATGGACAGTTTTGGTAGCAAAAAGGAAATTGGAAAGAAACATGTTGAGTATAGTCTCATTTTGTTATCATTGTATCAAAAGAGGTTTGTGCGATATCACGTGGTATTCCATCAATAATTTCCAGTGAATTTTAGTGTAGATATATGTGAGGACGCTAGATCACGCTAATATACTGCCCAACGCTAGAATCTTTCCACCCCGATGGCTCCCCACGCAGGGTAACGTCGTTAGTCATAAGGACCGCTATTCATAAGAACCACTTATTCATAAGGACCGCTATCCACGCGTGACTAAATGAACAGCGGTCCTTCTAAATAGCGAGCAAACCATAGAAAAATTACCTCGCTATTTATAATGACTTCCATTTATAAGGACCACTATACAAAATTTGCAAGGAATCCGTCAAGAAATATGGCCTTTAGAGCGCACACACGACATCGTCCGAGTATGAGCTTTGACCTTATAAAAGACAGAACACCGGTGGGAGCATCACCAAAAACTAAAGACCTGTATATTTGACCAAGATACACCTCCATACAAAATTTGAAAGAAATTCTTCAAGAAATGTGGCAGTTAGAGCTCACACAAGAATATGACGGGGTGGCGGCGGCGTTGCGCCCCCGCCGCGGCGGGGGCGCAACGCCGCTGAATCCAAAGTATCCTCCGGCAGTACCTGCCGGGGATATAATACAATACGCGACGCTACCCACCCTTACAGACTAAGCCCATCCACATGCATTTGTCAGCCCAGTTTGAAGTTGATCTGCCAATTGGATTTTAAGTAATCGAAAGAACAAGCAATTTTCATATATACAATGACCTCTATGACTATCGACCTTTGACCTCGTGACCCCCCAAATCTGATCAGGCCAAGTTTGAAGTTGATTCGTCAAATGGTTCTTAAGTTATCGCGAGAACAATCCATTTTCATGTATACAATACAATGACTTCTATGACCTTTGGACTACTTTCACTAATCTGTTTCTCTGATAAAATTCCAGGTTGGACTTCCCTTTTAACGACGCAATCTCTAAGCGCGTGCTTTGTACGCGATTATCGCGATATGTCCGCACGGTCGGAACGTAAGGCAAGACATATGGGTTTCTCACCGCGCAACCGGGCATAGACATAGGATCGAGCCCTCTGAAAATGAGTTATACACAAAACGTATGGGGTGGTATACACCATGCACTTAGTCACCATTGCCGCATAAACCCGTAAATCGGGGATTCCCCCGTAAACTTGCCACCCAATACCAGAGTGGGTCTAAAACTTTGTAATGACATGATTCCATGTGCAAACACCCATTCCAGCAAGTTTGCAAAACTGGCATATGCCCGGTTCCAGGTGTAAGCCCGCAGGTTTGTTGGTGTGTAAACCTATGAATATCTCCGGTTTCTGGGGCGTACAAACACACACACACTTACACACACGCAACCCACATGTGCGCGCACACACATACACACACAAACAGGAAACGGCGCCCTCTCATATTGCCTGGTGAAGACTACCCAGTTATTGATAGAACATTGATATTAACTTTATCAGCCCGTCACCACCACCACCTTCATGCACCACTAAAAAAACATCTCCTGAAGCAGCATCTATAGTAGTAGACTATACAATTCTTGTTTCCAGTAAACTAAACTACATGTATAACGCTCCTCAGGTCATCAAACTAATTAATTTTAAGATTAAAGCACTAACTATATTCATAAAAACGTGGCCTTGCAGTGATGCAGAAATCGCTTCCGGATTTCAAAGGCAATCGGAACAATAGATAATAATGCATTCAGTCCGTTGCATTATGTTTGAAACAACTAGGGAACATCGTAGCCTATTATGATGAATAACATAGCAAAACGCAATATATATCAAGTTCAGGAGATAGGGGGCTTTAATCAGAATATTTTGCTGGGTAAGGTTTGAAAAGCTTATCCGGGGTAAAATTTTGCGCTGATTCCAAAAAATGAGTTATAAACCCTACTCACGACATGTTGGTTATTTGGCAATTTGGGGGCTAACAATGACCATTTTGGTCACCTCTGGTCAGGCGTATCTATCGCAATCGTTATTATCAGTGAAGAAGGTTTGCTAAGCATATCCTATGTAAATTTGTACCCTGGATGGAGAAAAAAAATGGTTTTATTTAACCCAAGAACAAGGGAGTGGTCATTATGGCCACCTTTTGGTAAAAAATAACAATTTAAATAATTTTTTGTCCAAAATCTGATGCAAAGCGTAATTATAGAATCATTTGAAGAGTAGGTTATGACTTCCAAAAGTAATGTAGAAATGTGCGCTGAACCCAGAACAAACAACTCATTGATTTTAGTTATACCATTTGACCATTTTGGTCATTTTGTCCCCTTAGACATTCACTGACCAAAGTGATCACTAAGACCCCGTTTACACAGAGACTGAAGTCGACTTTAGTCGAATTTGAACTCGAGTTCATTTGTGTGTAAACAGGGTAGTCGCAATTAGAACTCGAGTTCAAAACTCGAATTCGAATGACGACCCAGAGCAACATTTATCGAATTCAAACGCGACTTTTATCGAATTTAAATTCGCTATTTGCTGTGTGAACGGACACGTAATTGAAAGTCGACTAGCAAATATCCAGCCAGTGACCCCGTCATACGTCACTTCCGGTATTGCTAAGCAACGCGTCAGTAAATAAGCGTCATCCAACAAGTGAACCACAACGCACGAACGATCAAAACCCGCCGAAGTCACCAGGAAAATTCAGACAATGTATCCAAATCAATAGAAAAAGCTGGCTATTTGAGCAATTTAGCTATAAGCAAATCTTTAAAATAAAATTTTATCCATTACGGCAGGTTTGTGGGAGCGGGTCACATATCGATTCTGACCCATGTACAAAAGGTAAATGTGTGAAAAACTGACATGGAGGCTTAACAGAGTTGTCAAGTTTATAGCTAGGTTTATTCAGGCAAAGATATTGGCAAATTACACTATAAATGAAGCATTGCGTTGCATATAGCTCAAACATGTTAATGTTAATGTTAAACAATATTTAACCAGTAAATCACTGAAGTATCTTGTAAATTCTACCTTTTGCAGTCTTTCGCCCCCCCCTCCCCCCCCCCCCCAAAAAAAAAGGCTGATGGATTGAAGAAAAAAATCTTCCCACCATCTTCTTAAACGGTCTGCTCGACGAGCAGATCTGACACTTTGCTGTCGCATAAATTATTGATCAGGATATTCCTATTCCGATGTAAAATCATACGAAACCAGATCAAAATGACTGCCCTTACAATACTCGCTACCACCATTTTGAACTCACTCGCGGGTTTTTCACAAATTTAACCCGAAGTTGATAATCACGATATTCCCACCAAGCGAGGGCGTAATCAAGTCGAATTCACTTTCCTTCTGAATTCGAGTTCGTCCAATGCTTGGTGTAAACAGCCCACCGAAAAATAATTTATGCTAATCCAAGGTCGCAATTGAATTCGCTGTCGAATTTGAACTCGAGTTCACTCTGTGTAAACGCGGTCTAAGGTTTCATTGGGCTTCAACACCCAAATATGAATTTCGAGGGGGAATGTTTGAGAAGCTCATCCTAGGTAAAATTTTGCGCCAGTTCCAAAAACGTTACTCTCATTGACCTCACTCATGACATTTTGGTCACGCTGGTCACCTTTTTGCCCCCAAAATGACCAACGGGAATGACCAGATACACGAGTAGAAAAAGCAAACATTTCTGCACACACTGTATTCTTTTTTGTTGCATGACGATACTACGTTTGCCTCAATGAATTTTAAAAAGGGGAATAAGCTTTAACATCCTTAAATTAAAAAAAAAAAACATTGAAAGGTTCAAAATAATTGTTTGGGGATCGAAATTGTCATTTCCAACTTTTCGACAAAGTTCCTAACCATGTATATTGTATTCAAGACATAATACATCTTATTAGAAATATATAACACTAAAAGAAAAAAATATTATTGTTGTCAATTTGAAAAACAAATGTGCTCGATTTATCCCTGAAATAATTCCTGTCCTGAAAGGGTTTAAGAGAGCAATACCCAAGATAAAAGATTCTTAGTATTTGAAATTGATTATAAATGTAGTGGGACGCAAATTTATCTCGCTTGAGCTTTTTCAAATATTATAAATGTTTCAATTACAGTTAATCACAGGTGTTGTAGATGTTCATCCCTCTGCTGGCAGGCGCGTACTATTTTGGGACAAAAGATGCTCTTTCCGGAGAGTCACATTCTTTCGGGGGCGTAGGCTCCGCCCACTTTCTGCTCTCTCGGCACGTTCTTTTGGGGGTATTTTTAGTTAGGTACTCTCCTATTGGTTATTTATATTTAACAGGGGATGTGTTCGCGGTTTTAATTGGTAATTGGGAAGTCGCAAGGAAAGGCGAGGTTCTGGTGCAAGGTTGCCACATCTAGCATAATTATGCTTTTTAGCATAATTTAGACCCTCTTGGAATCTAGCATTATTCCTGGAATAATTTTGCCACATTTTCACTAGGATCTAGCATAATTCTTTTTTTTTTTTTTTTTTTTTTTGCTTGTCTTGCTTTGCTTGACTGAAAAGGAGACACTAAAATGCTGAGGACCTTTTTTTTTTTTGCTTGTCAGAGAATTTTTGGACTGAAAATCGTTCCCAGGCGTCTGAGTTACGCTTCAAATGGATCTAGCATAATTTTTCTCAATTTAGCATAATTTGGGATGACATTTGGCTTAATCCCGATATTGGGTTTGCCCACGGTGGTCTCGGTCATTATTTTTGTTTTGTCAGCTACGCCAGAAGGATGTGCTTCTCAATACAACCTTAATCTGCATGCCGCCAAGCCTCTTAGATATTATTTTATTTGTAAAACAGCCACACTTCAACTCTACATATATTTTGACGAAAGCCATTATTATTAAAGACTGGACTTAAACCTTATATTTATGTCTGCACGGTTTCTTCATTGAGACTGTTTTCGCCACCGTACCACTACATAAAAGTTTTCCTACATGAAGTATAAGTGTGCCAGAGTCCTGTCGTCTTTTACCCAAATATTAACTTTCTCAATTCTAAAAATTAGCGAGCGAGCGAAGCGATCGATACTTTTCATGGTGACATCCTCTACATGTGTGCTACTTGTTTGTTTGTTTGTATGTTTTATTTAAGCACTGATAAAAAAAATCGTTATCAGCCGTTAGGCTATTTTTCAACAAGTCCGTCGTTACAAACATAAATCATAAATAAAATATATACAAACAATTTCAATTTCAATTTCAATTTATTTATTTCATCATCCAATAAAAGTACTACATTTAAATACATAAATGACATTGTACAACTAATAATGACGAAGAAAAATGAAACTACAAAAAAAGCAAGGAGCTTGAAAACCTGTAGGTCCACAATGACTAATGCATGAATTTACAAAGAAAATAATTGTTCATAAAACAATCAAGTAGTACATGTAGTTACAAAGAAAATGTAAATGTTCACACCACACACACACACACACACACACACGTTTACATGGCTTTACTTCCGAGGACAACTATTGTTCCTCTATTGTTACTCGTCCTCGGACAGTCGACGGAATAAGGCATAAATTCATTGTTCGACGTTCGAGGACTATTGTCCGCCTTCCGAGGACCATTGTTGTCATGATTTTTTTTTTGTTCTCTGTCCGAAAATGTCCTCGGACATAATGCTAAACAAACGCACATGCACTATGTTGAACATAGACATACACCCTATCCTGTAAGAAAGAGAGAGAGAGAGAAGGAAAGGGTAGTAGTACAGAATAAGGTGATGTTATGATATTAATTGACTTTTTCATAGTAGTTGGCAAGAAGACATTTTTTAAAACTTGACTTTAAATGAACTTAAGGTTTTACAAGAGGTAAGATCTTTATCAAGTGAATTCCAAATTCGAGGACCCTGATTTCTAACACGCTTTAACAATTTAGTCGAACTAACTTTTTTCATAGTGTAACTTACAACTGGAGCAAGTACCATAAGTATGTACAAACATATTCACAGTAAACAGATTTGCAATATTGATATGAACCATATTGTTCATTTTCTTAAACATTAAAACTGCAATTTGAAATTTAATTATATCATAAATATTAAAGAGTTTTCAAATCGATAAAAATTGGTTTGGATGGGGCCAGTAAAGGAGTTGACGTACATATTATGAGTGCTTTTTCTGTAATTTGTGAATGGGTTTCAGTTTTGAATTCCATGTACTAGCCCAAACAATATTGCAGTATTGTATATATGGAAGAATTAAAGAGTTGTACAACATGAATAGATGTCTTTTAGGTAAAATATGGCTTAATTTAAATAATATACCCACATTCTATGATATCTTATTACAGATTTCAGTACGGTATATATCAAAATTGAGATTATCATCTAGTATAACATCAAGGAATCTTGTGGAGGTTGAGGTAGTAAGCTGAATATCATTCATTTTTAATTTGACATCAGAAGTATTACTTTTCTGAAGTATAATTCATTGCATTTTGAATAATTTACAATTAATTCATTAGATGTGAACCAATCAGATATTTTACATATTTCCATATTTGTAATAGAAATAAATTGGTCAAAATTACTGTGTGAATCAATTAAAGTAGTATCATCTGCAAATAATAAACAATGAAATTGAGAAATTGTACATAAATCATTAATATACAACAAAAAGACAATGGGGCCAAGAACAGATCCTTGCGGAATTCCAAAAATTACTTTAGTTAGAGGTGAGTCACATGTGTTATATGATGTGTACTGGAACCGATTGCATAAATAATCTTTAAACCAGTTTAGACAAATACCACGTATACCAAAATTAGGGAGTTTAGATAAAAGAACTGTATGGTTAATTAAATCAAAGGCCTTAGACAAATCTAGAAATATAGCAAAAAAATGTTGTCATTCATATTTTTCATTAGCCTGTCATGTAAGTCTATAAGAGCAGAATCACAAGAGTGATTATGTCTAAAACCATACTGAGAATTATTTAAAAGATTGTTCTTATCCAAATGAGAAAGAAGCCTGTTGTAAATTATCCTTTCAAGTATTTTCGAAAAACAGGAAAGTAATGTAATTGGTCTATAATTAAAGAATAAATGAGGCTCGCCTTTTTTAAACACTGGAATGATTTTGCCTATCTTTAACTTACTAGGAACATTACCTAAATTCAAAGAGAGGTTAAAAATATATGAAAGAGGTGAGGCTATGCAGTGGATAATTTTCTTTAAAATTATTGAACTTATTTCATCCAAACCACAGCTACTGCTCATTTTCATATTATGTACTATGTCAACAATTTCATTTTCTTTGGTTGGAGTGAACAAAATAGAGTTATTGCACTGATCATGAAGATGATAAGTAAAATGTTCGCCTGAATTTGTAATAATATCAGCTTTCAGTGCAGAGGCAATGTTCGAAAAATAATTATTAAATTCATTAGCAATAACTTGATCATTTGTCAGTATACTTTCTTCTTTGCTAAAACAAGATGGGAAACCCCTTTTCTTTTGTTTGCCCATTTAATCATGTATAGTCATCCATACTTTGAGGTTTTTCTTATTCTTTTCTGAGATGTTGGTATAATATTGCTACGAGAAAATTTCAATACTTTATGAAGTCTGTTACGATATGCTTTGAATTTAAACTTATTCATTTGGGTGTTATTTCTACAATATTATAGTTTATTTTTCTTACTTATACTTTTGAAAATAGATGGTGTTATCCAAGTTTTTCTTAATAATTACCGTTTCTTAGGTTGTGTGAATACAAAGTTATTGACAAATATTTTCTTAAATATGAAAAAAAAAAACATTATAAGCATCATCAACATCAGATATTGTTTGTAGTTCGCTGCTATCCATGACAGACAAATCAGATTTAAAAGAATTTATTGTTGTGTCATTAATTTTTCTGAAAGGAATTGCTTTTGAGTTGGTATTCTGAAAGTCATAATTAGAAGTAATTTGGAAAATTAGCAAATGATCAGTATTGTCATTATATAATATACCACAGCAGGGTCTGCAGGGTCCATTATTGATGAATGTATATTGTCCTATGTATCCATTTGCGGCAAAGTGCTCCCTGGTATCACCAATATTATAAAAATACGGGACAAAATGGCGTCCCAGGGAGGTTCAATAGGGAACGTCGGACCGATGATTGAAATATGGGACGATCCCGTAAAATACAGGACGGACGTCTGGTCACTGTGACTCGGTTATCATTACAGATTAATCACCATCTTGCAGACATAGGTGAGCACACCTAATGTCTTTCCATTTGTAATCACTTAACACTTAAATGGGCTTGCACCTGAATATCTAAAAGACCTAATATTTTTAAGAACCCCGCAGATATAAACGAGATATGCTTTAAACTCTCCTCTCTATGTACCCAAACCCAAATCCGAATACATGAAAAAGTCCTTTCAATACCATGAACTATCGTTATGGAATAAACTTCCCATTAGTCTTTAAAATACAACATCCCTTCAATTTTTTAAGATTAAATTTAAAATTCTATCAACTACTAATCATTTTATTTCTAATGTTAACTTCTTTAGACTTTGTCTCTTTCACCCCCTTTTTTGTACTGTTCATTTTCCGTATAATTTACTTTATGTATAATGTACTTGTACTTTATTTTGTATTCATTGATTCAATACTTTATATTTATATTTCTATGTAACATGTATAGTTTTTATTGTGCTGCACAGGGCTCCTTTTTAAATCAGTTACAGAACTGAAAGGGCTACCCTGTGTAAATAAAACTGAACGAAATAAATAAATAAATAAACAGCATTTTTTATAATACCATACCGTAACACCAGTGAGATCTACAACATACCGACAACAGAGAGAATATTAAGCATTTACATAAATCCCAATGAAAAAGAATCGTTCGTTCTGGAATGGGGAAGGAGTCGGTTTGGCGTGTGACTCGGGTATTATATATTAAGCACGTTAATCTTGCAGACGTAGCTATTGATGTCAGAACATACTTTGTCGTTCCATGATTCCCGACTGGCCCTACTCCGCCTCAGAGAGATCTGAACACAGTCCTCCTTACCGTGACGACCATTATTTGGTCCTCCGCCGTACCAAGAGGTGTAGTCCACAGGTGTGCCGTCAGACCAAACAAAAGGCCCCTCGATCTCGGGAACAGGTTGATACAGTCCAATCCATTGGTTATTGGGACAGGAATCCTAACAAAGAAGATGACATTCATCATGGTCGGCTTGTTCAAGGTTTAAGGTAAACCTGACTGCAAAGACTTTCAGGAAATCAACTCAAGAGTCACGTCCATACCTTTTTGTATCGCCCCAAGAAATCATGTTCATATCATAATGTCGTTGACGGTAATGTCCATACATTTAAGATTAAGAGGGTGACGCACAATTCTATTAAAATTGCATGCCTAAGCCTTAATTTCATGAAAGTCTTGCGATCGTGTTGTATATTGAAAATCTTGTAAGAATTGATCAAGAAACGATAAAAAATGGTTTTAATCTTTTGGAGTTCACAGATACATCTTTCTAGGGCACCGGCGGCGGAACTGGGGTGAGAGGGGTTTCCTAGGCGTTCGAAACAAGAAGGGGGTGGGGGGGGGGGGGGGAGGGTGGGGGTGGAGATGTCCAGTATTTTCATGACGAAAGATGTTCAGTAGGCCTAATAGAGCAGTCAGACCCAACTTCGGAAAACCGAGCACAGTTTTATACTGCGAAAACGGCGTATAGAGCAAGATGAATATAGAGCCCTCATCGTGCAGTGCGAGACAGTGTGTACAAAAGGCGTTGGAAAATCCTGCAATGTCGACCTGCTGTTGATAATATAATTTTCAAAAAGTAATGCTGCTGATATATATATTTCAAATGTTTGTCATTTGAAAGTCACTTCATATGGCGAATCATTCACGGATTTTGAAGGTAATTGACACGCAGCATTATTTTAAAGAATATATATATATCGTTGGCAGGTTTACTTTGCAAGATTTTCCCCATGCCTTTTGTACATACTGCCTCGCACTGAACGATGAGGGTTCTATATTCATACGCCGTTTTCGGAGTATATACCTCTGCTCGGCTTTCCGAAGTTGGGTCTGACGGTAGAGTGTCAAACATGAGACGTCAGCCCCTGAATACTTATGTCCCACACACATATATTATATATATATATATATATATATATATAGTTGTAAAGAAATGTAGATGGGAGAACGTATATAAAAAATAATTTAAAGTAAGATAAAGTTCACTCCGAGAATAAAGACATAGTAGATATCCGTAGGTTTCCTTCCACAAGCGCTTTCGTTTATTTCTTCAGGTGGAATTCCACCTGAAGAATTAAACGAAAGCGCTTGTGGAAGCAAACCTACGGATATCTACTATGTCTTTATTCTCGGAGTGAACTTTATCTTACTTTAAATTAATATATATATATAATATATATATACCCCTAATGGGTACATTAGGAGGACAGTTTTTGTCTCATTTCTGTAGACAACTGTCGACCTAATGTACCAACTGTCTACCTAATGTAGGGGTCGCTATTACGACGAAATAAACTGCATTGTTAGGTGTCGACCTAATGTACCCGTTAGTAAAATAGTGCATCCCATATATGCATATATATAAAGTGCATCCCAATAAAAAGTTAACAGTTGGAAAAGTCTACCCAAATAAATGTTTCAATATATTATAAGGAAATTGTCATACCTGTGGATAGTTTAGGGTCTCTTCTATCAAATGACACAAAATATCAACCAATATTCTACGCTTGGGAGAGCAAAAGCCATTTTTATGATAGGATGCAAAAATTCAGACTTGACAAGAATTGATATTGGCTCTGGCTGGTATTAGGCAAGCTGAGTCATGAAAAGGTTTCGAAATTTCCATATTCTGGTCAATAAAAGGTAATTTATGAAATAAAAGGCTTTGTATGTCCTTTGCAAGATTTCCCCATGCCTTTTGTAACACTGCCTCGCACTGAACGATGAGGGTTCTATATTCAAACGCCGTTTTCGGAGTATATACCTGTGCTCGATTTTCCGAAGTTGGGTCTGACTGATGGGAAGGCAGCGATATCACTGATTACACGTGAAGTGAGATGAAATGATAAACATCAGAATGTCGACATACATACCACACAAAGGTAACTCACGAAGTCCATCTCTTCCTGACTGTGTATGGAAACCAAGTCTACTCGTCCTGTCTCGATGATGATTCCTCGGCAATTCGCCAAGGCTTGGTCGAAGTTTACTTCATCGGGAAAGTAACGATAGCAGCCGCCTTGGAGGTAGAGCCAGGATTCGGGGCAAACCCACTTGTCTGAAATCAGCGTGGAAAATTACACGGAGACCGATGATAATTACATGATATAAAAGATAATCCTTTATAGAATCCCTTAAGACTATCTGTACTTTTGAATTTGCACGCTCAAATACTAAGTTTATATTTATACATTAAATAGTATGAATTATCGACTTGAAACCCCAACCTGGTACATCTTAGTGTGCATTTTACATACAAAAGAAGAATGTGTCCCTCCCCTGTGCCGATTAACTTTGCGGGTGCACCGATTCCCCCCTCCCCCCCCCCCCCCCCCCCCCCCCCCATTCAGACGGTCCTGGATCCCTAGTTGCGCAGAGTGCAGTATTATTTAGAGTGCAGTATTATTTTTTTAGAATTTAATTTAGTTCAGTACAGTCCAGTTTATTTTATTCCATCTCAATAGGAAAAAAAATACAGTACTAAAAGCATGCATTTCCACATTAAAGAAATTACACAATTGGAATAATACATGGATATACATATTAATAAAAACGGAATAAGGTACAGCTGTTTAAAAAACAGCATAGGGTTTGTGCAGAAAGCTTTTTAAGTAATTATCGGTTTAATGAATTTATATTAGAAATAAGAACCAAGTAAAGTCTTGGGTAATATCATAATTTCAACAAATTGCACACAATACCAGCACAAATCCGATACACACAATGATAAAAAAAACCACGGATAGAAAAGGAGAAAATAAGGATGAGAAGAAGAATGGCGGAGGAGAGAAAGAGAAAGACAGACAGGGAGAGAGAGAGTTTGGAACATACCTTAAATGAGTGTCAGGTGTGATCAATAATTTGTTTGAGCTTTTGTTAAAACAGTTGTAAATTGAAATTTGAATTAGATCAGAGGGAAGCGAGTTCCAAATCGAGGGAGTTTGACTTCAGCAAACTATTATGCATTTTCCTGAATTTACATTCCATAGATCTTTTTCTTATTTCGAGTATTATAATTGTGTATTGCACTGCTAATTATAATTACAAACATATCTGATATGGTATTAGGAATCTGACCTGTTTTATTCCATTCGTTTAACTCATAAACTTTTAGAATATTCAGTTTCTTGAACAGTGGTCTAGACTGGGTTTGATAATGAGACAATGTTATTATTCTTACAATCTTTTTCTGTAGAATATAAACAGTGCAACATCGGGCCCTAGATATATTGCAGTAAGTAAGAAATGGTAGTATTATGTTATTGTGTGGTATAATCAGCTTAAGCAATGGTATACATACCACAAGAGAGTCCGTAGAATTGGACGGTACATGTGCATTCAAAGCCATGGAGAGTCTCCGTGCAGTTACCTCCATTTTGACAGGGATAAGATAGACAATCTGTACGTAAAGGCAAAGTTGAAGTTTAAAGTTTGAAGATTATTTGTTTCACTTTTACATACAAAAACAGTTTTAATGCACTGTAAATAGGTAGAAGGCTTCGAATGATATAGGTGTACGGCGGGCCAAAAAAGGTACATGTGAGAAGCCAAATAAAAAGCACAGACTGTAAAAATGACTAGGCCCCCGTATTGGGTAACATTACAAGTAAGTTTGATTAATATGCAATAAAGAGCCAAACAGAATAGAAGTACATGTATCGGATTCACTAAACGTACAAGGAGAAGAAGCTCAGAATGTGGAATAAAGAAAAGAAGAAGAAGAAGGAGAAGAAGAAGAAGAGGAAGAGACAAGAAAGAGAAAATTATAAAGGCCGGACAGTGAAACACTAAAAAATCGCTATGGCCATGAACCTGTGCGATCCAGCAAGAGCTCTGGGGTTGCGAATGCATTGTGCCTCATGTTCATTTAACACGACCTCGGATTCTATTATATGTCCACAAAAATATTCGATGCTGATGTTGTTTTAAAGCTTATTAGAGCCCACCCGTATAGAGCAGTGGCGGATTGAGGGGGGGGGGGATTCCGGCCCGTGCCCACACCCCTCCCCCCGAAAGAAAAGTATATATTGTGCTCACCCCGAAAGAAAAATATACATTGTGCCCCTTTAGAACTGTATTCTATACTCTCTTTTTTTTGGGGGGGGGGCAGAGTATTCTGTACGAAAGGTGGATCCAAAAAATCTGATTTGTTTTTTCTGGCTTGTCAGAGAATTCTAGACGAGAATTGGACCCCAAAACTCTGCAACGATATTTTCTAATAAACATTGAGTTGATTTATGGCTATACCCCTTAATTTATAACAATAATAATCATAATTATAATAGTAGCTTTTTTACATTATTAAAATGATACATAGGCTACACATTCGTACAGTAGCCTACAGCATACCATTTATGATGGTATAATTATATCCACGTTACGAAAAGCATGTGAAATTTAAACTTTAAACTAATTATCGTGATTCTGCAGTTATGCAGGGCCTATGGGTCGTGGAGGGATAGCTTTGACCGCCTGCTTAGACCAATTGGTTATTTACACCAAATGATGATATACCAAACGGTTATTAGACCAAATGGTAATTGCACCCAGTGCTAATTAGACCAAATGATAATTAGACCAAGCAATTATTAGACGAAATGACATTAGAGCACATGAAGTTAGGCCAATTGTTAAATGGACCGAGTGATTCATGGACCAAATGGGTATTGGACTAATTTTTGCTTTATATCGTTTGATGATTAGACAAAATTCTAATTGGACCAAGTGATTATAGACGAAATGGATATTGGCCATACTTTTCATTGAACGAAACGTTGTTGGACGATATGTTTATTAGACCAAATGTTTATTGGGACAAGTGATATAAGACCAAAAATGTTGGACCATATGATGATTGGACCACATTGCAATAAACCAACTACTCTGCACACCACCGGCGTACATAGATGAGCATATGGGTCTACACGCACCTGTAGTATGAACGTTTTGTGCCAATTTAAAGATATTTCTAGTCTTATGTCGAGCATCAGGGCATTTTAATGTATTCAATGTGAAACATAGATTCCAAAATATTGGCCGGCCAGAGAATTATTAAAACGTAATGTCTTGAGATGCTATCTTCTAGTTCTTAAAGGAAAAAAATAAAATGAAAATCGTTGGTTGTACAACAGCTGACTGTGATATAAAAAAAAATGTAGTTAGCTACAATTCAAATTTTTCGTATACTTTCTTGCATCAAGATATATTTTTAGAAAGGTGTAACCAGTTATATCAGGGAATTGAATATGGTTGGCTTCCAACCTACCTGGGAGTTTGCAGACTATTATTTTTGCGTCAATGTTATTCATCTTCGGCCACCCACCATCTTTAATCGTAAATGCTTTGGTGACAAAGTGAGACTATCTCCATTCGCCGTGGTGACTGTGCCACACGACTGACTTTCCAAAGGGTTACACATGCCGTCCAGATTGCTGACAGTGGACCCCTGCACTTCTGTCAATCAAGGATAAAGAGGTGAATTAACAATACACATACACACACCAACGCGCGAGCACACCCCCCCCCCCCCCCCCCCCCAATGTGCGTGCACACACACATACACAGGGTGGGGCTAAAACTTTGTAATGACATGCGCAAACACCCATTCCAGCACGTTTGCAAAACGGGCATATCCCGGTTCCAGGTGTATACCCTGTTTGTTGATGTCACCTGTGTATGTCCCCGGTTTCAGAGGCGTACAAACACACACACACGCACACACAGCTAAAAATAAAGCCATCAAACTGACGGTCCTCAGTCTCGTGTGTGTCCTCGCTTCAAAGGTGTGCTTTCATGAGTGTCCCACGGTTGCCGGTCAACGCCCACGCACACATGTGTGTGCACACAGACACACACAAACAGGAAACAACGCCCTTTCATATTGCCTGGTGAAAACTAGCCAGTTATTGACAGAACATTGATATTAACCTTATTAGCCCATCACCACAACCCCCACCATGCACCACTACCACAACAGCAACAACATAGAGAAACCAAGGACAATGTATATGTGCCCAAAGTAATGGTTTATAGCATCTCCTGAAGCAGCATCTATAGCATTAGAATATATAATTCTTGTATCCGGTAAACTAAACTAAATGTATAACGCTCCTCAGGTCGTCAAACTAATTACTTTTTAGATTAAAGCACCAGCTATTCATAAAAGAGTGGTCATGCAATGATGCAGAAATAGCTTCCGGATTTCAAAAGGCAGTCAGAACAATAGATACATAATGCATTCAGTCCGTTGCATTATGCTTGAAGTATAATATGAAAGAAAGAACATCGTAGCCTTTATGATGAATGACATGGCAAAACGCAATAATATAGCCGCACGGTTGCCATGAGGCTAACTTATCCAAATAAGAATCTTGATGGGTACGGTTTGAAAAGCTCTTCCTATGTAATCCTACGCTGATTCCCAAAATGTTACTGTTATTGACCTCACTCATGACATTCTGGAACAATGGTCACTTTTTTTAACCAAAGATTGACCAACGATATCATTCCTTCTTTGTCTGAATCGTGATCAGATTTGTAATGTGAATCATTTGTGAGTGGGTTTGGGCAAATCCAAATTTCCATTAGATAGGTGTGAAGATTTTAGAACATTCTTTTATTTAGATGTATCTCAACAATTTTGAACATTTTGGGTCATTTAGTCCACTTAACTCTTTCAGTGCCGATGGCACGTATACGTGACAGATAGATTTGACATTTTCATTCACCAATTGCTCAACCACAGAAAAGGTATATGGTGGTCAATGTGCATTATATCAACATTTTTGTCATAAATCAAGCATTTTATAAATATATATTATTATTAAGAACTTTTCAGAGAAAATTGCAGATTTTTAAAACGGTATTACCTTATTTCAACATTAAACAATAGTAAACCAATAAGAAACCAAAAAGTAATAGACAAAAAAAAAAACCTGAAATGTAATTTTCAATAATTCTCATGCACAACGTTGGGTAAATTAATAATGTTTGGTATCATAAGAAATGGTAATAAATTTCCTGCAAGTTATGTACATAATATTTTAAAAAAATAATAGATAGTTAATGAAGTGGAGACATTTGAAAATTAAGCATTGATCACATTTTGGTAAAATTGTGAAGAGAGCTAAACCCTTGGCACAGTAAGAGTAAAATCCTCATTGACCATTTGGATCTAGAAAATCGAAAAT
The DNA here is from genome assembly GCA_025617745.1 of Heliocidaris erythrogramma. Classification (NCBI taxonomy): domain Eukaryota; kingdom Metazoa; phylum Echinodermata; class Echinoidea; order Camarodonta; family Echinometridae; genus Heliocidaris; species Heliocidaris erythrogramma. Next base: position 47,231,720 of record CM046863.1, on the reverse strand, counting down.
AGTGAGCTGCACGGCTTCCATTGGGCTTTCTTATAATAGAAAATAATAATTTTGCTGCGGAAGGTTTGAAAAGCTCATCCCATGTTAAAGTTTACGCTGCTTCCAGAATATTTAGTCTCATTGACCTCACTCATGATATTCTGGTCATAATGGTCACATTTTGGTTAAAATGACCATCGATATCATTCCGTCTTTGTCTGCTACTAATCAGAACAAATTTGTAATCTGAGTATCTGTGGGTGGGTTTGGGCATCGAGTTTCTAATTAAAAAAAAATAAATTTAATTCCAGTACATTTTATTAATTGGATGTATCTAAATTGCTGTGACAATTTCTGTCATTTTGGCGAATTTCGCCACTGTGAGCCACGTTGATCATTTGCATAATTTTTATTAGATACTTGGAATGTTTCGATTGGGCATCCTAACCAAATATGAATTGCCATTTTGGTCAAAATAGCCTTGATGGAAAAAATGTCGAACCGTTGAAATATAGAACCTATCGTCCTCGAAGCAACATATATTTTCATAAAGAAGTTGTGTGTCAGACCCCCATCCTCGTATGATTCTTTACCTGATTTGGACCTGATTTGGACAATATGTATACATGAATATATTTATATATTAATGGTCAGCTGGACCTTAAAGTGGTCAAATTTACTAAATGAAACCCACCTTTGCAACAATGAGGCGCATTTTTTACAAGAAATATGTATATTAAATCCTCGTTGCCCATCATTCAAACGTGTCCTCTTCTGTCTTTTGTCATGTGATATCAGCACCCCCACGGCCCCCACCCCCCCCCCACCCCCTCTCCAACGTGAAAGAAATAAAAATGACAGTATTTTTTTAAACCCAAAACTAACCAGATGGAACCAGCGCAAAATTTGACATAGGATGAGCTTTGCAAGCTTACATTTGGGTCGGGAAGCCCAATAGAAGCCTTGAAGCTTACTATTTCTAAGATTGTATAGGAAATTATACAAATGGTCAATGTTGGTCAAAGTGGCCAAAATGATCGGGATATGGTCAAAATGGTTAAGATACATCAATCGATAGTTCTTGAATGATCACACATTTTTAATTAGAATTGGATGCCAAAACTCACCTACAAACCATTCAGATTAAACATTTGAACACGTTGCAGACAAATAAGGAATGATATCGTTGGTCATATCTTCTTGTAGTGAAGAGCAACTTATATTCTGTCTAATGATATACGGATGACTGAGCCGCAGGCTTTTCAAAACGTATTGTCAAAATCATCTTGTACCAAGTTCGGGCTGAAGCAATTATTTAGAACACAATTTAGGATATTTTCTTTACTATGATGACCACAAAGTTAACTTCATCGGCATCCCTTGTTTAAGATAACATTTTTTAATTTATTGAGTCATTCAAAATTCATGAAAGTCTATTTTCAATTACTTTGAAAATTTTAAACACATGCATCCATCTTCGTATTTTTTTAAAGGTCAGTAAACATTTGTGTCCAAGTACTATTCGAGAAACACCACTTATGCACCCTATGCAGGTGAAATAGTGCAGTGGACAAATGGGCTGAGAGTTTTTAGTTTATCATAAATAAACTTAAATTATCATGTGGATTGAAACAAAGTCATGTGAAACTTAGATACACTGGATCACACGAAACAATAAAGCATTGAATCACGAAAGAGAGTTAAACTCTTAAAAGTATTTTACACTAAAGTAACACATTCATATGGATTGACCCACATTCGTTGCATCAGCCCAAAACTTGGTACAAGGCTGGTAATCAGTTATAAGTGGCAGGAAAGTCATGAATAAGATATCATTGGACAAAAAAAAACCAAGTTATTCTTCGCCATAAAATCATTAGCTTATGGTCTCCTTTATTACATGACACCTAAGTATATGGCATTATTTTATGTTTGAGTGAACAAATGCCACTTTTGTGAAAAGGTGCAAAATCCAGACTTGACAAGAATTGGCACAGTTTAGAGTCATGTAAAGGCTTACAAATGTTCATATTTTTGCCAGTAACATACAATTCATGAAAAAACAGGTTTTGTTTCCATGTTTACTTACGTCTCTCATTAACATTATTATGCTACAGTGAGCAATTACCTACTTTATTTGGGTGTTTTGAATGATTTAGGTCAGTTTTTAATTCAAGCTGGCTTTCTCTGTAAACCATAGAGTTTTGATGGGATATGTGAGAACATCCAAAAAGCTAAGCACATCCTTTCATAAATTGCCTTTTAATCACCAGAATATGAAAAATTTTAAGATTTTCAAGACTTTCAACATTGCTGATACCAGCGAGAACCAATTTTTTGTCAATAATGGATTTGGCACCATTTCACAATAATGGCTTTTGCCCACTCATGCTTAAAATAATTATCATTCGACGTTTAGGTGTTATTTGATAGGAGAGGCCCTAAGTTATCCATAGGCATAAAACGGTTCTCACTAAATGGTTAATACCAGCCAGAACAGAATATGCCCATTCTTGTCGAGTCTGGAATTTCCATCCTTTCGCAAAAGTTATTTTTACTCACTCGAGTTTAAAATATCGTGAGGCCTTTTTGTGTCATTTGACAAAACAGACCCTAAGCAATCCACAGGTATAAAACTTTCCGACAAATATTTTGAAACATTTATTCAGGAGACTTTTTGACCGTTAACTTTATTTAAGACGCACTGTATAAGGTCTGGATTTTTTTTAATTTTTAATTTTATTTATTTATTTTTTTTTGATTTTTTTTTGTTTGATTTTTTTTTTTTTTTTTTTTTGTTGTTGTTGTTGTTGTTGTTGTTTTTTTGTTGTTGTTTTTTTTTTTTGGGGGGGGGGGGGGTTCGGTGGAGCGAAATATTACAAATATTTTGATTTTCTTAAACCGACAGAGATACAACTAGACGTGGAATATCCATTAGTAACTGGCAAGTCGGTTTAAGAAAATTAAATTAGGTTTCCGTGTGTAGTTGTCGTGGATGATTAGCTGTCCTAATATCGTATATATCATCTTGAAGATTTATTGCATAGAGACAGTAGATTTGTTAGTCACCTAAATCGGTTAAAGAACTGTATCCCTTTTTTCACGCCGAATCCTTTTTACAAATAATAAAGTGAGCAATGACGTGACTCGCGGGGGGGGGGGGGAGTATATTAAAAATAGAGGGATAATTCACTCTCTTCTTTTTAAAGAACACTCTGAAATTAATCGATATTAAATCACTTTAAAAAAAGTGATCACTGACGTAAATTTTGAGGAAGTGAAAATATGGTGAAAATCCAATCATTTTTTTTTTGTAGAGCATAGAATTATATGGATACAAGGATAAGCAGAAGAAACTATTCTCCTCCAAATAGAGAAAATGGAAACTTGTTTTTCTTGAAATAATAGACCTTAATATTTGAAAATGATTTTATGCAGGTCGCATGAACAATATGTAATAATCTTATAATTATTTCAATATACAGTGTAATCAGAAGTTTATAGGAAACGGTACAATATTTCCAATCTCACCTGAGTATACGAAGTTACTGAGAGCAAGGTGTATTACAATAACCCTAAAGATCATGGTGCATACCATCCTTTGTGGAGAACACCAGCAAAAAAGTGGCAAAAGTGTCTCGATGTTAAATGCAATGGAGAAATAACAGACCACAATATTCCACCAGGGCTTGAGTGGGTCATGAGAAAAGAAAGAGATGGTGTCGTGAGAAGAAAGAGATGGGGTCGTGTGCAGAAAGAGGAAGATTTACAATAAAAAAGGGTGGCTTAATTACGTTAGCTTAATTATAGTGCTAATGTAATTAATCCGGGAAGCGTGGAAGAGAGAGCGGGAGAGAGAGGGAGAGAGAAACCCAAAATGGTCAGTATTCCATACGCTTGAGATATAAAACGTGTACTTATCTATGGTGATAGGGTATTGTAAAGCCGAGATGTCATTTGCTGACATTAGGGACTTTTCGATTTTTGCATGTTCACTAGTCGACTGCTACGTGCGGTAATTCAGTGGACTGCTTTGTGTTAATGGTATACAAAGTACGTGAAGCGAGGCACCACGCTTTGTGCAAGAACGGTTCACTCGTCCACTGCCCTGTGGACGTACGCATTTTGGGTAGAAATCCTGGTCGTCCTCAAGGCAGTGGACGTGTGAGCCGCTCTTGCACAAAGCGTGCCTCGCTCCACCGACTTTCTATACCATTAACACAAACCAGTCCATTGAATTACCCGCACGTAGCAGTCGACTAGTGAACGTGCAAATCGAAAAGTCCGTATTATGACCGCTTCAGTAACTGGTACGGTCTGTTGCCCTTCATGAAAGAATGATATTGATTGTAAAATGAAGAGTGTGTATGGGTGAACAGGGTGATTGGTTAATTGTCTTCACTGGCTAAATCGATTAGCGCAAGAAATGACGCAATCAAAATGACGCCTCGCGTGAAGCGGGCTTTCAGGCTTGAATATGTTCCCACATAAAGTTAGGATAGGTTTCGTTTTACTTTAGTGGAATTCTTTGGGATCTTATCGAAGAGAATGATGCAGGAGGTTTTTCCTCCTTCCATATATATAAATATATAGCGGAGTGAATCTTATATATGCCTACCTGGTAACTTAGCAGGACATGCAACAATACGGTTTATTCCGTCATAATAGCGCCCCCTACATTAGCAGGACATTTCGAACGTTAAGCGGACATTTGAACAAAGAAAAAGAACAATAAATGTAAATGTCCTTCTAATGTACCTGATAGAGTTATATATATTAGAATATCATTAACGTCTTCCGAGAGATCACGAGCATGACAAGAAATGTAGAATGTAATATATTTATACACAGCGTGATTTAAAAGAAAATAAAAGAAAAAAGCCACATTTAAAGCCTGGCTCACACAAGGCGTCAGTTCGATTGCGTCATGACCTGCGCTATTAAATTGAGACTTTGAATTCAATTATCCCATACGCCAGTTGTTAAAAGTAATGTTTCCACTGTTCATTTTGCAATCACATTTTAAACGATACCATTCTCTCATGACCACGATGACGTGCAAAAGACGGTACAAGTCACTGCGAGCCCACCTTCGCTTTGCCCTGTACTAAAATATCATAAGTTTCCACGGTTTTTAAAGAAAATATTTCATCATGCACGCAACCTAGATATAACCATTGCACATTTGGTCTCTTTTCACAAAACCTGTATGAACGAAATGTTTTCCTTCATCAACAACTAACAGAATTAAAATTTATGTTTTATTTTTTTTTCCCGTACAGACCGAATAGGAGAAGAGCTCGCAAGATGCGTCACCGAGTTGCCAATTTGTGTTTGATTGATTACAACTTTGAAAATTCATAACTTTCTTATTTCTGGTCGGATTTTGCTCAAACATTCGCTAATCCGTTTCACTCATTTTTCTTCTTTTATTCAACTTAACTTAAAGGGATACTCAACCGCAGATTGTGGACGTTTTTATGCCGCGAGAGGGCAGCATGATCGTTACCTGATGATGCCGTTGCCCCGCGGGGCGCAAGCTTCGGCCAGATTGGTCGCCGTACAACATGCACGCTCCGCCTGCGCTCGAGCTCTCGTGCGAGATTCGTTCGGCTTCGTGCAATCCGAAATGTAATCCCAGCAGTCCGACGGACGCGTTCGACGCACAAACTTTGTGTACGAGTGAACGGGGCTTACTCAAGCCTGACTTTCCCCACGGCCGCCCGGTGGCGTATCCCTTTAATGCCCGAGTGGACTTCCCCTGAAAGGATTTTGAGAGCTGGGAGTAATAATACATTCTGGAAGAAGGGATAGTGATTGTGATGATGTTAGTAGTCACACCCATGAGACCAGCACCAGACTGACACCAGACCATGGTATAATGGTGCAGTGACGGATCCAGGATTTTGTGAGGGAGGGGCCCAATATTCAAAATTACAAACTTGTCTGACAAGCAAAAAAAAAAGCGTCTTCAGCATTTTTGGGGTCTCTTTTTAATCTTCCAGGGGAGGGTGCCGCCCCCGAATCAGCCCCTGTAAAGGTGACATTCATACTAGAGGTGATATTCTTGCTCGTCGCTTACATTCTTTTGACAAGGTGTTTTGTTCTCATTTGTCTGTCTTTACCCAGGGATACTAAATGCTTACATTAACTGTTGTGGCTATATTCCGGGTAAATGAAACCAATTTCTTTATTACAATTCTTATCACAAACATTATTACACCAAACTGAATAAGACATTACACTACACTGTATAACAAAGAACTGGTCGGTTTGGAGTCGGTGTGGAGTTCGTTTGGTGGTGATAGATGTTGATAGCCTAGGCTGATATTAGGTATTTTGAAAGTGATTATGCTTTTTTGGTAATATTCATGGTAATGGTAATTCAATTCAATTCAATTTTCAATTTCAAGACGTTTATTTCCAACTTTTCAATATAAGTGTACAAAGTAATAAATAAGCGAAATAATATATATATATATTCCGATATATACAATAATAAACATTACATATTTTTTTAACAAAAATACGACATAGTTTGGGTGATGATGTCCGCAAAAGTGGTATTAAAGATATATTGTTAGTTGGTTGATAGTAAATATGATATTCGTAATGAAGGTGATTATGGTAATCATGATGGTGCTTGTGGAGATATGGTGATGGTGTTCATTGTATAATTGAGGCTGATTAAATGTTTGATAATGATAGTGATATTGCTTATACATCAGTAAACATCAAACTGATATATATTTACTATTGCTATGGCTTTTTAAGTTTTCACCACATTTTATGTGGGGTGGGGCGTTTACGCCTGAGAAATGCGAGAGGGGGATCCCTCCGATTGGCGCCCCTACCATATAGGAGAACTTGATCAGTTATTCACGGACGGACATTTGACAAATTTTGAAGGCCTGTAGAAAAATAATTGAATATAGCTATTTTATGTTCCATTTGTGAAGGGCATCAATAAGGAGTTGAAATTTAATACAATTCGGTTGCCATGGTTGCCAGCTAAAATTACAATCCATAGAACATTAAGTGCCGAGGACGGATAAATTGCCTACACTTAACGGATCAGGCTTAGGACGTTATAATGGGCTGCGTGATATTTATCACAGTTTTGAAGGGTAGCAACTGGTCGAACAAGGTTTTTCAAAATAAACCATCAAGGAACCATACTGATAAATCGATAATTGAGGACATAACCTTTATTGTGTGCTTTGAGGTTTCAAAATCACAACGAAATCACTAGATCTTGAATGAGTATCACAAGACCTGAAAGGCACTTTAAATATGAGATAACACAAAGCCTGTGTAGTTTCAAAATGTCTAGAATTTGCAGCCTTTGAAATGGTGGTTTTTATGGCGTCAGAAATGCAGTTAATGTAATGTAGTGTCCCTGTATTAACGAGTTGCGACAACTGGGGATTTGAACGCCATTTTGTTTCCACTAATACGTAACATTTCTATTCAATTCCGATGAGCACCTGAGTGTTCTCAATAGAAAGAATTCGAACGCCATTTTGTTTCCAGAAAGGTGGGACGTCCATGTCGCAACACTTTAATACAGGGACACTAATGTAATGTAGAGTACCTTTATATAGAGAGTAGCGACATGGACGTCTGACTTTTCTGGACACAAAATGGCGTTTGAATTCTTTCTATTGAGAACACCCAGGTGCTCATCGGAATTGAAAAGAAATGTTGCATAGCAGTGGAAACAAAATGGCGTTCAAATCATCAGTTGTCGCTACTCTCTTTATATAGGTACTCTAATGTAATGGCACGTATACTGCCATCTTCTGGCTAATATACAAACACTTTAAACTCTCCTTCTTTACATGTTTTGCGGGAGAGGCATTTATGTGTGCGTGTGTGTGTCAGTGAGGGTGTGCATCGGCCCCTTGCCCGTTTCAGCAAATCTTGAGGTATTGTGCTTTAGATACATCATAATAATTGTAATAAATGTTCATGACGTTTCTTCTAGCCAATAATATTAATCTTTATTTGCTTTCCACAATATTTATTCCATCAAACTTGCAATAAAGAAGGAGGTCCCAGGTCGAAAATCCCATAGAGACCCATAAAAAAAACCAATAGGAAATTTTTGATGGTTTCTGAGGTCTGTGAAGTTGTTTTGATATTCGTTATTCGTTATTCGATATTCATTTGATATTCTTTTGATATTCATTTGATATTCCAAATTGCATAAAGTCGGATTTTTTTTCGACGTATACCTGGCGCCCACGGTCCCCGACCTAATGCCATGATGACCTTGACCTTGACCCGTCAAGGTCACGGACAAAAATGGCGCCAAAAATGAATACTAGCTTTTTGACGAACTGAAAGTGGCCCAAAATCCATTTTTTTCGACCCCTGCCTGGCGCATGCGGTCCCCGATCTAATGCCATGATGATCTTGACCTTGACCCCTCAAGGACATGGTCAAAAATGGCGCCAAAAATGAATACTAGCTTTTTGACGAACTGAAAGTGGCCCAAAATTCAAAATTTTTCGACCCCTACCTTGCGCCCACTGTCCCTGTGCGAGTATTTTTTGAGTTAATGACGATTCACTTCTTCTCACCCTTGCACCACACATGTGGTCATTGAACTTGCAAGTACATTCCTATATGCAAATAGGGATTAGTCTCGCTCTTCTAAGGAAATACATTAGTCGGCACTTTCTCAATGTAAATACCGCACTTCTACAAATATAATCACACAGACCTGACGTTTATTACAGCTTGCCTAAAACTTAGGCAATACCATATCTGAAACTACACTGTTGGTCATAATGTTAGCATAATTCGTATTTTCATAGTCATCCGTTGATTTAATCATATTTAAAAGCCTAAATAGATAATATCGTCACCTCGGCAGAGAAAGGGAGTAAAAGCCATGTATGGTAAATGAGCGTTATTCCCTTTTTACTCTGATGTGACGATATTGACCAGGTTCATTCATTACATAATGATTTTGTATTGTTGAGGTAAAAGTTGGTCAAGTGAAACATTCCATAACGTGGCCTATCTTATTGTTTGGTGCTATGAAAGGCAGAGCCTCCTTTCTGCTGTTGTTTTGCTGTCCATTTCGTGCAGAAAGCCTACGTGTGTTAACAGCCTGTTTTCAGAGTTAGCTTGATCAATTCCTACCAAATTTGGTACATTGATTCCTTACACTATGCCTCGCCCAACGGTACTTGCAATTCGTCAGAGGGTCCTTGCACTCCGACGGAATGGACGGACACAGGCCCAGATTACAGATATTCTTGGACTATCGCAGAGTTGTGTGTGCCGCATCCTCAGAAGACATCGAGAGGCGGGTACTTTGAGTCCAGAGAGATCTACAGGTCGACCACGAAGAACATCCGCACAGGATGACCGTCAACTGCTGAACATGTGCCGTAGGAACCGGAGAATGCCAGCGAGTCGTCTTTGCCACTTGTGGAGGAGGCACTTCGGAGTGAATGTTTCACGGGAAACCGTAAACAGGAGACTTGTCCAACATGGCTACAGAGCTCGGCGAATGACCAAGGTTCCACCTCTCACTGTTCGCCACCGGGTTGCTCGACTCCAGTGGGCTAGGAGGCACAGGAGATGGCAGCTTGGTCACTGGCGCCATGTAATCTTCACTGATGAAAGCCGGTACATCCTTGACCGCACCGATGGGAGGCAGAGGGTTCGACGATTGTGGGCCGAGTACCTCCGTAATGACCGTGTCCAGGAAACCAGTCAAGCAGGTGGAGGCTCAGTGATGGTATGGGTCGAAATACATTATGGCGGAAAAACGCCATTGGCTGCACCTGAAGGAAACGTCAACGGCGTCGTGTACCGCGATATCCTGGAACCCCATTGTCTTCCATACGCGAGAAGAGTATATGGCAATAACTTTCAGCTCCAAGACGACAACGCTCGATCACATAGGGCACGTCTGGTGAGGAAATTCCTTGACGCAGAGGACGTGCAGCAGATGCCTAGGCCTGCCTGTTCCCCCGACATGAACCCCCATTGAGCACGCCTGAGATGCATTGGGCCGTGCCATCAATGAGAGAAACAATCATCCTCAAAATGTTCAGGGGTTAGCCCAAGCACTGACCGAAGAGTAGGATGCACTGCCCTTGAACACCATCAACAACCTTGTGGACAGTATGCCACGGCGTGTGGATGTACTGGTGCGTGCCAGAGGTGGCCATGCCAGGTACTAAGTGACCCAACAAGATTAAAAAGAGGAACACTTCCCTTCAATCATCAAAAGATCCCAAGATTTTATTTTTCACGATAAAATTATCATGGTTAAACATTTACCAAAACGATACATTTTTTCAAGGAATCCAAGGTCTGGATGATTGTGTTTGTTAAAAGTGGTTTAAACCAGTGTATGAAGTTTGTATGAATTAATTTTTGTCTTATATTTTTTATTTCATATGTTGAGAACAGATTTATCAATAAAATCGGTGAAGATATAAGCTTTATTTTGCAAAAAAATGACTCGTATTGTTGTCAATAGTGTACGAAAGGTAGAAAAAAAATTATGCTACCATTATGACCAACAGTGTACTCTATGATACGTTACTGTCTGCAGGGAGAACTGCCAGTGGATGCCTTCAACACAGTTTCACAAAAATGTGTCTAGAATAAAAATTATTAAACCATTTTGGGCAAATGTGGTATTATATTTCTCAATCTTAATTTTCCTGTAAACCGTGCGCTTAGAAACATCCTTATTAAGCGTCTAATAAATGTAATGTATTATTATTATTATTATAAAAAGTTTCTACTATTACCGGTGAAAATGGACCCGCATTATCGGAAGCTGGTCCTTTTTATTTAGGTCAACCTGTATATAAAGCGACAGTCTGGATAGTTTAATGTACCTGCATTGTAAAAATATTAGATTTATGGAAAATTAAAGTACATATGGAGTCTTCTACAGCTTCCTTTAAACTAAGATCATGTACGATTCAATGTATACAAAACGACAGGGTGAGCAAGGTAAACGAAGTCCAGAAAATAAAATTCGTTAGCATAATAAAGTATGTATTAATTATTGACGAAGATACATAATAATTCGATGTATATGAAAAGACAGACTTTGCCTTGTTTAATGTACCTGCAGTCTATAAACATATTTATATTTCTAAAAAGTCAAGAATATTTAACTTCGTAGCAGATATTTACAATTCTTCTACTTTCACTTTAAACCGTAATTAAATGTTCTTTTAAACGACAGCCTATAAAGCATAGTTTTATGCAGATGTAGTCTAGAATCATCACGTTGGATAAATAAGGTAACCCCTTAGAACAAATAACAAAACATAAGAGAGCTTGAAGCCGCCTGAAATAAGACACTTTGTTGCTTTAAAAATAATTACATGACTTTAGAATGTCATTAATGAGTGTTTTGATGAATTAATAGTTCCAAGTAATAAAGGGAGACTTTTTTCTTTGTAGTTGGAATAGATTTGTTGTTATCTATTATCACCTTAAATGACATTAAAATCATGAAAGAAAGTTTGCATTGAGTGCATCAGTCGTTATTTTGATAATATAATTTCGTGCCATAATTTCGTGACATGCAACCTCCTCCACCCCCCCCCCCCCAAAAAAAAAAAAAAAATAAATAAATAAATAAAATAAATAAGTACAAAATAAATAAATAAATATCCTGGTCACTGTACACTTCCTTCCTTAATTTTTTTTTTTTAAATACATTTTTGTACAAAATTATATTGTGCCACCCTTTGCCAATTTAAGTCACTTGAACAATCAATCAAAATGATCCATGAAAGTGTTTTTTCATGCACTTTTTCTCTCAAAACAATTTCCAATGATTACTTTTTAATGTCCATCCCGTTATGAACGCAAATACAACTATAATAGCCAAAATACGTTTCAATTTATAACAAAATCAAGTGGTAATGGTGAAGGTCTGAAAATTGGTGAATTTATCCTTGAACGTGTCAAGTAAGATATGACAATGAAAACAAAAATTCGTACATAAACTTGTATTTTGAGCGCTTCCGTAACATTTAACATCTTCGTGCACATATTTAACAACAGCCTAAGCATACCATAATGTATATACAGTCTATAAACGTCACATTCGTTAAAAAGATAAGTATGTATTAATTCTTGATGAATATTCAGAATTGTTCCAGTGTATTTAAAAAGGCAGTCTTTGCATATTAAAGGTAATGTACCTGCCACCTATGAACTAGTTCTATCAGTTTCCTTTACACGATCAAATGCACATTTAAAGGACACCATAAGCATATTCTAATGTAAACTTAGTCTAGAAACACCAATTAGTTAAAAAGAAAAAGCGTGTATTCATTCTTGACAAAAATTAAGAATTTTTCCTTTTTCCCTTCAAAATATAATCAAGTGTATTTAAAGCGGCAGTCTCTGCATATTAAACCCAAAGTACCTGCCACCTATAAATTTGACAAAAATACTGAGAATGTTTTCCTTTTTTCCCTTCAAACTATAATTCAATGTATTTAAACGACAGTGTTTGCATATTTTGATGTACATATAGTCTAAAAACAGTATGTTGATGGAAAAGTCAAGTATATGTAATAATGCGTAGCCTCATCAGTATTATATATGTAAAGGCTTTAAGAGTATTGACCATTCTTCAAATTTCCTTTAAACCATAATTAAATGTATATCTAAAGGAAAGCATAGTTTCATTCAGATGCAGTCTAAAACATCACCTTCACTAAACAGTAAAGTGCATGTGCAGTCTTAACAAATATTTACAGTTCTATTTTTTTTTTTTTTTTGGTTTTACTATGATTCAATGTATATACAACTACAGTGTGAGAATATTTCAATTTGGTGCATTCTAGAAACAAATCATTCGTTAAAATGATAAATTATGTACACGTCTTTATTGTTGACGAATATTCAGAATTGTTCCATTTTTCCTTCAAACTATAATCCAGTGTATTCAAAACGCCATTTAAAGCCTTTGAAAAAATGTTAATTTACCTACAACCAATGCACATTATATTAACGAAAAGGTTAAGTCTAGGTAAAGCCTTTAAAATATTCCCAATTCTTACACTTTCCCTTTACACAATTATTCAAGACCTCAGCCTGACCGAATTTTGAAATATACCCTTTATTCATCCACGGGGAGCTATATATTTTCTGAACAAATTGAAACCAACTTCATGAGATTCCGTTTCCTGTGGAATGAGTAACAGCGTCCGGAATGTTGAGCCCCGGTGGTTTTTCTGACGAGGGCCCCGTCTCTGAGGAACGCTACTTTGCGGGGGGTGAAAATTTGATGACGACATAACGTGTAGACGCACTCGGAGCTGTATACATGACATGTCGTCACACGTCTAGCGACCCCCTGCAGTTTCCTCTGTTGTTACGGGGGCGGACCAAAAAAAATTATCTTTTTTATTTTTTATGGATAACGGAGACGAAAATTTATGAATACCCAGGGTAATTATATTCTTTGTTTACTAAGCTTTACGTCAATATATGGTTGTTTTGGGTCAGGCTGAGGTCTTTAAGTGTATATTGAAAGAAGGGCCCAAGCATATTTTAATGTAGGTGCGGTCTGGAAACATCATCAACTATATTTAAATTCTACACAAATATTTACAATTGTTCCACTTTCCCTTTTAACTGTAACTAAATGTATTTTCAAACGACAGCACCAACACAGTTTAATGTATATTCAGCCTAGAAACGTTATTAATGAAGTCAAGTTTTTATAAAATCATAATATTTACAGTTCGTCTACTTTCCTTTTAATTTTTTTTTACAGTTCTTCTACGGTTTCCTTTAAACAATGAAACAAACGATTCAATGTATAAAAACAGTGTGAGCATAATCGTAATGTAGATGTAGTATAGAAAAATCACTTTCGTTAAAAAGATAGAAAATGTATTAATTCTTAAATAACTATTCAGAGTTGTTTTATTTTCCCTTCAAACTATAATTCAATGCATAAAAAAATAACAGCCTTAGCTTATCCTTATCTACCTGACGCCTATAAACATTACACTTCATGAAAAATTCAAGTGTATAAAGTCTTAACAAATATTTATAATTCTTCAACTTTCCCTATAAACCATAAGTATATGTATGTTAAATGACGGCCCAAGCATTTTTTTATTGTAGACACATTATATTAATGAAGTCAAGTTTTTCTGAAGTCATAATATTTACAATTCTTCTACTTTCCTTTTAAACCGTAACTAAATGTATATTAAAGCATAGTTCAATGTATAGTCTAGAAATATCACATTCTTTAAATAGATAAAGTATGTATTAATTATTGACGAAACTTCATGATTGTTCCATTTTTCCTTCAAACAATAATTTCATGTACAGAAAGCGAAAATCTTCACATATTTTATTCATTCAGTATATAAACATTATATTCATGAAAAAGTGAAGTGTATGTGCGGTCTTCTCAAATATTTTACAGTTCTTCTACGGTTTCCTTTAAACTACGATTTAAAAAAACAAAAGAAAACCAGTGTGAGCATAATCGTAATGTAGATGTAGTATAGAAAAATACTTTCGTTAAAAAGATAGAAAATGTATTTTTTATTGTAGATGTAGTCTACACACATTGTATTAATGAAGTCAAGTATATATAAAGTCATAATATTTACAATTCTTTCACTTTCCTTTTAAATCGTAATTAAAGTAATAGACGGAAATTCAGGATTGTTCCATTTTCAATTCAAACTATAATACAAGGTATATCAAATGATAATCTTTGCAAAGTTTAATGTAATTGCAGTCTGTTATAATATTCATGAAAAGTGAAGTACATGTGTAGTCAAAACAAATATTTGCAGTTCAACAGTTTCCTTTAAACTGCGATTCATTGTATATAAAACAACAGTGTGGCGATAGTTTAATGTAAATGCAGTCTAAAAACTTAAAATTCGTTAAAATGGATAGAGTATGTAATCATTCTTAACAAATATTCACAATTGTTCCATGCGGATGCAGTCTACAAACATTATATTCATGAAAAAAGTACACTCGCAGTCTTAACAAATATTTACAGTCCTTACACTCTCCCTTTAATGTATTATAAAACAACAATCTGAGTATATAGCTTAAGGTTCTGCGCAGACTAAACGCATCAGTTAAATAAGTAAAGTATGTCTTAAGTCAATAACAAATATTCACAATTATTTTATTTTCCCTTCAAACCGCTATTCAGTGTATATAAAACGACAGTCTTTGCATGTGCCTGCAGTCCATGCACATTATATCAATAAAAAACACGATTACATGTAAAGTCTTAACAAATATTTACATTTCTTCCACTTTCATTCCAAACCGTAAAAGAAAGTATATTTGAACTACAGTCTAAGCATATCTAAGTGTAGATGCAGTCTACAAACATTATATTCATGAAAAAAGTGAAGTACATGCGCAATCTTAACAAATATTTACAGTCCTTCCACTTCCCCTTTAATGTATTATAAAACAACAGTCTGAGCATATAGCTTAAGGCTCTGCGCAGACTAAACGCATCAGTAAAGTATGTCTTAAGTCAATAACAAATATTCACAATTATTCTGTTTTCCCTTCAAACTGCTATTCAGTGTATATAAAAAGACAAGTCTTTGTATGTGCCTGCAGTCCATGAACATTATATTCATGAAAAAAAAAGTACATGTGCAGTGTTAACAAATATTTACATTTCTGCAACAGTTTCCTTTAAACTGCGAGTCATTGTTTTTAAAACGAGAGTGTGCGCGTAGTCTAATTTAGCTGCAGTCTAGAATTGAATATTTGTTGAGAAGGTAGAGTATGTATTCATTCTTAACAAAGTTCAACTTCCCTTGAAACTATAATCCGATGTATAAAAAGCGACAGTATATGTAAAATCTGAACAAATATTTACAATCAAAAAGTTCCCTGTACAATACATTTTAGAGTACATTAAACATAGGTGTTAGCATAGTACTTGCAGTCTGGAAACATTACTTTCATTCAAAAAGGAAAGCTGTTTTAATGCTCAGCAAATATTCACTACTCTTCGACTTTCCCTTTAAAATACAATTCATCATAATGCAAAACGAATACTTTGCAAATATTAAAAAAGGAAAGTCCATTACCATCAACACATACTTTGGTTACTAAGAGGGAAAGCTTACAATGTGACACAGAAACAAAAATTTAAAAAATCTAATTTTAAAAAAATTAATGAAATCAAATATACAATTAAATCATAAGTGCGTATTTCAAATTCTTGTTTGTGTATTTGTGTAATGCAAAATATCAACAAATTAAATGTCTTACTGAACAATTTCAAACTTGTTATTGTACTGAATAAGCCGACTCTTACTAAGACATTACTACTGTGCGATATTGGAATACTAATTGACTGAATACAAGTCTACTCTCTTTCAATATTGGATAGAATCTAAAAATGTCTTTGTACGCGTCATGAAGTAGTATACTATACAGACATGGCAAGGTGCTTATTCTGTCGTTTGGTATAGACAATAACTGTTTATCTGACTAAAAACGTCTCGATAAGCCCCAAAATAATTATTTGATAACATGAATTTGATTCCCTTTATTGATATACCGCTACAAAGGTCCTACTTTTAATAATCAGTCGGAAATAGGCTCAATCGGCAACGCATCGGTCATGACGCCAGAGCAGTCGCACGACTGTCAACTGATGAGCGCCCGGTTCGAACTGGGAAGTTTTTCTCGGACTGGGAAGGCTGAAAGTAGTACCATGATGCAATTTTGATGATGATATCCACATGATCGATCGGAATCTTCATCATGAAGAATATTCTCACGTAAAGCCTCCAGGCCGGTTGGAGTGGAGTCGCTGTGGAGTTGCAAGTTAGGTGGTATGGCTTAGGTATGAAGTTAATGGTTCTAGGGAAAAAAAATCTCTGACCGTGCATCTATTGATCCTTTCTGAAATTCTTCTTCTTAGGTTTTTCCTGTAGAGCAAAAATCTGCTTTTTGAGTTCTTCGTTATCACTAATGGTGTCACGATGAAGTGCCATAATTTGAAGAATGTAATAGTAGATTTGGTACATCCTTTTCCTCAAGTCCTTGTTGAGTCCCAACAGGTCATCAGTCTTAACATCTACTGTCGTGGTAAACTTCACGTCTCCCTAAAATTGCATGACAGTAGAAGTGGTGAAAATAATACATGTGCCACTATAACAACGACAACAAGAAACAGAATAATATAAATTTTACAATGACGATCATCATCATCACCATAATGATAATAAAATAATAATAAAGATAATGATGACGATTATGATAATGATGACAATAATAATAATAGTGACAATAATAATGATAATAATGATGATAATAATATAACATAATGATAGAAAATAGCGGTAAGAATGTTTACTACACATAATGGTAAGTTTTATAATCCTTGCCAACCAATTCAATGATTATTATTATATTTAAACCTCATGGACAGTTTTGGTAGCAAAAAGGAAATTGGAAAGAAACATGTTCAGTATAGTCTCATTTTGTTATCATTGTATCAAAAGAGGTTTGTGCGATATCACGTGGTATTCCATCAATAATTTCCAGCGAATTTTAGTGTAAATATATGTGAGGACGCTAGATCACGCTAACATACTGCCCAACGCTAGAATCTTTCCACCCGGATGGCTCCCCACCCAGGGTAACGTCGTTAGTCATAAGGACCGCTATTCATAAGAACCACTTATTCATAAGGACCGCTATCCATAACGCGTGACTAAATGAACAGCGGTCCTTCTAAAAAGGATAGAAATTACCTCGCTATTTATAATGACTTCCATTCATAAGGACCGCTATTCATAACTATTCATAAGGACCGAAAGTCATAACGCGTGATAAGTGAATAACGGTTTTCTATGAGTAGCGGTCCTTATGAATAGCGAGCGGACCCACCCCACGCAACTGTTTCGGGGCTTCGCGTGGAGAAAGCATGTGCATCACCGCAGGCGTAGCCAGGATTTTTCAATAGGGGGACCAGACGTGAAGGATCCAACCACATAGCCAGGATTTCATTTTTGGTTTGGGCGGTTGTGAGCACGCGAAGATTGCTCCTCAAGGAGTGGGTGCAGGGAGGGGGAAGTTTTCTCCCTCCCGCGCGAAGGGCGAAAGCTCTGACGTTTTATAGCAAATTTTAGAGAAAGATAACGGCCTGTAGTAAACAGATTTTTTTTTAGGCGGAAAGAGTAATGGTAAAATATTATAATGGTGCAGCAATTCATAGACCTCTTTCTCAGAGTGGTGCTGACTTTATTGCAAATCTTAGCAATGCTTTAAAAAAAGTTGGTAGCGAAAATAAAACATGCTCCTTTGGGGGTGATTTCAATCTTAACCTAGGCCTACTGGATATACACTCTGACCAACATGTGAATTCTTTCTTGGAAACTGTTTTTTCTCACTCGTATGCCCCTCTTGTTAGCAATACAACAAGAATAGTTCAGTCTAGTGCAACACTGTGAAAATATTTTTGTGAATGATACAAACTTAGTGTTGAGTAGTGGAATTTTGCTGGCAGATATATCTGACCACCCTCCAGTTTTTGTCTTAATAGTCAGTTGAAACATAACGAATGGTTTATAAAGCATAAGGGGAAAAAAATAAAACTTATACAAGAGACATGTCTCTTGTATAAGTTTATACATGATTTTTGCTTTCCTTTGAAAGAAAACGTTGTAAAAGAAAGAATTCAAACCGTGGTTTACACCAGCAATATTAAAATCTTGAAAGAATAAGATAAAGTTGTACAGGAAATCTATTAAGAACCCTTCTGTATATAGGAATAAAGTTTATCGGGAGTATCGAAATGCGTTCTTGAAACCTGTAGAAAGTCATGGAATTATAGATAATTATAGTGAAGTCAATGAAAATTGGTAAGAGTCCTGGGTATGATAACTGTTTCTGTCATTAAAGAATAGCTTTTTTTATTCTTGCTCCATTGGTGTATATTTTCGGTCTTTCTCTTTCTACTGGTAAATTTCATCACGGACACGGATGAAACATGCAGTGACCCCGATCCATAAGAATGCTCTTTCGATCATTATTTTGTAATTATAGACCGGTGTCAGGTACTCTTACCTGTATTCTCTAAAATACTAGAAAAACTGATTTACTCTCGATTATTGTCTTATACTGCAAAACAAAGGATATTGTCAAATTTTCAATATAGCTTGAAATCTGGTCATTCAACTATATTGGCCTTGAAATATTTCTTGGATCAAACTACCACATCCCTTGATAATAGTAAACATTCACTCTCTCTGTAATTGGATATTCCAAAAGCTTTAGATTCAATTAATCATCAAGTTTTATTATCCAAGTTATATTATTACGGTGTGAGGGGTTTGGCGTTGCAGTGGATAGAGAACTATCTAAAGGAAGGAAATCAGTATGTTGTTTACAATCATGAAACTTCATTTGAAAAATAACTTATATTTGGGGTACCCCAGGGGTCTAATTGGGCCCCCTGTTATTCCTTTTATATATATAAATGATTTACCAAAAGCTTCCTCAATATTATCATACATCCTTTTTGCAGATGATACAAATGGGTTTTTTTTAGTGAGAAGAAACTAGATATTATTGTTAATAATATGAATAAGGAAATTCAGCAGGTAAATAAATACATGGTATAAAGTGCATGGTTTAAGAGTTAACATTGAGAAGACAAATTTTCTTCATTTTGCTCCATTGAATAAACAAAATGATAAAAAGTTTGCTTACTCTTAAGTTTCCTGATTCATTAGAGCCCATCAAGCAAGTACATAGTACCAGTTTCTTGGGAATTAATATCGATCATTAGTTATCATTGTCTTTACATATTAATAACATTGCATTGTTAATAGCGCTCACATTAGCACTTTTTTCACACAGAGAGCTATGAAATATAAGCCATGCGTACTAGACTCCTCCACCTATGTTTTCCTTTAAAATTACAATGTTTACATAATAATTATACTAATTACTGCTTTATTAGTGTAAACCATAACCAAGTCCATTGAATGATGTTCGGTTATACTTATGTTTCAGTTCATACATTTGTTATGATCTTGTTCTTAATTGTGTACTGTTTTAACAAATTGTAAGAGATATGTGTTTGTGGAAATCAATAGAATTTTGAATAAAAGTTCTATCAAATTAACTGACAAAAGTTCGAAATTCGCCGGGAAACCTATATTATTACTGTTGATGTTGTTGTCATCATCAGCAGCATTAACATTATGATTACTACTATTTTCATCATCAGGGGTTGTAGTATAGTAATAGTAGTTGTTGTTGTTGTATTAGTACGAGTAGTAGTAGTACTACACCTAATAGTAGTAGTTGTAAAAATGGTGGTATTATCCATTGTACTTATCATTCAGTTGTAAATAGAAAAATAAAATGAGACTAATACCTTTTTCTCAATAAAGGTTAACAATTGGTCATGTGTTTCCTTGTAGCCGGTGACTTTGTAGAAGAGCGCGGAGAGAGGGGAGATGTTCTTGGAGACTGTGAACTCTTCACTTTTCTTACACGTCGAACGGGTCATGTTTTTCTGCACATCCAGGATGCCTTGGGCCTATGATAATTAATGGCAATAGCAATTTGGTGTTATTTATCCATAGTATTCATATCTCACTATGAATACTGCTCTTCCTACGGGCCATCCAATCATTTTGCGCCCCCTGCATGGGTCAAGAGGCAAAGAAGCAGGCATAACAAATTATGGAAGAAAGTAAGCAATAAGCAAGGATCTATCCCATTTAACACAGTACTCCCACATACAGCATAAAGGAATAAAGTTTATTATGTCATCAGTTGTGTAGCTAGAGACCAGTGCAACTCCACCCCCCCCCCCCCCCCCCCCCCCCCCCCACCTCCCTCGCATGTAGGAGAAAGAAAAGGAAAGAGATATAAAAAATGGATGGGGAATGTATGGTGAAAGGGAAGTAACGTGACGCCTCCCACATCCTCCTCTCAGTTCAGAGTCTTATTTCCTCTTACTTTATCAACCAAATGACCCCCCCCCCCCCCCATCACGCAAATGTCACCTCAATATCTAAACCAGCGCTACTCCAAGTTCCGTCAAATCAAGACGCATTTTTCTTTTTGTGTCTGTGGACATGATGAGGATGGAGATGGTGGTGATGACAGGGGCAGAAATGACTGTTTCACTAAACAATACATCTGTTCTGGGCAGATCCCCCCTCCCCCTCCCACCCACAACTTTTTTTAATAAAAGGAAGACGCTTGCAACAACTTAAACTTTTTAAAAGATCATTTCGGATTTCAGTCACATTTTCCCTTTTCCCCTTAAATGCAATGCTTTATTATTATTATTTCTTATTTTTTATTTATATTTTTTTGAGGGGGGGGGGGGGGGAGGGGGGCTCGAAAATGCCAATTAAATAAGAAGAAACCGCTCAGATAACTGACCTCTAAAGTCCTTTTAACAATCTTGGCCTTTGTCCGTATTTTGTCGATATCATAAACTGCCAAACCAGTCTGTAATGTAAGTCAAAGAAGAAAAATTGATTATGCAACAATCAGTGAATATACACATTTCATCACTGTTTAAGAAGGTCAAATAATTTAAATTTTGCTAGACCATGTCTAACCGGTGAAGCGTGAGATGGATAGAGGAGAAAATGAATAACGAGGGCTAATTGGGTTTTTACAGACGTGTATCAATCAGATATGAATGAGGACGAACTCTGCTGCGCGCGTGTTATATAGCGCTGGCGCGGGTTCGAGGAACCCGGAGGCGTGCTATTGTTTGGCTCCACTGGGGCGGAAGCCGCGCTGCCATTGGCCGGTGCCGTTGGCCAATTACTGAGCATAGTCGCGCTGCTATTGTTTGGCTTCAATTGGGCCGAAACCGTCAGCTCCGTACGCAGGGAGGTCAATGCGATCCTCTCCACAGCTAAACGACCGAAACCCAACATCACCCCCGGTATGCGTAAGGCCTTGAAATCGCTCAAGGACGACTCTATCATGATTCTTCCAGCTGACAAAGGCCGTGGAAGTGTTGTCCTAGACACACTTACCTACCGCGCTAAAATGTCTGATTTGATTGACTCCGGACCGTATTGCGCTATACGGAAGGACCCAACCGCAAGCTCACGACCATTCTCCGCGGCTATCAAAAGAATGGTAATATCAATGATCCCACTGACCGTAAAGTAAAGAAAGAAATATATTTTATCGTTCATCCCAAACAAAAGTGCAATGCTGTGTGTGTGTGTGTGTGTGTATATATATATACACTCAACCAAAAAAGTAAGTTCCCCCTAGCATTTTTGGATATATCTCAAAAAGTATTTTACCGATTTTCATAATTCAAACGGGAATGGATAGGAAATTTTATTACTCATAACATGAATGGCATATCATTGCCACCAGATATCATTATTGGTGTGAAAAAATGCATTTTATGTCAAAATGCATGGGAAAACAAGTTGCACTTCAGGTTATACGAAGCATATTGTATACATTTCCTATGCAAGTTAGCACATGACCTTTTTAAATTGTTATGTAATTCTCAGGAATTTCTTCAGGTACAATATGCTTCCCTATTAAACTGTATGCTCATGAAAAGAAAGAGATAGAGAAATATGCAATAAACCATGCTTAAAAGTTCAAAATCATGAGTGATTGTTTGATTATTTGTGTAAAAGTCAATGCAAATCACTAAAGTGCAACTTTTTTCCATGCATTTTGACATAAAATTTTTTCACACCAATAATGATATCTGGTGGCAATGATATGCCATTCATGTTATGAGTAATTATATTCCCTATCCATTCCCGTTTGAATTATGAAAAGCGGTAAAATACTTTTTGAGATAAAAATTATATCCAAAAATGCTAGGGGAACTTACTTTTTTGGTTGAGTGTATATAATATAAGAAAGAGTTAATACTCAGGAGTCAAATAAAAACACCGCAGGAGCCAAAATATTGGACTGACGTTTCGGTCAAAGACCTTTATCAAAGTAAGACTGAAAATATACAATCAGATGCCCCCAAAATATATATATATGAAGACGCATAAGTTGCCAAGATACAAATAATAAAAATAATAAAAGTAAGATCAACGCTTGATGTAAGCGCTAGGTAGTGACGCCACAAAGGAAAAAGTTGGTGCGTAATTTCAAACAATAAGATGCATACATGTATAAAGACGCATGAGTAGCCATTATACAAGTTTTAAAAAACAGAGAAAAGAAGCTGGACGCGTAAAGTGTGCGCTAATAAATGACGCAGCAAAGGAAAGTATGAATTGTTTCGTGTTATTTAAATTTATTTAAAGTTTAATTACTTTAGAGGGCGCTATTTATATCATGAGTGATTATTGATGCATGAAATATGGCAGGAATATGTGCAATGATAATACCAAGACACAGTGTAAATACAGTGTAAATATGAAACAAAAAAGAATTCATATGAGAAAGTTATAGGAAAATTTTAGTTTCTGGAGTGAATATTTCAAGACATTTTTCAACATGGCCAATTTCGGACTTAAATTTAGAGTATAAAGATGGAATGTTTTGTACGCTATTTTTATTGTAATGTAAAGAACAACTCTTGGACTATTTAGAAGAATTTGTTAGAAGTCTGTAGGATGTAGGATAGTGGAGATAGGCAAGGATAACGGAAGGCATGAAAATGACATGAAAATGGACAAAAAATGGCGCCTGGATGGTCATGTATGAGTGATCTCGAAAAATGAAGAGTTAGATGCATTACATAACATGCCAAGGAACATGCATACGAAATTTGAAAGGAAATGGACATCCAGAAAGTACCTAAAAAGTGATCACAATCACTACGTGCAAAACAAATGAGATTTGGGAGGAAGAAGAAGAATAATAAGAATGCAGAAGGTGAACGAAAACAAGGCAATGTCGTAGAACGGCATTGCAATTATAAGAATGTACAACGTGAACGAAAAAAAAAGGCAATGTCGTGGGACGACATTACAATAATAACAATGATAATAGATAATGATCCTTGAGAAAAGGAAAAGGGAAGAATCACGGATGCCAGATGAAAATAAAGCTGATAACTTATGAGCCTATCGGTAAAATGTGAATAGACTGAGCCAGGAAAGCTTTTTGTTTAAGCCGTTTTCAAAGATCTGGCATTCCATGATGTAGCGTAGTTCCGCCCATTTTCTTTTCTTCAGCTGATTTGTAACCACCGCCAAAGATACAGACATTGAGATCGTGAGTGGAATGGTTCGGTAAGTTGAAGTGATTATGTATATATATAATGTGAAAAATCAAGTTAATCGAATGAGATACATAATTTACGGAGCTGACTTCATTGTTCCTCCTTAATGACATCGGTTTTTATGGAAATAACTGCAGGGGTTCCAATAAAAAAAAGTCTCCGCCGGGAGTCGAAACCGGGTATTTGGCACTATACGCCAAACGCCTTTACGACTAGACCATGGAGACGGGTTGAGTGGTATTTGGGTACACCTGGTAGAAAAACCCTTGCAACACCTTATCAGTCAATTCTTTCCTTTTTTTTTTGGTGAGGAACAGGCACTATGAACACGATGACAAAGAGAGCGGACAAAATATACAGCTCCTCATTGTACCCTCCACAATTGCTCTGGTAGACAAAAGAATATCCCTTCATTGCTATTATGTAAAATAAGTAGAACAGCTGAATATGCATGTGACACCTGTTCTACATATTTTTACACAATAGCAATGAAGGGATGTTCTTTTGTCTACCAGAGCAATTGTGGAAGGTACAATGAGGAGCTGTATATTTTGCCCGCTTCTTTGTTCGCCATGTTCATAGTGAGGGGAATATAGAACAATGACAAGCAGTATGCCAAGCTAAATCCATGGCGGTTTCATGAGTTAGAATGAAATAATTATTTACAATGTGTGGGAAATTCGTTCTAATACTAGGGACTTTTAGAAGCAGTGGACTAGTACTTCGTCCCAGTCGACTAATTCGCGCATGTCAACGTCGTCGACTGCCCATGTTGACTACAGTTCTGATCATTTTAGATTTCACTCGACGTGTACGTACCGTCGACGTCAACCGGAAGTACACACTCAACGGATGAGCATAATAGTTGAGCTGTTCTGATGACGTCATATACGTGAACCTCGTCGAAGATTTCGGAGCACCGCAAAAACGAAGTGAACACGTTCTCGATTTTGCAAGTCAGGGAGGAGGACAGGGAGAGGGCGAGTGGCGCATGCGCAGTGGCGTAGAATGATGTCCTTGCGTACAGTCGACTAAGTGGACGTGCAATTCTAAAAGTCCCTAATATAGCATCGGCAACTTGCGTCGGTAAATTTATATAAAATGAGAAATCAATTGAATTGAATGAAAAAAATAATTTGCGTAGCAAAACTTGTTCCTCATTACTGACTTCCTTTTTTAGATCCAATTTCTCACACATGTTAAATAAGTAATCAATTTTAATACGTGAATCCGCCATGGATCTAGCTCGGCATGCGGCTTGTCATTGTTCAATACTCCCCTGTCCCTCAAAGAAAATGAATAAATTAACTGCTAAGGCGATGCAAGGGCTGCCTGTCTGTATAAGCCACTTCGGGGATGCAATCTGAGCATGAGCAGATAAAGGTCATCTGTACCAAATTCTAAAACCCACTGACACTAATATTCGATATGTGCTCATGAATGTCATGTAATCATTAATTATGCACTAATGGTGCATTCAATGATATCCAGGTGGAAGTATTCTTTTTAAAGGGGGAAACAAAAGCTATTCATGAGGCACCTCTATCACTCCCAGAGTTATTTTTCTGAAGTGCACATAAAGGGACCCTCCATGTCTAAAATATCTGTGGATATTTGGGGTCTTTGTACCATGCGCTAACCCCGAACTGGCTTATTTCAACCTGGTGTAACCAAATACCACTCAACCCGCATCCGTGCTTTAGTGGTGAAGGTGTTTGGTATACAGTGCCAAAGACCCGGGTTGGACACCGTTGGAGTCAGTTTTGCAACCCCTGTAGTTATTTGCACAACAAGAATAGTCATCCTACGATATGAAAAGGAAAGCTCTTTTCGTGTAATTTTTCTCTTGTTTTAGTCATTTACCAACAACAAAATGTTATATCTTTATTCACGTAGTAACAATTCAGTATTCACCATGAAAGAAAATAGGGTATATATATTTTCCCCTCTTTTTAGTTGAGATAAGAGTAGATAACAAGTTAGACTCTTTACCAGGAGATTCATGACGACGATCGGCATGATAACGAGGAAGATGATGAAGACAATAATGGTAGTTTCTCGGAAGAAGACAATACTTGTGAAGTCATCTACAGCAGACGGCTGGTACAAGTAGTCCGTGGGATGGAAAAGGGTATCATAGTCTATTCCTCTAGTAAGCATGGTCAGCGACTTGACTAAAGCGTCCCAAAAAGTATGATATTGTGTCTACAATGGGATATGCAAAAAGATTCACGAATACTTCAACAATATATGCTATATATTTACTTAGGATACTGATATCAAAAACAGTGTTAATAGTGCCATGCATATTATCTTCATTGATCTTATTAAAATGAGTAGTAATATCAATCGTTTCAGTTTTAGTTTGGTTTTGGGTAATTCCATAAATAAGGGAGCCAATTTGTGACATTTTTGGTGTCCCTTTTACATATGAAACCCACATGTTTTTATGGCTCATAATGAAAACACCAATAGTGGAGTGAGATTGTAAAGTGATCTCCAAGCATAATGTTGCATTGTCATGCTTAGAATCACCTTACAATCGTACTGCACTATTTGAGTCTTTACTCAGAGCCACACAAACATGTGGGTTTCATATGTAAAAGGGACACCAAAAATGTCACAAATTGGCTCCCTTATTTATGGAATTACCCTTTTATCTATGTATTTTTCAACAATACAATTCAAACATTTCATAAAATAATACAATAACTTATTTTACAATTCGACAATACAAAATAAATAGAAATAGTGAAGTATCAAAATAGTAGTGAATCGGGTTTTAATACTTTAAAGGTCCCCTTTTATGGAATTACAAAGGAACTTCATTTAATAGACTTTTCTACTGTGAATCCAGATCTGTCAATCATATTACCTGAATTCCATTCATTAATCTGTAACATTGAAAATAAAAAAATAACTGGGAACGCCCCTAAAATTTTTGGAAAATCGGTCCAGCGATCGATGACGTCATGTGACGTCACCCACAGAACGCTCGACTCACACAAGCTGGATCAGTATCGATGTGTGTGTGTTATGGCTATTGAGCTGCGTGTAGATCCCTTCGACTTCGTGCCATTTCAGCCCTTCATTTTAGCTTTTTAAAGACAAAATCCTACATCAACGATGGCATCATCTTCTTCAGCCAGGACACTTATTCAGGATCAGATATATCTGATTTGGAGCATCAAGTCCCAGAAGAAATTGAAGAGGAATTAGGGGCCCGGCCGTATACTATGTTTGAGCCAGACATGTCGGATTCTGGGCAAGATTCTGATGATGACAGAGACGTCCCTGATTTTAATAACGGAGAGGATATCGACGGGAGACACAATTGGTAATTATTTTTTGATAATAAATTACCGATTAAAGTTTAATTCACGCATATCCACGTATTATGAATCTTGTTTACGCTTGCAAATTGCCCGAGAGGCTGAGCTGATACTTCGCTGATCGAGGCAGTGAGCTCGATATGCGCAGGGCCGGGGTACACCCCGCGCTGTTTGGTTGTTCGCCTGCTGACCCTGCCTGGGCTTGGCTTGGGCAGTTTTACTGGTGCATGGGGTGGTAGCGTTTGATTCTAGTAGGCCTAAATTCTAACATTGATATCCAGAAAACTCTTAGCTCTCCTGTTATCTTGCTTGTTTTCTTTGTGCTGCTACACTAAGTAAGTGTAGGTACCGTTATAGTTGACAATAGATATGATCTTCTTCTTCTTCTTCTTCTTCTCCACCCACGGTTTCATCCAGTGTGTCTGGAGCGGTATGTGATGGAAACTGCTTACTAGCTATCTGTATCGGCAGCAGTATGGCGGACAGGCAAGGCAGGATGCAACTGAAAATCAGTGAGTACACCATATTTTTTGTTTTAATCCTTACTGCAGTATTCCTGTATTATATAAAGCAGTTTTGATGCAATATGCCAATTTGGCTCCTTATTTAATATTACGATATTCTATAAAATAATGTTTTAGCCTTAATGTAAATAGAGGAAGATTATTCTATTTGCAGTGTACATGTATTTTCTTGTCCTATGTGCAGATTAACGTTTCCTCTTTCCCCATCACAACATTTTACACTGCGATGTTGACAACTAAATTATTAGCTAATCTTCTATTGTTTATTTGTGAAGTTCAAAGTAAAAGTTACCTCACTATCACCTACATCATAGACTACACTGTGCATTGTTTTGAAGTTGTCTAATCATAGTTTCCTTTGTACTCTTAAAAAAAAATCTTTTATAGGAAAGCCAGGCAGGGCAGGACGTGTTCCTCTCCCATCTAGTGCCGTGACAAGAATCCGTGCAGCATTTCCATCAGAACCATTGGCGGATCCAGGGGGCACAGCTGACCCGGTCCCCCCCCCCCCCCCCCTTTGGAAGAGAAGTATGATTTTTTTTGTTGCTTGTCAGGGAATTATGGAGGGGAAACTAGACCCCAATAACCCCTTATTGAGCGATTTTTGAAGGTTTAGCGAATTTCTTTTTTTGCCCCCCCCCCCCCCCCCCCCTCACTGAGCGACTTTTCGAGAAGCTGACGAGACCAGAAAAATACGGGTCTACCTTTTGACAAACTTTCATTTGTGTGCCCCCTCTTTTACTCAATCCTGGATCAGAACAGAACAGGGGCTTTGAAGAGGCGTAGACCTACATACATTTTGCTGTTTTTCCCCCACCTTGTCAAGATCTATGTTTACAGAAAAATATATGTTTTACTTCCACCTTATTACTGAGATTTTTATTACTGTTCTAAGATAGATTTTCAAAGATATTTTTTTTAAATTGGAAATATTCCCTGCATTTTACCTCTTTAGGGTATTTTCTTTTCAAAGTTTACTGTATGTATATATATTTTTTTAACCTTTGCAAAAAAATCAAAAGGGAAGGCAGCTCTGTGGAACTTTAATTTAAGCTATGCAACCATTATTCTCATAATTTTTTTACTGGGGCTTGGATATGACATGCACAAATCTCAACATCAAGCAAAGGTGATAGTAGAATTGAACATTTTAAAAATATTTATGTATCAGAACTGTTGTTCCATCAGTGTAAACCTTTACACAAAGTCATTATTTGAAAGAAAAAAATATTCAGTACTAATGACTGGCAAACATCTGTGACAATGTGGTAAAAATGTTATTGCTGTTTTTGCTTCAAGTATCAGAGGAAAAGAGTAGTCTAGGAGGCTTATTTTGAATTGAATATTCATTTTCACTGTCAGAAATAAAATTGGAATTGGGTAACTGAGTTCACATCTAAGTATTTGCCCAGAGCATTTTTTTAATGGATGTTGTAAAGATGCATGTATCTCAGTCAAGAATGATAACTCTATTGTTAATGGCATATGAGGTCTGTTATTTTTTATGGCATTTGTTGTTTAATTTGTTAATGAAACACACTTTGGAAGCTAATCAGTTTTGTTTGTTTTGTTTTGTTATGTTTTTTTTGGGGGGGGGGGTGGGCATTCTCCTATTGAATTTTTGATGTTCAATTGTAAGACAACCATTTCCTGGATACATCTATATCTACATTTCTCCAGAAGTAATAATATATTTCAAATCAATTGAATATTTTTGTCATCTCTGGAAGAGCTCAAACACATTTACTATGCAAGGCTTGTCGTGAATGAAACTAACAATTGAAAAGAAAGGTGTGAGTGCGTGAATGAGATCAAAACCAACAATTGGCAGAATGGAAAAAGAAAAAAAAAGAGATAAAGTTGAGAGGAGATGTGTGTAATTGGAGAATATTGGGCAAAAAGAAGGAGAAAGGGAGACAAAAAGCACAAGAGAAGAAATAGAGAGAGAGGGAATCATTGGGGGGGGGGGGGGAAAGGGAGAGATAAAAAAGTTGAGGGAAGATGTGTGAAAGCGGAGAATTTTGGGCATAAAGGTTGAGAATTTTGGGCATAAAGAGGGAGAAATGGAGGGAAAGCACAAGGGGAGAAATAGAGAGAGAGGGAATCATTGGGGGAAAAAGAGATAAAAAGTTGAGGGAAGATGTGTGTAAGTGGAGAATTTTAGGCATAAAGAGGGACAAAGGGAGGGAAAGCACAAGAGAAGAAAAGGTGAAAGAGAGAGAGGGAATCATTGGAAAACAGATTTTCTGTCAAATGAACTACATGTATAATGTAGAGAAGTAGGAATCAACCTGTAACTGTGATGTATACCCCTTTTTCCTGCCGGAGGGGGGGGGGGGGGGGGGGGGGGGGGGGGGGTTGTAGGTTGAAAATTGCCCGTTACACTTTCACTACATTCAGGGTGGTAACAAAATTCAATATATTATACGGTGGATACTTAGTATAACGAGGTCCTTGGGACTATTAAAATTACCTGGTTAAATCCAGAATCTCGTTACATCAGTTTAAAAAAAAAAGAATATAAAAAGTTGAGACCAAAATATTGCCTTGTTATATCAGGAATATTGTTGTATCAGACCTCTTTATACTGAGTTTCCACTCTACCATGTTAAACATTTTTATAACACTCTTTATGGAGAAAGATCTTTTTCTTCATCAAGAACAAAAAAAAAATCATTTTTAATAGTAAAGACCAATTGAGAGAGGTGCTTTTGAGAGGTAAAGCTCAGAGTCGCCAAATTTCATATTATTGATACATGTATGATCAAATTTGTTTCAGGGACGGCCTCTTCTTGATGCCATACGCAGCCCCGTGCTATCGACGAAGTCCTCCACACAAAAGTGCTCGGAGCACACAACACTGTGCTCACTCGGCCCCTTCCGATGGGCGCGAGTTAATTTTACTTTTGCGGTCCATTTCCTTCTTATATTTGGGTCTTTAGGGAATAAATGTAGACTGACACCCTCCTTTGTGGTGTTATGCAACCTGCAACAACGCAGCGTTGCGGCATACTTCGCTTTAGAGGTGGTTTTCGAGGTGGTATACACAACAGCAAGTTAGTTTGCACATGTAATACATAGGCAATATTGTAAACAAGCATCGGCAATGTCGGTTTGTGACGTCACACGTCAATCATGCTCGCGGAACGAGAATTCGGGGTTTAAAAGGGGGCGGAGCTTAGCAGACTGTTTTGGACATGAATACCTGGGGGAAATATTATTTTAAAAATATCTTGATACGTATTTATTGCAAACGGATGTGATTTTTCAATTTAGATGAGATGCATGTACAAAATACCAAGAATTATAATTTCATAACAGGGGACCTTTAAACACAGCGCAAATATTACTGTGGAGAATTAAATGAAGTAATATAACAGAAAACAAATAGAAATAGAGAAATGAGGTAATTCAATTAAAATGCAGCAGCCACTGCATCGTTAACTCACGGTTAAAATAATCGTATTAAAGATAATGGTTATCCAAGGAGCTTCAAGAGCTGGAGTCACATGTAACTCATTCCCTTTGAACCATGTTTGATGCCGCTAGGAAAAATTATGTCAGGCATGTGCACTCTAAAAAAACTGCGTGGTTGTTTTTTCCGGGGTTAATCCAAATCAACTACGTTCGTGGTCGATTTGACTGCATTCGGGGTCGAATTGACAACTGAACGAGTGGTTCTTTTTGACATAGGTGCACGTGTTATGCGATTACTATCACCGTTCGCGAAATCCGACCACGGGAAAGGGTAGATTTCGCTGCTGGTATGCGCATTGATATCCGTGGATTTACTAATAATATAGTTGTAAATTACCTTTACTTTTTTATCTGATGAGTTGTTTACTCCTTTGCGTTTAGAATACTTGTGGGGGAAAAAGAAATTTTTACTAACTTAGCAAACTTTTACTAATGTATCATGTATGATTTAATATTACTACGAACTATTTTTCGCGGATGATGCTATGCGTCGTAGTACGTCTTCCCCCTCAAATTTAGAATCGGCATGCATGCAGTACACGTACGTTGTAGGCTACCGGTACATGTATTGAGCTTGAACTTCCCATGATGGAGGTGTTTCTGGAAAAGCATGGATTTGCGGACAAAATTGAGAAATTCAAAGGTAAGTTTTGATTCATATGTCGATCGAAATGGTTTTGTGTAGTGTGAACTTCAGGGTGGTGGTGAAGTACCGTATTGGTGATGTGAATCATGCATGGAGGGTATCAATAGTAGATGTAGACTTGTTGAAATGTAGCCGGGTCTAGATCTATAGTATACCGGTACCTAACGTTAGGCCTACGCCTACGGTAAAAAAAAGTATAATGAATCAAATGATTTTTCATTTATAATGAAAAATACTTGCAGCTTAAAAAATGAGGGTACGTATGCTGGCATCTGCCAGCCCCACAGTCCTGGGGGAAATAGGGGCTACAGATAGGCATGAATATTTGCTAATCAAATTGATCAAAAGCAAAGTCCCTTCACGTTCATAAAATCTAGCTAGGCCTACTATTTTAATCATTCCCGAGGCCAAAAAGCTACATACAGGCCTTAAGTTAACAAAAAACATGGGGAAAACTATCTGTCGATAGCGTAATTAATAAATTACCTTTCTATCCGTGTACAACTTGTGTGATTTTGAATGTATGTGAGAGCTACATGTATAAAGCCATGTACCAGCCGCGCCAGCAATAGGCACAAGCCTAGCCTTTCGAGCGCGCGCTAGCTTTATAGTTATACCTAGCCCCGGGACGCTGCCACGAAGTGGCAGCGTCCTGAGTGAAACCAGTACGATTCGGTGGGTCACACAATTTACCAATGTTCAAATGACCATTGAAAATATGGCCATATAAGTTATTTTTTGAAATTAAAGTATCATATATACGATGCCACTTACCTAAACAGACCTTACGCAAATCAGCTTTTCCTAAAAAATGTTTAGAATCGATGAATCTCACTTTTTACTCTCAATTTTCGAAACCAGTCCCATTCGCCATGTTGTTGAAGCAGAAGCGAAAATAGGCACTTGCGCATGCGCCTATGAATATTTATTACAACGACGGCATAGTTTTCGTCACGGCATAGTTTTCGTCACAGGAATAATGAATATTGATTAAATGAGGTAATTCAATTAAAATGCAGCAGCCACTGCATCGTTAACTCACGGTTAAAATAATCGTATTAAAGATAATGGTTGTCCAAGGAGCTTCAAGAGCTGGAGTCACATGTAACTCATTCCCTTTGAACCATGTTTGATGCCGCTAGGAAAAATTATGTCAGGCATGTCCATGCTTAACTGGATTTTTCTTGCAGATAAGAAGGCAAAAGATTGCTACATGGCTGCAACCTTACGGGCCATTTTCAAAGGGAAATATGCTTTTGTAGTTTCGCTATCACTAGTCTGATAATATGAGGGGGCAAGCGAAAAGAAATTGTACAAAATTTCCTGATATATGAATCAAAACTGCATGACTCGGCATGTGTGGGCACCAATCTGACATAAAGCATCATAATTAACTGTACTTGAACAATTGTAATATTTTAATTTCGTTTGCAGGGAGTAATGGGAAGAGTGTCAAATTGGGAATTTTGGGATTGTAAAACTTAATTAGGCCTTTGTATTCATATTTTTATCATGTTAAAATTTAACTTTGTTTATTCAAATAAAAAGGGAATATTCTCGATAATTCATTCATGACAAAAATCACTGTTAAAGCTTTCCCATGAAGTTGGCGGCATCGAACATTGGACATCAAAGGCAACAGCGAACCTGTATATTCTTTTGTGCACCCATAAAAATTAAATAACTGAAGAACATCAAAGTAAGAAATAAACTGAATTATAATCGGATTGCTGAGTTTAGAGTAAGTTTAAATCATGAAAGTGATCGTCATTTTGCCGAGTTGTTTCGTGTTTCTTCGCATGCATGTGCATTGGACCGGCTACCATGGTGCCAATCCTCCCGCCGCCGTAACCCTGGCGGCCTTTGTTTGCTTCCCCCTACCTGAGCTACCGCTGACGCGATGGACCGCTTTGAACGGAGAGCTGAAAACTCGTTTGGCCCCGCTCCACCATGACCTAGCGTCGGGAGAAATCTCCCCCCACGAAGCTTTTCTAATTTGCTGCAAGATTTCTTTCGTGAAACTCCGGACTTTGAAGCGAGGTCTGGATCTACCAAATTCTTCACCAGACTTCCCAAAACGCTCAACGAGGTTAAAAATGTGAAAAATAAACTCCGAAAGAAAGCATTCAGTAAATCCGCAACCACTGGCGTAAACAAGGGGGGGGGGGCACAAGGGGGCCATGGACCCCCCCCCCCCCCTATTCAGCCACTAAAATAAATGAGATAAAAAAAATAAGAGGGAGAGCGAAAAAGCGGGGGAAGTGAGAGAAAAATACCTACAAAGACGTTACAAGCCGTTATCTTTATCTCAAAATTTGCTAAAACGTCAAAGTTTTCGCCGCTTCGCGCGGGAAGGGGGAAATAACTCTCCTCTCCCTGCACCCACTGTAACATACAGTGAAATGTTGAGTCCACATAATTGAAAAGCAGTCCAGGCGTTGAACTATAACTGTCCGCCTAAAAAAATTGTTTGCTACTAGCCGTTTTCTTTCTCTCAGATTTGGGGGAAACTCCCCCTCCCTGCACCCATCCCTTTTACCTATAATGCAGTAACTGAAATGCAGCCAGGGCGTCGAACTAACTTTCCGCCTAAAAAAAAGTGTTACGAGCCGTTAACTTCTCTCAAAATTGCTGTAAAAACGTAGAGCTTTCGCGCTTTGCGCGGGAGGGGGAAATTCCCCCTCCCTGCATCCACCCCTACTACATACAGTGAAATATTGCGTCCAAGTAATTGAAAAGCAGTCGGGGCGTCGAACTATAACTTTCCGCCTAAAAGTTTGTTTGCTATAATACAAGCCATTATCTTTCTCTCAAAGTTGCTAAAACATCAATTAAGCGTGTATATTATTGAGTAACTGAAATTATACTTAAATTATACTGTTTCCCTTAATATAAAACTGATATACCTGAATACATAATAATAACTATAATAACATCTATCTCGCCAATTATGTTTTATGATACTGCCTTGGCAGTAATGTGCTAGGACCTGGACTACTCTTACCGCTATATTTGTGAATGTGCAACTCTTATTATGTTTATACTATATTATACTATGGTCCTTTATTGAAGATTGAAAATAGAGTAATCAATCAAAAGAGAAGTGTTTATTATTTTTATCCCTCGCTATGCTCACTCGCAAAAATGAAATTAACATCCCCTTAAAAACGATTGTGCCTGCCCCGCCCTGTAGGCACAATTTCCCTCGCTTATTCACGCTCGCTCGCCGAAATAAAATTAACATTCCCTTAAATACAACCCCCCCCCCCCCCCCGCTTCATTGCAAGAAATTCCCGGTTATGCTATACATTATTATCAAAAGAGATGTGTAAACAATTTTGATCCCTCGCTACGCTTGCTCGCCTAATCAATATTAACACTCCCTTAAAATAATACGATTGTACCCCCGCCCCTTGCCAAGAAGATTCCGTTTATGCTACCATTTTTTTTTCAACGAGAAGTATTACTATTTTTTTCTGCTCGCTCTCTGCACTCGCTCGCCCAATAAAAAATTAACCTTCACCTTAAATATGATTATGATTAAAATCGAACATTATTAAAAAGGGGCTCGCTCGCGAATATGAAATGAACACTCATTTGACGTGGAACAAGTTCTGGTAGGTGGTGCTTTAATTATAAATCGGCAAGATTTTTTTTTATTCGAATTCGATTTGTTAAATGAAATTAGACTCACGGTTGACACTGGTTGAGAACAAATTATTCTATAATATGCTTCTGCACCCCTCCCCCCCCCCCCCAAAAAAAAAATGATGTCGTCGTTCACAAAGGTTTATCGGTAATCGGTCGCACACAGACTCATGCTCGTCGGTAGATTAGTGGTCTCGACACCCCCCCCCCCCCCCCCCCCTCCAACTCAGAAAGGCCTAGATACCTTTCAGTCTTTCATGATGACATTGTACTTTGAATCCCACTAAAATTACTTTTTCCGCTTCATAAGAATCTGATGTCACCCGCGGATCCAGGATTTTCCGGGGGGGGGGGGGGGGCGGCCAAGTCTCTATGTGAAAGAGTGATAGGCGAAAGAAAAAAAACAAAAACAAAGAAAGGCATCTGCCACCAAAATAGGAGGCCGAAGTCCGAGATGTCTATCAGGGATAATTAAAAAAGCTCCGCCAATCAGGTGTCACTTTTGTCTGCCAGAACAATTGTTGAGGGTACAATGAGGAGCTGTATATTTTGTCCGCTTTCTTTGTCATCGTGTTCATGGTGATACCCACCACCCATTTGAGTAATGTTACTGTCGGCTAGCGACAGACGGGTTGCCATTCTCTGATTAGTCAGTTAAGACAGTGCGATATACGTGTGCGCTATGTGTATACGTGAGCCGTGGTGTGTGCTATGATATATTACGTACATGCTCTACACGCTGTGCATTCATTGAGACGTATATGTTTTCAGGTAGATAGGTATATTGACCGGCATGTTGCCATTTTCACTATATACAGGTAGATAGGGTCTATTAATTGACTGGCATCTAAATCATTATAGATAGAAATATCGAGAGATAGTGAGATGGAGAGAGAGATTGAGAGATCAAGAGAGAGAGAGGGGGAGATTGAGAGATCAAGAGATCAAGAGAGAGACAGAGAGAGATTGCGAGAGAGGGAGAGAGATTGAGAGATCAAGAGAGATCGAGAGAGCAAGGGAGAGAATATTTTTCTAGAGACAGAAATGAAAGAGTAATTTAGATTTGAGATTTTGATGGGAGAACCAATAAACAGAGAAAACATAAGAGATAACATATAATTAGAAAGAGGCCTTTTTTTCACACCACAGCTCACGTACACACACGTACACAGCGCACACGTATATCGCACTGTCTTAACTGACCAAGTATTTTGTTATATACCTGTGTGATAACCTGATGAGTGCAGGTCGAAAAGCTTCGTTATCATGTCTCTTTTTCGTGCCATATTGAAATTTTGTAGTACCAAGAAATTATTTGTATAAATATATTTGTTACCATGGTAACGACCTACACATGTAGTGGTCACCTCCACCACATCTCTACTTAAACAAATTATGATAAGTGAGTGTAAAAGAGACTGTAAAAGAGAAGATAATCATGTACACTACAAATGTATCAATATTTACTTTTTTCGGTAGCCTCATGGGTTTGCTCAAATATGACTTTGTTATACTGTTTCCATAGCAACAGCCATTTAAAAAAATGATGAAACTCTTTATAACTTTTAATTGGGGTTTAATCAAGTGAGAAAATTTTGATACATTATTCTAAAATGTTACAATGTGTTTTTGTACTTTTTTAATCACGAATACATGACATTTTCTGATATTCGATTGTTTTTGATCCGTTGACATGGTAATAACCCTTGTGGTCACGCCCACCTCTTAATTTAGGGCAAAGAAGCATATTTTGATAGTTAATGGTCCCATCTAAGAGAAAAAAAAAACATTTAAGATTATTTCTAAGGGGTGGGGAAATTTCAGTTTTTGGCCCATAGACTAAACTAATAATACATGGGATAATTCCTTATGTACATGTACACTCTAGATGTACATTCTAATAGTGTTTTCATTCGAAATGTGCATCCAGTAAAAATACATCATTCTATTTGGGATAACATAAAATGAGTTATCTATCACCTTATCGAATAATTTCTTTTCTGTGTGTGACATGGCAATATATATGATATGTTTAATCAAGAAAAGGCGTTTAATTGGACAAATTTACGTTGGGTAAACAACCTTGAAATATTGGTAGTTTTCACAACCTATTAGTTTGAGTAAATCACAGTTTTATGTTTCATTACGCCATACATGTGCATGTAATATCTGAGTTTCAGTTGTATATTAATCAGGTTTATAACTTCAAACTCAAAATAAATATGACATCACTTGAAAAGTCTTAATCAGGTGTTACATATTAGGTCAAAAAATTAAAAATCGTGATTTTTGCCATTCTTTCAAATTCTGAGCCAACAATTACATTTTTAGGCAAAAATGCGCGTGGCATCCGCCCGTACCTTATTCCTCAGTATTTATGCAAGAGATTTAGCATGGCTGCTCTACTATTATGTTCCTTGGTATATCGTCAGCAATATTTGAGACACTTCACTACCATGCCAAAAAGCATGTAACATAATTGTTGCATAATTAGCAAAAACAACAAAGTACCTCCAGACATGAATAATGTTATGTCCAGTATTGCCATACAGAAAAAATATATATCAAGAAAATTTAATATTTATGAAACATAATTGCTTGATAAATGGTAACACTATATTTACTCATTAAATGTCAGAGGCACAAACATGATGGCCAAAGTGACGTTGTGTTTACTGCTGCGGAGGCAAAACATTGAGCTTGTATATGAATGGCTCAGTACATCACTGTGATAGTTGGGGGAACTCAGAGGAATTTGAATCATTATTCTATGAGTAACGATCCTCATTTGCATGGGTATTCAATACAACATATCAATGCATTACATGTTCATCCACAATAATAGGGTGGGGCACAAAGTGTATTCGTGGGCAAGATCAAATTTAAAACATTTGCAAGAATTATATTTAAAATGTGCCCGAAAAAACAACAACAACAAAACAGGCAAGTAGGACCATGTATTTATGAATAACGATCCTCATTTGCATGGGTATTCCAACAACATATGAGCTGTATTTATTGGAAAAAATAACACAGCCAGATATTATACTTTGTAGTTTAGTGCGTATGTAACTCTGTGGTTCACGCCCTTTAATTAGTTATACAACAACAATACGGCTTCCCGTCCTCACTTCACACCGGACGTTATTTCGCAAGAGAACCGTCCTGATATCAAACAGGACGGAGAGATACTCGAAGTCGCGCATGCGCACACCGATTTTTCGCTCGACTCCCCGTCTTCAAAGTCCTTGGGGACGGGAAGCGATTATGGGCTTGAACACTGTAGTGCGTCGCCGTCTACTTTTTCGTAAAGCCTTAGTCACAACTGCCCGTACGGGTGGTTTACGGGCAGAAATTTGGGAAAACGCAAGGGGAACACAGGTTGTTCGTACGGAATTTCGAGTTCGCAGACAGCACGCTAAAGCCGTAGGCCGAATATGTGTATGCACATTATTTTCTGCGTTCTCGCTACGACAGGCAGACCGTGGACAGGACGTAATGAACACTCAGTCTCCGCACGAGGGTAGTGCGAATAGCATGGGTGGGTCGCACGTTTGCTGGGGGTAAAAACCACGCGAATACCCGCAGGCAGCACTCACGAGGCACGCATGTGATGGTCACGCAAGTGCGCATGCGCTCCTTGCGGGCCACGTGCGTGTTACGCGGGTATCCAATCATAGCTGAAAACGTGCATGTGACTTGCGTGCTTCGTGTGTCCCACGCACGGCGCATGCAAACACGTGCGTGCAACGTACGGCCAATTTGGGGTCGGTATAAAAACCGTGCGGGCAACAGAGTTCTCACACTTTCGCTCTGAATTTTCAGGGTCTTCAGGAGGTCCGACGTTTCTTCAAGACATTTTCTAAATCAGGACTGACTCTTGAATCACAATGCCTGGAGCAAGAGGCAGGAGTCAGAAGAGAACACGTGGGGCTAAGAGGGTGGAAATCCACCG
Organism: Heliocidaris erythrogramma; assembly: GCA_025617745.1. Classification (NCBI taxonomy): domain Eukaryota; kingdom Metazoa; phylum Echinodermata; class Echinoidea; order Camarodonta; family Echinometridae; genus Heliocidaris; species Heliocidaris erythrogramma. The sequence continues at coordinate 47,191,921 of CM046863.1, read as the reverse complement.
CCGACCGTACTGTCGCCGTACGGTTTTAGTACGTTCATCTTGCTTTCACCCTACTACCGGCGTGAATGTGGTGCAACAGGCCCGTACGTTCTTGCAACACGTACGGTGTACGTGCGATTAACGGACGTGAACCTTGCGTCATCTGCACGGAGCACATACAAATTGCACGGCATTTGCACGTTACACTCACGATTAAATTTCTGACTGAGGCGTACTGACGCCTTGCGTGCCGCACGTTAACTGCAAGACATACGTGCTCCTTGTGTATGAAGCCCGCGCAAGCACGCTACTACTTATGCTCCCTGTGCGAACTGCCACGGACCTCTACGTTTTTTCCAACCCCGAAAAAACGCAGAAACCGTGCGTCCTGAAAAAACGTACGAGCAGTTGTGACTAAGGCTTATGTTGATAGAAAAAGAAGACAGAAGAGTGCGAGGACTGTCACGGTCGGTTAACTCTCCCCCGTCTAGTTGCTTTCCCGTCCCGTTTCGTAAGCTCCCTAATATTTCTTTCGCTGCGTATAGTGATGGTCTAAAAGTTTCGGTACAACCTGGATTTTCTGAAAAGTCTATAAGATCAGTTGTAATTTGCTATGAAATGACTTTCTCTAACCTCTGAAAAGCAATTTTACATGTTTTAATACTATGATAATCTACTTGTAATATTGTGATACTTAAAAGTGTATCTTGTTTTCTCTCTTTCGTTTTAAACATTTTAACTGGCAAAAAGCAGCCTAATGATACGTGTGGTTCAACACATTTTTTTTGTCATAACAATATAGAAAACTGACTCACGCATTAGATATCGCATCATTTTCCCAAAGCTTGTTTAGGTTACAACCAATGTTACCATGTTCACATGATTACTTTCATCAGTAATTAACTATAAATATCAATCTATAAATATCAATAAATATCAATCCGAGTATAGTTGAATATAGTTGATTTCAAGTAATTTGTTATATACCTGCGTGATAACCTGATGAGTGCAGGTCGAAAAGCTTCGTTATCATGTCTCTTTTTCGTGCCATATTGAAATATCAATCTATTATTGTTGCAGTACTTATTTGTCACTTTTTTCAACTCGTCCCATATAGGCCTTTTAGAGTTCAGGGACAGCAACTTAGCTCACTTAGACCTTTCTTTTATGTTATATCACATTACTTTCGTAGATATTGATCATGCATATCATGCAGAATGTATATACTAGTGCTTTTGAAGAAGGATATGAAGAGGATTAAATTATTAAGCTCATTATAGTGAATAAAATTTTGACCAGCATTGTATATATACATATATGTTTGATGTACCTGATTAATGACCAACATGCAGAAAACCACGGCAAAGGCGAAAATGAAGATTCCAGCAACAAGTAGGAAGTTTACCATATTTCTGAGGACCTCTGTAAATCAATGAATAAACGAAATCGAATTCAGAATTTCCCGACTGATGTTATATTTCACAGAGCCCAAAGGTCGAGATGGAAATATCATTGCACGATGGAAATTCTGAATTTAGAGGTGTATATCTACTATACAGAACGACGAATAAATCATATATTTTTGTACTAGTATGTAAAACACGATAAAAACTACTTTCGAGAAATAAACTCAAGGGCAATTTAAAAGGCCTATTGTACTGCCCATAGAAATCAGGTTCGGATTATGTAATACACCATTGTAATGTTCGCACATTTCCAAAGTTGATAGACAGGGCTATTGAAATTATCTTGAGTTTATTTTTCGAAAGTAGTTGTGATCGTGCTGTAAACTAAAGTTGCGATCAAATACCTTGCTTCTTTGAATATCTTGCAGGGAAGCCCTTTCGCTTACACTGTGGTTACTTTCGCCTCAAATGAGCGCAGGTAAATATAATGAAAAGAGTGGGTACTCGCATGGTTGCTTTGATTACGTTATGGCATTTCAGCCAAAATGATCCCATCTCTTACTTAAAATCATATAGTAATGATAATAAGTAATAACATCATCTTCGAAAAAAGAACACATGTAACAGTAAGGACAAGGTGCTATATGAAACACTCATACCTAAGAACATAAGAATGTAAATGTCGCAAAATGGAACATTCTGCAGAAAAAGGATGACATTAAACCAATCCAGAAGCACTGCAAATGCACCAATCTGCCATTGCCAGTCCTGGTATGAAATAAACGAGAATTTCAATGTATTAGCATTATTAATATCACCATTAGTATTATTATCTTCATCGTCATTATAACTATCATTATTGTTGTTGTTATAGTTGTAAATTAAAATTCGCACTTTAATAACACAGATGATATACTCACTGCTTTGAATTTGACTCCATGATCAAAGTAGAGATCGCCGAAACCTGGTAGGACGAAGAGAATGATCAAGATCATAAGCGTGAGCTCTCGGAATACGCTCAGCCATCCACGAATGGAGTTGTACGTCAACTTCTTGTAGGTCCATATCCGATAGACCTAAATGAACAAAATAATACATGAGATATATCATGTTAGTATTAATGTCATCACTTAGACTAGGTAGTTATCATACGATCGAGTTTACCCAGAAAACAGCACCCAAGAGCTTCTACTGAATAGCTAAACCCGATAAAAGAAAGGAGCTAAGCCTTAATGTCACACTTCCGTGCAATATCTTCAAGTTCTTAGTTCTTGTTAACGTTCCCTTCATCCTTTTTTCTAAGTCCATGCTTTCTTTTATTTCTCTTTCAATTTTTACTCTCCCTATTTCATCATGTATCCATAATGCACCACATGCACACAATTCTCAGCCTATTCTTCTCTCATTCAATCATTCTGGGTCATTAACTGCCTCGCTCATTTGTATCCTTATTATTTTGAATACCAAAAACATTCATGAAGCAACGGGATTCTTTACCATGTCGAAATGGCGTTAGCCACGGAATTTCCCTTTAGCACTATATATGATGATTTTTCTTCCAAGTCCACACCGACAGGTGAAGAAGCACCAGACACATAAATAATCAGGAATACGACACTTGCAGTACTAGTGAATTAAATACGAACTCGGAGGAGTTGATTCTTAACTTTGATGAAAATGATGAAGGGAAACATTAGACATCTTCGAAATACTTTACTGTGAACCGATTAAAAACCACTTTATTAAACAACATAACTGATAACATCATTTCCTTTTACATTTAAACATTAGGAGTTTGATCAAAAATTTTGATCAACTTCATCTGCTTGATGAACGTTTTAATCTAGAAAATAGCCCAGTAATTGGACTCACTGAAACCTGGTTACACCAGTCTAGCAACTCTCTTCTGAATACTGATAATTATGATTTACTTACCAAATAATAGTAAAAAACAGAAGTAAAAACAGGCGGCGTAGGAATACCGAACAGTCCCGGGAACTCTTTTCTAAATAATTTCACATACATGACCAATACTTTTGAATCACTTTTTTATAGAGATAGAAATGAAGGAGAGTGAAAATGTAATAATAGGTGTCATATACCGCCCTCCGCAATCTCCGCAAGACGATTTTTATCACAGATATCCAAAGTATATTACAAAGTCTAATCATTCAAAATAAACACTGTTTTTTGATAGGTGACTTCAATATAAATTAACTTGCTGCATTCCAATGCACCAGGTTTTCTCATGATTTTCTAGAATTAATTCTACGAGCTTCAATTTGACCTACCATCACCAAACCACCTAGAGTTACAGAACAATCAACCACCTTGATTGATAATTTCTTTACTCACGTGCAACTGCCTATAGAATCAGGGATTATTGTTTAGGACTATCTGACCATTATCCTATCTTTTGTAAAACTAAGCTTTCAAACACACCTGTTGACAAACGATCCATAAGCTGTGGTGTTCCACAGGGAAGTCTACTTGGTCCCTTATCTTATTATTTATCATATACATAAATGACTTTTATAAATCCTCAGATGTGTGATCATTTATTTTATTTGCTGACGATTCAAACTTATTTTAATCTCATTCTAACCCTAATACCCTTTATTCAACAATAAACAAAGAACTTAAATGCATAGTAGAATGGGTAAAAGCAAACAAGTTATCACTTAACATACTAAAGACAAATTTTATGTTGTTTAGTAACACCCTGCAAAACTTACCTGGAAATACTTTTTTGACGACGCGCCGCTGGATAGGGTATCATCAACAAAATTTCTAGGGCTTACGATTGACGATAAACTAAACTGGAACATGCACATACAAACTATATCCCAACCTATTTCCCGGAATATTGGAATAATGAATAAACTCAAATATTCCTTTCCAAGGACCACCCTTTTTACACTATACTTTTCACTAGTATTACCTTAGCTTACTTATGAAATAATGGCTTGGGGTAACATTAATAAATATCTTACTGATAAAATTTCTGTCTTACAAAAGAAAATCATAAGGATAATGCATAATGCGATCATTTATTTTACGAATCAAAAATGTTAAAGTTTCCAGATTTATTTCTTTTTCAAACAGGACAATTCATGTATAAATTGAATAAAAACGAACTGCCACACGCTTTCCTTAACATTTTCACAAGAAATTCCATACATACATAACCAACTACACAATCCAACCGTTTCCACCTTCCCGCACACGCACTCTCTTTGCACACAAAACCGTCTCTTTCTACGGCCCGAAATACTGGAACTCACTTAGCAGCGATATAATCAACTCCCAAAGTCTAAACTGTTTCAAAAGCTTGTTGAAGAAACATTTTTTTCAACTATATGAAATGAATTCAACATGAGCGAGCAGGACCCACCTCTCTCTTTCTCTCTCTCTCTCTCCATCTCTCTCTCTTCTCTGTTTTACCCCCTTTTCACCCCTTCTTTTTCTTGCCTCCTCTCTTCCTTCTTCTCACACGCAGAAACATTCATTATCTTTCATTTTCCTCCTTCCTCCACCCTCTTTCTTTTCATTCTCTTTTACTTACTTTACTTTACTTTACTTTAATCCCACGATGATATAGGACGAATGCCTGTTCATCGATCGCAGCTTATTGTATCATGTGATTATACATTTTCCATAGCATGTCATAACAAAAACGAATATGTGTCGGGAAAGGACAAAAATGTGTGAAAGATTCAAGATATTGACTCATACAGCCTATATTGGCTCGTAAACAAGATCATAATTTTTAGACCAGTATTTATCTAGTCTGTTCTTAAAGGAGTTTACAGAAGTTGCTGAGATAACATTTTCAGGGAGACTATTCCACAAATCCACAATTCTATTGCTGAAAAAATGTTTCCTCAAATCAAGCCGAGAATACTGTTTGTCCAGTTTCATTTTGTGGCCTCTGGACCTCCTGTGTGCCAATTGAAAAAGATTGTGTTGAGTTCATACACTCCTGTCAAATACTTGAAAGCATCAATCACATCACCCCTCCTTCGCCTATGGGCAAGAGTTGGTAATTTGAGTTTCATGAGGCGTTCACGATAGGACATATTTCTAAATCCTGGAATCATTTTGTTTCCACACCGTCTTCCACTTCCAGTTTACTTTCACAATTAGTTTTTCTTGTGGGTTGAGGCAATAGTCCTTCTACCTCAACTCACTTATCAATTCTCTCTTAACAATAATTCGATTCTCGTAATGATGCTTTATGAATTTAATATTATTGAACGACCCACTCGTGATTAAGTTATATAAGTTTCTGGATATGTAATGTACAAGCTTTGCTTTTAAACATGTCCAACTGTTTTCGACATCACTTAATAGGTCAATATTTGTGCATCATATTTGTTTTTTACTTATTGATATTTGATATTATGGAAAAACATAATTAAAATATTTTATTATTGTATTCATTTTATGTAATGCACTACAGTATGATATTAATTACGTTAATATCATTGAAAACAGTCAAATCTGAAAATCTGAAAATCTGAAAACATACTCATGGTCATTTTCGTAATTCGCATTGCAGTCACCTTTCCCAATTTGATGGTATTTCCGGATCTGCGATATATACGACTGGTTTTACTATAATGTATTTGCAAGGGAATATTATATTTACATATATATATATATTTATTTATATATAGGTCAATTTTGAATTATACAACCGTTAAGAGATGAAAGAAATCATCAGGAAATTTGCCCGTGCGCACACAATTATTTTTGCTTATGTATTTTTTCCTCTAGTCTATCCAGACCTTCCTCTCTCATTTTGTATATCCGTGTTTTTCCTTTAATCTTTCCTCTTCTCACTCCGAATGTATCTCTTTGTTTTTCCTTTTTCTTATATCCTCTTCTCTCTCCGTATGTATTTCTTTGTTTTTCTTTTTTCTTATATCCTCTTCTCTTTTATAATGTATTTCTTTTCGTTTTCCTTCATCCTCTTCTCTTTCATTACGTTGTTTTTCCTTTAATCTATCTTCTTCTCTTTTCTTATGTATTCTTTATTTTCCTCTAATTTATCCTCTTGTCTTTCATTTTCTTTGTTTTTCCTTTAATCTATCCTCTTCTCTTTCCTTATGTATTTTTTGTTTTTCCTCCAATCTATCCTCTTAATTCTCTATCCTTACGTAACTATAAACACATGTGAAATGAAATATAATAGAGAGGCTAAGAGAGTCGCCTGTTAAGCGCGCCCCTCTGTCGCCATTTGAGCGTCCAACGATTTCTTACAAATTCGATGAAATAGATGGCAGTCAGCACAAGAATGATCGTGGTCCCAGCATATCCAAACAGATTCAGAACAGCAGGATCCAGGCTCTCCTCCCACTTGGCCTTCCCGTCAGCCAGCCAGGTGTAGTTGCCCACTGGTAGGTGTTTTTGAACATAGTACGGTGGAGGGATAATCAGGCTATGGACTGTCAGAAAGACAAGCAGTGTGAGTTGTAGCATGAATCGCAACCAGTTTCCCAGACGACGTGCTTTGTGCTTGTATCCGAACATTAGGCGAACTACAGGATGGTTCAGTAATTCCTTACTCTCCTCACTCTGAATCTGAAAAAAAAAATGCCATTTGCAAAAAGCTGTATTAAACTGACATTAAACATGACGTGACTTCCTTCCTATGACCATAGCTAGGACCCTAGTAACGCCTCAGTGGGTGAAAGCAATAGGCCGATTGAGTGTCGTAGGCCTACATAGTTGAATTCGGTCCAACACGTAGCGTTTTCGTGCAGTTAATTCATTACATTTGATTTGTATGCACATCAAACTTATGCGTCATGGTTGTCACAAGTCAAAGAGTGTACAAAATCAATGCGAAGTGCTGCGTTGCTATACCTGATTGGTTTATAATCTTTTGGTTTGCTAGGTTTGATTCAGTCGTTTTATTAAAACGCAGAGTATAGTGAGTCACGCGCAAGCACAGTACAGCTACACAATGTACACTGTGTGCAACATGCATCCAGTGTACATGCGGCGGGAATAACCGGATTAAACTATCAAACATATCCATCTATAACTGATGAGGCAACATGAATTGCAAATGTCACAGTAGACAGATCCCTTCGACCTTCGACCTAAGTAAGAATGCACTGAAACTGGCCCTTGTCGACCCAGTAGAATTTCACAAAAAATGTAAACATTGTCAGTGAATTCTTACTTTTAAGGTCCAAGGAATCTGTCTACTGTCACATTCGCGATTCATGTTGCCCCATCAGATATAGATGGATATGTTCAACAATTTAATCCGGATAATAGTTTGCCTACTGCATGTGCACTGGATGCATGTTGCGAACGGTTTACATTGTGTAGCGGTTCTATGCATGTGCCTTACTCACTATTCTCTTCATTTTTACAAAACGACTGAATCAGGCATATTTCAAGAGTTTATAAGCCAATCAGGAGCGTCGATTTTCCTCTAGTGACTTCACCGTCCTCAAAAAACAAATATCACCTGTGCCTGCATGGCCGGGGCCGAAAGTTCCCGGATGTTCGGATCGGTGATTGATTGCCTGGTATTGTCTTCTTATTTCTTTTCTTTTGCTTGTCGAGAAAACTGCATCATATCGTGTATAGAAACGGGGTAACCTCGCTAGACATAAGGACCGCTATCCTTAACACGTGTTTAAATGAATAACGGCTTTGTATGGATAACGGTCCTTCTAAATAGCCAGCAAACCACAGACAAATTACTTCGCTATTCATAAGGACCTCCATTCATAAGGACCACTATTCATAACGCGTGTTAAATGAATAGCGGTTTTCTATGAATAGCGGTCCTTATGAATAGCGAGCGGACCCCGTACAAACAATGGCGATCGAACATTAACACAATTAGTATCTAAAAAAAACCCATAAAGCGTCATTACCACATTAATCATTTATATTTTAATACTGATCAAGGACTATAGCCTCTGTACATATCAATATATATGTAGCTACATAATGGCAGTATTTCGTCTTACCATGTAGTGTAAAGGATGATTCTTGGACCGGGATAAGCGATCTCCCACAGATATTGCAGCATCATCATTATGGTCCGAAGGCACCTTTAAAAAATTATATGCACATAGTACACAGCAAATACGATACTGATTCAATTCAATTCATTTAATCAGTGGAACTAAGCTCATCTACATTTTAGACAGATGTTTCTCGTAATATGGACTTAAGGAAATATGCTTGTCACAATATACAACATGAAAAGCTCAATAAGTACTACTTTTGACAAATTACAAACATTTTTGCATAATTGGGATTTTTCTTTAATCAATTGCGCTTTCATATCCTTCGCAATAATGGAACTACATATCGTATAATGTTCGAAATCAGCTGATAATAAAAATTCATACAGTGCATCCCAGAAAAAAAAGGAAACAGCTGGAAAAATTCTCCCCAAATAAGTGTTTCAAAATATTTTAAGGACATTTTTTATACCAGTGGATAGCTTACGGTCTCTTTTATCAAATGACATCAAAATATCTCACGGTATTACTATTGACGTTCGGGAAAGTTATCATCCATAAATTTGAATTAATTCGCTCTGTCGCGTCATCGTAATTTTCGAGGAAATATAAAACACATTTTCGTTTTTAGAATATATGTATATATCTTTTAAATATCTTAAATCTCAAATGGGATTTTGTATCAGGAAGAAAGACATTTTTGCATTCGGATTAAAAATATCTTTATGTACACATCAAGAAAATGGCAGCAGTCGGGTATCGCTAGCAGACGATAAATTTTGCTGAGAAAATTTTGATTTTTGCCTATCTCGTATATTTTAATGCAAAACTGCGTAGGGCAACAAGAAGGAATAGATTACAACTTTGAATATAAGCACATTTATATTTTGAGGTTAATTCCCCTTTAAACAATATATACTGCCAGTACTACGGTGTTTTAAGAGCTACTGTCTGAGAGAATCAGACAGGGCTCGGAAGAAGGGGGTCGGCAAATTGGACTCATATTTTAAAGTTTGATCAAGTCCTTTGAAGCATTTTCAAAAATAGCTATGAAACCGCTCCACCATTTTTATCTGTGATTTTACCACCCCACCACAAAATGCGCCCTCTGTAGCCTATTTTTACACTTTTAATTTACGAAAAACGCCCAACTTTACGTAAATGTTTCACCTAGGTAAAATGACACGATCTCTTTGAAATTTCAGCCACAAACTATCTTTACCTTGTCGGTGTTTCTGGTATAAAATTGATTAATGAATGATTAGACTAAATGGTGATATTTTTATTTGGAAAGTTCTATTTTTTTCGATTTTTGAGAAATTTAAAAAAATGCAATTTTTACGGTAAATTCAACAGAGTATAACAAAACGGCCCAACTTTTGTATGAGCTATTATTTGGTCAGACACTGTCTTCACGTGTCCACTATTGATTTATGATTTCAGAAGTGTGGAGTGTCTTACACTTTTATGCACATGTCTGTTAAAAGCTCCCATTTTTTAACTTCTGACAAATGTATAAAAAAGTGTTTTCAATAACGTTGACAAACAAAATATTACGTGACCAAATGTATTTTCAAATCATACTTGGGCATGTTGGGCCATCATACTGCTATGTTCAATATCTGAATTTTAAAATTGTTGGGTATTTTTTGTATATATGTCAAAGTAGCCTCATAGTATGTATATGCCAATTTTCGCATTTTTGAAAATTTGCAAGAAAAAAAAATAACTCTAACATTAATTCGTCTTAGGTTAATACCAATGAGCAAACCTATGTTTAATCAATACTTGGTCACAGAGTGCCTTCATAGTACTTCTTTCGATAAATGATTTCAAAAGTGTGGAGTAATGTGTACAAGTTAGGTAAAAAATACACCTAATATACGCCATCTTTCACATTTTTTTAAAAATTGAAATATTAAAAAAAAAAAATAAAACCTAAATTCATTAAGCAAATAATTACCGTTTGGGGAAGGTGAATGGTACAAACTATCACTTCCGAGGCGATCTGGATGTAGCTATCTTTTCGAAGCGAAGCTGAAGAAAGATAGCGTTATGCATTCAGATCGCCGAGGAAGTGATAGTACGTCTCATCGCCTGAAATCAAAAGGTAATTATTTGCTTTATATTCCACATCTGAAACATTTAACTGGTACGAGAAAGGCAATCATTGTCTACTTCTAGAAAAAGACATATATGATTTAGGCCCGAATGAATGCACAAAAGATGTTAAAACCACCATAAACAGTACCGGTACCCATAACTGGGTGCGCACAATTGTTTTATCATTTTAAGCGCGCGATTGGGCAATGCGCGCTTATTTTAGTACGCCTATGGAGCTATTCGTAAAGGGCCGTCTTGCATAAAAAGTTGCGATTAAACGCAAATCAAAAAATTAAACTCAACTTGATTTTCAACCAATCAGGATCGCATATTTTGGAGTTGCGTTTAATAGCAACTTTTTATGCAAGAGGGCCTATTCGTAGAGGTCACGCAGTTTCATTTCGCGTGCACCCAAAATATTGATAACGCATTGTGACTCTTTAATGGACTGAAGGGATCAGCGAAATACTATTCCATCAAGGTCACGAACTTTTTTCTTCTCGGGTCGATTGATATGGGGAAAACTACGTTTTATCACGTGATTACCTTTTGACCAATCTAACAAAATCACCAATTTTCCCCCTCTTTGAGAAATTGAAAAAAAAAAAACCCACGTTAATCTAATCTAAAAATCATCTCACGCCAAAATCAATGACTGACGTACATTTTTATTTAATAGTTGATCACAGAGTGTCTGCAAAATGCCATTTCCAGGGGTGGCGCGCCCGGGGGGATGGAGGGGCACAGTCCCCCCCCCCCCCCCAACACACACACACACACACTTTTTCAAGTACAAAAAAAATGCCTATTCTATTTCTGAAAAACGCCCCTTTCTCTCTGATAAGTGCCCTTTTTTAATACTAAATGTGTCCCTTTTCCTTTCTAATAAGTGCCCCTTTTTCTTCTTCTGAAAAGTGCCCCTATTCAAATCTGATAATTGCCACCTTGTATGCCTAATAAGTATCCCTTTCTCCTGATATATGCCCCTCATTTTTCGAATCTAAATATTGCCCCTTATTTCTAATATATACCCTTTCCTCCTTTGATAAGTGCATTTTTACTTCTGACAGGTGCCCCTTTTCCCTTCTAATAAGTGCTCATTTTACCCTTCTGATAAGTTCCCCCCTGTGCACTTCTGATAAGTGCCCCACTTTACTTTTGATAAGTGCCCCTTTTCAAATCTGATAATTGCCACCTTGTCTCTCTAATAAGTATCCTTTTCTCTTTCTGAAAAGTGCCCCTAATGTTTCGAATCTAAATATTGCCCTCTTTTTCTAATATAGTTATGCCCTTTTCTCCTTTGATAAGTGCATTTTTACTTCTGATAGGTACCCCTTTTCCCTTCTAATAAGTGCTCATTTTAACCTTCTGATAAGTACCCCTTCTTTATTTCTGATAAAAAGTTCCCCCTCTTCACGTCTGATAAGTGCCCCCTCTTTACTTTTGATAAGTGCCCCTTTTCAAATCTGATAATTGCCACCTTGTCTCTCTAATAAGTGCCCCTCATTTGTCGAATCTAAATATTGCCCCCTTTTTTCTAATAAAATTATGCCCTTTTCTCCTTTGATAAGTGCATTTTACTTCTGATAGGTGCCCCTTTTCCCTTCTAATATGTGCCCTTTTCCTCTTCTCATAAGTGCCGTCTTTCACCTCTTATAAGTGCCCTTTCCTGTTCTTATAAGTGTACGGCAAGAATGTCGTTTGTCCAGTTTTGCTAATTCCAAAGGTTCGTTGATCCAAAAAGTGCATTAAATCACACCTTCGATAACCTTCGAAGGTTCGTTAATCCGAAGTTTTGTAATTACGGAAAGGGAATGGGGTTCCCAGTTACGTAAATGAAACAAACCCTAAAATCATTTTCCAGTACGAACATTGCGATAAAAACGTCAAATTTCAAACTAATGGGTTAGAAATCATTTATTGGACAAGAATATATATATACATGTAGCGATGAGATAAAACAGTTAGAAGCGTGTACTTGGAAAGACGGTTTTGCATTACGTGTTGGAAAACGGTAAACGTTTCGTCATCATTTACCCAACTAAATGAAAAAAAATAAGTTCCCCTGAAACTTTTTAATATATCTCGAGAAATAGTTGAATAAATTTGTTCATTCAAACATTAAAGTATGTAGATTTTTTGTTTTACCCACATTTTGATTGTTATGTTTGATCAATCGATTGAGTTGTTAATGAAATTATGTTTTATAAATTGTGTTTTATAATGCAATACAAGGTTTATGTGTATACTAGTTTCAATCCCTTTCATCTTAAATCATGTTAAGACACATAATTTGTCATGGAGATTCATGAAACTGCGTTAAAAATCACTATTTTTCTAATAATTTGCTGTATTATTGTGTAGGGCAAAAAAGAAGAATTTATAATAAACGTCTAATTTAAAGGGGATCGGCACAATCAAATAGAAATAAACAATATAAAAGCCTAGGGGAATTCTTAATCTAATTATCGTGCATTTTTCATATTGAAAATGTAAATCACCCATCACCCATGCTAAAGAAAAAGAGTGAAAGAAACAGGGTCCTCCGTTGAAAATAGCGATGTATACAGAAGCATCTAACTTCCGAGTTTTCCCAATATTCAGCACTGCTATCCCAAAATTAATGAATTTGTTGCTGTTTTTTTCAGAGAAAAGTTTACAGACTTTAAAATGATACCAGATGTGCAGCTAAGATTCTGTAACATTAACAATATGATTTTGATTAAACTCGAAAAGGGGGAAAAGGAAGTCCTTGTAAAAAGATTATTTTTGACGATAGCAGGATTTCGGTTATAAACTCATATCAAACAAAAAGAACAAAAGAGCACAATGATGGCCTTTATTCCGTCACGCTTGTGGGGTACAAAATGCAATAGGAGAAGTGTTTGTGGGGTACAAAATACATTTAGAAAATATGAAGAGTTCCCCACAAGTCAATATATGAGGGTGTGTGTGTGTGTGTGTGTATATGGGGGTGTACATGTATACGCATTCACATCGATGACATCGAACAAAGAGAACAATGGGTCATCGGTAGTAATTCAATAGGTCATCGGTTGTCAACATTTGGTGAGGTTTATTCCGTCAATGAATTTTGTGACGCAATTCAATAGTGGAGTCATCGGTTGAAATTCTAACAATAGCTTACAAACGTTGGTGGGTGTGTATGCATTTATTCTGAATAACCTAGGTTTTTTTCCATTGAACTTGGCTTAATATATTAAAAGCACTGCCTTCCTGCCAAGTTCCTAATACTTACATACTGTTCATAGACTCACTGTGTATATTTTGTATTCTTAAGAATAACTGTCGTGTATCTCATCCTTTGATTGTATTTGTTTAGTTGTATATACGGTGTATAATTATAAATTAAATTTAAATTGAAATATGGTTGGCTTAAGCGGCTTTTTTGCAAGAAAGAAAAAAAGAAGGATGAATTTTTACTCATCGAAATGGGTGTAGCTCTCTTTAAAATTCGAAGAGAAGCAAAACAAAAATTATAAAGGTCAACAGTATTTTACGTAATATTTTGTTGTTGTCATCAACAGCACTTTTGACAACACGTTTTTCTTCAAAATAATCTGACAAGCGAAAAAAAGGGGGTGCAATCGCACCAAGCCACCCCCCACTAATCTATACCCTTTCGACGGGCCTGTCATACTTGTTCCCTTTCCTGATTGGATCCCGGGTCGAGCTCTTCCATCTCCTCATATCCGTCTTGCCTCGTGGTCTGCTTGCCATCTCTTGTTTTTTCTGTGATAAATTTTAATGAAAGAATTAAAAATTATATTTTGCATTTTCTTCCCTAGTTGTGAAGGTCCAGGTTCGAAATGAATCAATGCAACTGCCTCCACATGGAGAGTTTGTTGGGTTTCTTTTTTTTTTTGGGGGGGGGCCCATTTCTGTATGTTATCTTGTTGCTTTTGTTGTTGTTCTTTGGTTACTGATGTTGTGAGGAAAAAAAGCCCACTGAAAGTCAAATACTGTATACGAGCTCTGATTTTAAAAAATAAATGAGCAAAATCGCCGATAAAGTTCATTCACGTAGACCGATATTTGTTAATCGTTTATTTTATTCGTGTGTGTGTGTGTGTGTTTGTGTGTGCGTATACCATATATTTATTACAAGGACCATGCACCTGGTTCCAGTAGGCAACAGGTTAAAGGTTAATAAAATGTATCGACATGTCATTCAATATATACACAAATGAATATGTGAAATTCCATCTACAAGCAGTAGCGTATTCAGAATTGGGTGAAGCTAGTTTTTCCAGAAGATTCGGCAAATCTCGAATGTTCATTATTCCGAAACACCCAATTCCCATATCAAGCGGTTCATGATTCCGAAAATATTCACATATTCCTTTGTGTATATATTAATGACATGTCGATACATTTTATTAACCTTTAACCCGTTGCCTATTGGAACCAGGTGCATGGTCCTTGTAATAAATATATGGTATACGCACACACACACACACAGAGTCTTGTATTGCTTTACTTCCGAGGACAAGTATTGTTGCTCTATTGTGCCTCCGTCCTCGGACAGTCGACGGAATAAGGCACAAACTCATTGTTCGACGTTCGAGGACTATTGTCCGGCTTCCGAGGACCATTGTTCTCATGATTTTTTTTTTCTGTCCGAAAATGTCCTCGGACATACGGCTAAACACGCCCACACAAGAATAAAATAAACGATTAACAAATATCGGTCTACATGAATGAACTTTATCGGCGATTTTGCTAATTTATTTTTTTAAATCAGAGCTCGTATACAGTAATTGACTTTCAGTTTTATTAACCTTTAACCCGTTAAATAATATATTGTAACGAACCTGTGCTAAATATTTTAGCACTATCCTGTAGTAATGGATGGGTATAAGTAACAGCACATCCTCTATAACGTGTAAACCAATGGGGATTGCAACGTATCGGTATAGGTACTGCTTAATGAAGGAAAATTAGCATAATTCGCATATTCAAATTATATGGGGGGTTTGTCATGACTAATTTTGATAGATTATTTGTTGGACAAGTTATCTGGACGGGAATCAGTGGTTACATTTGATAATTCAGTCGGGGTTATATTGTTTTAAGCGAAAGTGTTGTTTTTACTAACTGTTTTCACAATGATTTGTCATATGGGTAAATATTGGAATACAAATTGTGTGTGGGAGGATTATGTGCTTAGGACTAGCCATCACATTGTATCCGCCCCCTGAGTAGCCCGATCAATCTCACCGAGATTTGGCTTCCACCCTGTAACCTTTTCCCTTGTGTTGCCTAAAGGTAATGATTAAACATGCTTATCAACAGAAAATGATGGTTCCAGACTAATTCCTTTGCATAATTAGTTCAATTGATTAATTAACATTAGGGCTTCGAAAGACGATGAATGCTAATGAATGATCTTCAATTGAGTGACTGATTGTTCGAAGGATGATCAATTGTCTGCTGCTGTGCCGAGGCGAGAAGGGTGATCAATTGAAATCGACGGATGGGTGATTGCTGGTAGATCTGGTGGTGAGCAGTACCTGACGGTTGGTGATGGTTGTATGCCGGTAACTCCAGCCATCAGCAGCTGTCATATATTTTGACCAAACGGACGGGGAGCTCGGCAAGGCACGGGGCATCCTGACAAGATTGCCGTGTCAGCTGGCGTGGCGAACCGTGGCCGTTACACGTGGTGTCAGGAGTGGGATTGCTGACGGTCTGGAGTAAGGCAGAGCTGGTGGGCTACGGGCAGCAGAACTGACGGCGTCACAGCTAAGGCAGAGCTGGTGGGCGACGGGCAGCAGAACTGACGGCGTCACAGCTAAGGCAGGGCTGGTGGGCGACGGGCAGCAGAACTGACGGCGTCACAGCTAAGGCAGAGCTGGTGGGCGACGGGCAGCAGTACTGACGGCGTCACAGCTAGGCAGAGCTGGTGGGCGACGGGCAGCAGAACTGACGGCGTCACAGCTAAGGCAGAGCTGGTGGGCGACGGGCAGCAGAACTGACGGCGTCACAGCTAAGGCAGAGCTGGTGGGCGACGGGCAGCAGAACTGACGGCGTCACAGCTAGGCAGAGCTAGTGGGCGACGGGCAGCAGAACTGACGGCGTCACAGCTAAGGTAGAGCTGGTGGGCGACGGGCAGTAGAACTGACGGGCGTCACAGCTAGGCAGAGCTGGTGGGCGACGGGCAGCAGAACTGACGAAATCATTGAATACTCGACGGCAGTTGATAATGGGATCTTTACAGACCAAATCTGGCTGTCATCTGTCACCAGCAGAATCGATACAGCAAGTGGAAGGTAACATAACAGCAGTGGATGGGATGCTTGCCGAGTTACAGCGATCGTCAGAAGCACCAACATCACAACCTCGTCCAGAGCAGAGCACTCCACTTTTTCCACATTCTGCTGACACAGGGTTTGTCAGCATGCCGTCATCAGGCATCAAACCGCCAGTAATCAGCGATGGGGATAGAGTAACATTGTCAGAACCGTCACTTGGACATGGGAGTGCCAATGCGGCAGTACGGGCGAGGATGATGCAATCTGCTGATGGCGGTTTAACCACTACTGGTGGTTGTACTCAGACGACGGGTATGTCCCAAGAGAAAAGGCATGCTGACAGAAGGGTTCCAGTTATAGGAAGCTTTGAAGGTGTCTATACTGAGATGTCCCAGACAGGAGCAGGCAGCTGGCAGAGTCCACGGGTCAGTCCACCCTTTCCCAGATCAACTTATTCTGAGCTTCCTAGCTTTAATATGCACCAGCAGTTACCACATGAGTTCCCCATGACAAACGAGGCAGCCCAGGTCCAATATCAGCCACAGCCGTGGCCAGGCAGTCTTCAGGGACAGATGTTTCGGCAACCTCTCACTGGACCATTAGATGACAGCCATACAAAACCCTACATGCTGCCGGATCGGTTCGATGGGAAAACTCCTATACTGGATTACTTGGAGCATTTCGAAGCCTGCGCAGTTATCAATAACTGGACAGATAGAAAGGCGACACACTATCTAGCAGCCAGTCTACGTGGGCCAGCGCTGAAACTACTGGGGAAGAATGGTGAGACAGAACTGACGTACCGTGACTTGGTCAGTCGGCTCAAACATCGCTTCGGACCTTCAGGAAAAGCTGATGTGTTTTTGGCTGAACTACGTTCCCGACGGAGAAAGCCACATGAGACTCTTCAAGAACTGGGTCAAAGTATCAGAGACCTGGCGGGGATGGCTTACCAGGAATTCGATCCTGATGGACAGGATAAGCTGGCTCGGGGTCATTTTCTGGATGCAATAATGAATCCGGCGATCCGAGAGGGTTTGTTTCGAGCCCAACCACATACCTTGGACGAAGCCATCGAAGCAGCTCTAAACACCGAGGCATTCCTTAAGATGGAAACAGAGAGGGGCGAGTTGAAATACTCTCACCGTCACAGCCACAGCCGAGCTTTGACAGACAGTGGTTGGCCTCAGCCTCCTGATAGCGATACATCAGAACTTGTGAGAAAGATGGAGAAAGCGCTAGGTGATCTTACAGCTAGATTGGAATCACTGACAAGCCAAGTGGGAGGTACGTCACAGGGTGGTAACGAAGGACCACACTCCCAGAGGAGACGCCAAGTCGGGGCTTGTTACAATTGTGGTCAACTAGGACATTTCTCCCGAAATTGTCCTCACCCTAAGATGCAGTACACACCTGATGGTTCGGAAATCATGGAAGTTGAGAGCAAACGTTGTCACCAATGTCATGAGTCTGGACACTTCAAGAGAAATTGCCCTCATAACCAAGCTGGAAGGGGAGACTGGGCAGCTAAGCACCCTGGTAGAGATACAGGTGATTTGATGTCAAGCCGTGATCGAACGGCTGAGAACAACAGACAACCAGAAGCTGGGCAAGTGAGAGTAGGCACGACAGAAAGAGTGAAACGCCAAGGACTGTTCATCAAATCCAAGATAAATGGGCAGCCTGTGACATTCCTCATCGATACTGGGTCAACGCAGTCGTTCATTACCGACGCCGTTTTCAACAAAATTGAGAACGAAGGAATCCTTGGCCTAGATCTCTTGATGCAGATGCATGCTGAATTAGACTGCCACAAAATGGAACTACGGACTCCATGGCAGTCCATCGCCTGTCAGGACCAAGAAGGCCGAGATTTCTGTTCTCGAGTCGTGGCTAGTGAGACAAGCATTGTCCCTGCCGGTCATGAGGTAGTACTGAGGGGAGAAGTAACCGGTCGTAACCCTAGCGTCGTTAACCAAGTTGGTCTGTTAGAGCCTCCTCCTAACCCGACGGAGCTGAGCAGAAAGGGTCTACTGGGAGCAAGAGCCGTGGTTACTGCAGATTCCGGAATTCTGCCAGAGAGAATGTTCAACCCAACTGGGAGAGAGACCACTGTCAAAAATGACACAATGGTGGCCAGTGTTAGCTCAGTCCAGGACCCATCAGATGACACCTTAACAGGTGATGAGGTAGCTGGGGATCCGCCGGACAACAGTCTAGCAGGTGACAAGGCAGCCAAAGACTTGCCACAAGACAGCCTAGCAGATGACCAGGTAGCTGGAGATCCGCCAGACAACAGCCTAGCGGGTGACGAGGCAGCTGAAGACTTGCCACATGACAGCCTAGCAGATGACGAGGAAGCTGGAGATCCGCCAGACAACAGCCTGGTGGGTGACGAGGCAGCTGAAGACTTGCCACATGACAGCCTAGCAGATGACGAGGTAGCTGGAGATCCGCCAGACAACAGCCTAGCGGGTGACGAGGCAGCTGAAGACTTGCCACATGACAGCCTAGCAGATGACGAGGAAGCTGGAGATCCGCCAGACAACAGCCTGGTGGGTGACGAGGCAGCTGAAGACTTGCCACATGACAGCCTAGCAGATGACGAGGTAGCTGGAGATCCGCCAGACGACAGCTTTCCAGTAACTGGTGACAACCCAAGGGGAGATGATCGAGACACTACACAAAAACCTTGCTAGGGCCATTTGAGCCGAACAGTTGAACACTTAACACAAGGAGAACTTGAATTGTCGAAAAACGACTTGGTTGTGAACTGTAGTTTTTAGCATGTTGTTGATTTTCATATGTTGTATATAAGCTTGAGTTGTGCTGTTGACCAGCCGTCATAAGAAAGTGTGACGACGATACAGATGTTTTCATAAGTCGTAAAGGGAAGAATATGTCATAAAAGGTGAATAGTTGATAGTTCTGTTTGTTTATAAGCCTAGTGATATTTGGAGATGGGTAATGGCAGAAAGCGGGAGATAGAATTGTACGTCGAGAAGTGTTGATCATAATGTTCTACGTAAGAAAGTGCATGCTGATTTTTGTTTTAAGCTGTCAATAATTGTGGATTTGTTAGCTTGGGGACCAAGCTTGGGAGAGAAGGGGGTCGTGTAACGAACCTGTGCTAAATATTTTAGCACTATCCTGTAGTAATGGATGGGTATAAGTAACAGCACATCCGCTATAACGTGTAGACCAATGGGGATTGCAACGTATCGGTATAGGTACTGCTTAATGAAGGAAAATTAGCATAATTCGCATATTCAAATTATATGGGGGGTTTGTCATGACTAATTTTGATAGATTATTTGTTGGACAAGTTATCTGGACGGGAATCAGTGGTTACATTTGATAATTCAGTCGGGGTTATATTGTTTTAAGCGAAAGTGTTGTTTTTACTAACTGTTTTCACAATGATTTGTCATATGGGTAAATATTGGAATACAAATTGTGTATGGGAGGATTATGTGCTTAGGACTAGCCATCACATTGTATCCGCCCCCTGAGTAGCCCGATCAATCTCACCGAGATTTGGCTTCCACTCTGTAACCTGTACTCTTGTGTTGCCTAAAGGTAATGATTAAACATGCTTATCAACTGAAAATGATGGTTCCAGACTAATTCCTTTGCATAATTAGTTCAATTGATTAATTAACATTGGGGCTTCGAAAGACGATGAATGCTAATGAATGATCTTCAATTGAGTGACTGATTGTTCGAAGGATGATCAATTGTCTGCTGCTGTGCCGAGGCGAGAAAGGTGATCAATTGAAATCGACGGATGGGTGATTGCTGGTAGATCTGGTGGTGAGCAGTACCTGACGGTTGGTGATGGTTGTATGCCGGTAACTCCAGCCATCAGCAGCGGTCATATATTTTGACCAAACGGACGGGGAGCTCGGCAAGGCACGGGGCATCCTGACAAGATTGCCGTGTCAGCTGGCGTGGCGAACCGTGGCCGTTACAATATATATATATATATATATATAATTCCGAAGGTTCATTATTACGAAGATGTAATAAAACCCTACATCGTTTTTTTTAAGGAATTACAAACCTTCTGAATAATGAACCTTTTTTATGTTCAAAATTTTGAACCCCATTTCATTTTAGGAATGCTGAACCCTATGTCATTTTCGAAATTATGAACCCTCAGATAAACGAATCTTCGGAATTATATATTTAGGAATTATGGGCACTCTTTCACTTTCGAAAATTGCGAGCCTTATTTCGTTATCGGCAATACGAATTTTTGAAGTTGTGATCCTTCGGAGTTACATCCGGAACTATAAACTTCGGGAAAATGACATGTAACCACCTGTTTTACCCTCGTCATCTGTCATCCAATCTGAGAAACAGTCTTCTAGTAATTCATAGTCGACCTTGATCTTCTCTGGGCCTTTAGCGGAGCTAATTCCATCGGATGTTGCCATGGATCCATCGAACACGGTCTCCATTTGGCCCCTTCCGGCTTCAGAACAGCCTCCTTTTTGGGGTAGTATTTCTATGCATTTATCCAACACGAACTTGGCGACATCTGTATGAATTGTGACATAACGTGCAAGGCAGTGCAGAATCCTTGTTTAAGAAACTTAGCAATTATAAATCTTTACAGAGTATATATATACATTTCAATTAAACGGATACCCTGAAAAAAATCACTTTAGAGCAATATCGTGGCACGATATTTATTTTCCAATTATGCCGGAAAGCTTTCGCATATAAAGCCTTCAGGCTGATACAGATGTTGTTCTTTCCCTTTAAGGGGTATACGCATTCCTTTTTTTATTTCCACCTGTTATCATATAATATTATGCAAAATGAACAAAATAAAGGAATTAAATTTAAAAATCAGACCCATATTAGTCTTCGGATTGCAAGAGAATATGATTTATTCAATGTAATAATCCAATCAATCACATGTATAGCGTAATTTGCTGTTGTTGTTGTTGTATTTCTTTGTTCCCTTCTTCTTCCTATCCTTATTGTCATTATTATTACTATCATGATTATTATTACTATAATCACTATTATCATTTTATTATAGTTATTCTTATTTTTATTCCTACTCTTATAATCATTATATAATTATTACCTGGCATGGAGGTGATGAGTTTTCTCATGGGTGTAGTCTTGGTTCGTCCCTCATATGTCGAGTGCGTCATGAGGCTCCGCCATTTTTCTCCAGATAAAAGCTTCGCAGCTATCGCACTACATAATTCAGGTACCAAAATACATTTTCAGAATAAAGGTCAGAATTCACATTTTTACAGTGTCATAACTTTAAATTAACATGTTGGTATTTTATACAAGTTTGGCCAAAAATTTAGTTTATCTTCTGTAAGCGCATAATGATGTCCACTACTGTGATATTCATTTACAATAGGTACTGGCACATTGCATAATTATTATACATATAGTGCATGTTCTGGAGTTGAATATACCGTAATATGTGCATTAATAGCTTAAGAATTTCTCAAGTGCATTATATGTGAGATATAATGCACGAGAGAAATTCTGTAGCTATGGATGCACATTTTTTTGGTAAATTTGACAACAGTGAGCATCTAGGCTACTATGCGTTATATAACAAAGGAATATTACCTATATAAGGCATTTTAGCGGTTCATTAAAACGCATATTTATATCCGCTTTATTTGCGCGTGCAATAGTATACATATATTATAGTGCATGCTCTGGATTTGAATATACCGCTTTATGTCCTACATCATAAAATTCGCATGCAAGGATTTGCCAGGAATGTCTCACGTGACATAAAATACTCTCGCCATGAAGAAGAAATGGATATTGCAGTGACGTCGGACCTCCGTATATTTTTAGATATAGAAATATTATGACGTCACTTTTTTTGATTTTTTTTGATTTTTTTTTTTTAGCATTCTTTATTGCATTCATTCAGTACAAATGAAAATCATACAACTTCATTTTTGGTTGATGTACATAACACAATTATCAAAATGTATAGAAAATTATACAACTTTCAGAAATACATAATATAATAAAATATATAGTACATAATACATTCAAATTAATCATACTGAATGAGTATTATAGATCAGAGCCTTCCACCCCCCCCCCCCCCTCCAAAACTCTTTTCTTGATATTTCGAAGCTATCGATAGCGCGACATTGTATCGTGATATTTTTTACGTGAGCTGAGAGCCGCAGCTAGCTATAGCTCTCCGCTGGCTTATGCCCAGTGTACGTGTATGCCGTACGCGCGTAGTGCAGACCATGGTGGTGCAGTCGACCCATAGATCGATGAGTCGACCATACAATGTACACGCGCGCGGGTACGTATTTCAAAAGGTCGATCTCGTAAACATCAATCAAAATGGCTGCCTCCAGTTCGAGTGACGTGCCCAGATTCAATCTATCCGAAGGTGGCAATTTAGAGAATTGTATTGCATCTACAGATTCAGAACTTAAGAAAATTTTAAGAATTGTAGCAAAGTTACATTTCAATGTTCATATAGAGTCTAGATCAAGGTCTAGGTCTAGCCCTAGGACTAGGTCTAGATTCTACATTTTTTATTTTTTTTAACTATCTAAGCTTACTCTAACAAATATAGGCCTACCATGCACTCTATTCGGTGACTGGCATAGTTACTATTTTCTTCGGGGATGCACCCCTCAGAAAATAGTGCTATATCAGTCACCTCAGAGAATCCATAATTTCAACTGGAGCCTTTCAGTGCAAGGTATATTTGATTAATATGTGCATCCATAGCTTTAGAATTTCTCAAGTGCCTTAAGCGCTGTTCCCATGCCGCCGTACTTGCAAGTGCGTGCTGTTTGCGTGCAAAAACAATGATTTAAAGGCAGGTGACGAACAGATGAGGAGCAATGAAGTTGGCAGATGGTGACAGAAAAAAACTCATGTTTATCGCACTTGCCAGGTGCGCAACGTACGATGCACGCAACCACTCACGTCCAGCCGTGGCGTACTTACACCTTGCGTTGTAGTGCGTGTGAAGTGCGTTGACGTAGTTCTTCCCTGCTCTCGCTACTCCCTCCCCACGTTTTCAGAAACATGTGGCGGACGTGGCCTCCGCAGAACACGTACGGACTAAAAACACGTACGGCGGGATGTGACCATGCCTTTATAATAGTGAGATATAATGCACGAGAGAAATTCTATATCTATAGATACACATTTTACGGTATATTTGACGACTATGCGTTATATAAGATGAGAAACCGCTTGTGGAGCTCACCAAACAATTTACATTCCAATCGCCATCACAACTCGCGAAGTGCAAATTCGTAAATGCATTGTGACGTCACAAAGTCAGTCCAAAAAATTGCGCAATAAATGTGTCGCATTACATGCGCTCTGATGAAATTTACTTGTGCGCAGCTTTGGCCTATCATGCCTATGGGATTTCGTACACAAATAAGTGTGCGAAAATTGTTGTTTTATACCACGGTCGTGGCATATAACGAATTACGCAACGGCAAGAAGAGTGAATCTGACCAATCAGAAGCCATCTTATATTATACTGTTAATACATGGTTGGGAGTGCGTTGGTGCGATCTGGTAACACAAAGTTTTGTTCGTGGTGTACTATACGCACGAGGCGCAAGCCGCGTGTGTTGGACACCACGATAAAAACCTGCGTGTTGCCGGATCGCACTCATGCACGAACTCACCACCATGTATTAATAGTTTTATAAAACGGGTCGGCAATATGATTATGACGTCTATAACAATAGTTACGAACCCAATAGAAACGCCAAGAGTAGCACAGTCATGGAGGCTGCCATTTGCTTTCCTGATGACATCACATAAGCGAAGCCAACAAATGTCATGCGCGTTTAAACTACGCGATTTCATTGCGTTTTAAGTTTGCACGCATCAGAGGTACGCGTACGCACAGCTCAGCCGTGCTTTAGAGCACTTTATTTGACCAATCAGGAGGGCTACATTCTTGAACCCGTTTTATAATATACAAATGTTTACTGTTTTGAGGGGCACGTTGAAAACTATGGTCCGAGGTGAGCTCTGAACATAGCACAGTTGCAAGATTACCGAGGGATATGGTTTTAACCGGGACGCGAAATGGAAGCAGTCAACATTTGTTTTATATACCGCATCCTTCTTTTAGATCACAAATTCATTTCAAAGACAGATGAAATACGGTACCGTTAAGTAGTTCTCATCGATCGTTCTTTCGAAATTTCGTTCGGTATACATGTCTGGTGCCGGTGTAGCGGCACATACGGTTCTCCGGCAGAAACCGTATCCGCCGGCAGATATCGTTCTACCTCGGAACCATATCTGCCGGGTTTGACGTTTGCAGATTTGGTTCCCCGGCGGATTTGGTTCCACGGCGCTGCATATAAAGTGTATTGTATATTGGCATATTTGTACGAGACACTCTCGTGCCTAATAGATCTGTTTACTAAGTGATTCAAATTTATGGATGTTTCTTCCTGGGGACCTAGTCAGTGGCGTATCCAGGGGGTGGCGAAAAAAAACTAGCAAAAAAAAGTTGTTCATTAAATAGGCTTCAAAATTGGTCACCTAGGCCTATAGGATTATTTTGCATCTCAGACCTTATTCAGAAGCAAACATTTCCAAAGGGGAGGCCCCTCCCCTTAGACCCCTCCCCCAGGACGGCGATCAATAATGCCTGGCGCCCCCCCCCCCCCTATCGGGAAATCCTGGATACGCCCCTGCTAATAACGAGGTATTCCATTAACCTGTTATTAATGAATGAACTACAATACTTGGAATCCAGTTTGCATACATTATTTGTTGCTATGTCTAGGTACGGTATCTGCCGGGGTTGGAACATGATCCGCCAGCAGATAGTGTTCTTGGCCGTTTTTAGAACGGTATCTGCCGATCCCCATATCTGCCGCTACACCGGCCGCGCCCACGTATCTAAATTGCCATAGCTAAGCGCGCATTGCATTTACGCGCGATCAGAACTATGCCCGGTTTAATTTTTTTTTTTCACGCTACCGCCCGGCAGTCAGTAGTGAGTTTCACGTACTTACACCTTGCGTTGTAGTGCGTGTGAAGTGTGCTGACGTACTCCTTCCCTGCTCTTGCTACCCCCTCCCCACGTTTTCAGAAAAACGTGGCGGACGTGGCCTCCGTAGAACACGTGCGGACTAAAAACACGCACGGCAGGTTGTGACCTAGGCTTTAACGTAACTATCAGCAAATATAACGCTAAACCGTTATAACGCTTTCGTGTCACTTTACTACACTGACTACCAAATTTATGTCAAACAGGAAGAATATGAGAGCTGAAGGTCTTAGCTAACAGAAAAATGTAATTGTTCATACAGTTGTTTTCCTTTTTCTATTGATTAATCATATATATTTTCCACAAATATCAGCATTTTGTTGGACTGTTTCAACAATAACGGCCTTTTTTACACGCCTAGGACTTTAAAACGACTCTGATTGTGGTTGGAATCAATCAAGCAAATTGAAATGCATATATTAGTATCCTTACCATATATTTTCTGCTGTTAAATGAGAAATATACGGTATTTTTCTAAATTCCAGTATTTTGTGTTACTATGGTAACGGCCCTAGCAGTCACGTCCACTATGGATTCTATGGAAAAGAGGCAGATTATGATAGGTAGGGGTATTGGTTAATAGAAAAATATAATCTAAGATTGTGCAGACACCTTTCTGTCTATCTAATACTGATAAGTTTAGATTTTCTTTTAAATATCCACTTTTTATGATATCGTTTCCATAGTAACGGCCATTTTTTGACATGATCGTGACTTCGAATGACCTGAATTTGGTTTCAACCAATCGAGAAACTCAAAATACATAGATGCTTACCAGTCATTTTTCAAATATCTGAATTAGAAATATAAGGTAATTTAGTAAATTCCTATATTTCCTCGATATGTTGCCATGGCAACGGCCCTGGTGGCCACACCCAGCATTAACTCTATGGCTAACATGCAGATTCTGATAACCGAGGGTCCTAGCTAACCAGGAAAAGGTAGATATAGATTTAGACCTAACGTTAGTAACTCTTTGAATTATGACAGACTATTGCATAGGCTTTTCCTCATGTTGGTCATCCGTATGCTGCTTACAAGCTTATCCATTAGTCCAACTTGGTCTAGGACTTACGTACGATTTGGAAACTTTGAGTGTGACTGTGTGGTGGGATTCTACGATGTCGACGAATTTGATAAGATATGTAGGCCTAATAGACCGAAATTAGTGTAGATATAAATTTGTTAATGTAACATGAGGTTTTGCTGTTTTGAACTAAGAATATTTGTTGACATTTCATTCCATAAAAACCGAAGTCTGAAGAATGGTATTTTAAGTAGATGTAGACTTAGCTAGGGCTAAAGCTGTGTTTGGGGGACGAAGTCAAAGTAACATTAAGATTAAGAACTCTGTTCAAATTCACTTTCATGCCTGACTTTGTTTTTTCTCAAAAGACTTGCATCTATTATCATAATTTGGTTCAATTCATGCCATTTGGTAAATTAGACTGTAAGTTAACTATAGACTGATGAGTAAGATTTTATTTTATTTTTTATTAATTATTATTTATTTTTGTTAGGGGGAGGTAAATGTATTTTGGGCAAAACTTCAGTCTGGTGTAAAGCCAGTTTAGGGATCCCTGTTTAAACTTTCAGACACACTAGGAAGCTTTCTTGCTGAGGCTGTTTCTTTTTCTTTGCAATGCTGAGCATAGCCCAGCATTGTGTGTAAGCACGGAAAGGGGGAAAATTACACATTTATTCGCAATTCATTCTATGAAAACCGTCTCTTTTGAGCTTCGAACTATGATCTAATCGGCGAAATATGTTATGCACCCTTAAATCACTTTCATTTACTATATGAATTTATTTATTCATCCTTTTCTTTACACAGGATGATTCTTTACAATATATGGTGAAGGAATATTGAAATACACAATTAGGAGAGCTAAACAAAGAGCAAATATACTTACATGCACAATCTTGGAGAAGGAGGCTTATACTGTGCATAATTGTATTTGGCAATAACCCCCCCCCCCCCCCCCCCCAAACAAAAAGTTTTTTAAAATATCAATACAAAAATATATAATATACAAAATATACGAATAGTACACAACTTGTAGAGGAAGCAAGTTATTTAAAAAAAAATGTAATTTCATTTCCTTCTGACCTGAAAAAGAAGACTTTTTAGTCAAATATGGGAATTTCATTGTGGGTAAAAAAAACTTTTTATCAGGCTATATTTAGTATACAGATGATGCACAGATATGAGTGGGTCGGTAGAATTGTTTGCATAGAAGGTAAATTTGAGCATGGTTTAAACACACGAGGCGCAGCCGAGTGTGTTTTAGACCAGGCCAAATTTACCGAATGCAAACAATTCTACCGACCCACGAAATAAATCTGTGCATCATCTGTTTTATAGAATGGGCGTACAGGATAAATGGCATTATTACTGGTATCATGCAACAATTTACCGGCCAAATTTTACCGGACGCATGATCCAATTTACCGGACGCATGATAAGAGAAAAAAACCTTATACAAGGCACTGCTTCATGCTTGCACTGGTAAATCATTTCCATGCATCATAAATAGATTTTAGAAATTTAATGACTTCCATAGAGAACTGAAAATCTGGCTAATTTAAGGTTAAATTTCAGAATTTCATTTTATTTCAGTGTTAGAGTCTTCACCCTAAGGCTAAGCTAACTACTGTCATGACTGTCAACTTTTTTTATTTTAGAATCTGTCAGTGTCAACAACAAGCCCAAGTTAGATATAATCTAGTCTATTTACATTAAAGCAAGTAATTTAAAGAATTAATGCAAAGAGAACTTCTAATCTTGCATCAATAAATTTTAAGTTTGGTCATCCCATAATCCAGGCCAGACCAGTGACACTCTAACGTGTCGATGCAGTGAGTGGATATGCTGCGCTGTAGTGAATCACCGTATGCACAGCAGTGCAGCGTACGGTACCGTACTACATACATTGACCCTCTCCTTTCACTCAGTTTCACACTGCACTGATTTTCATTTAATCGCCTTTTCAGTTTGCTTGTTTTTAAACAGGTAGACCTATAATCGGATTTTATTGGGCTTACCATCAGAATCCGAAGTCAACTATCATTAACATCTGAATTTTGTCTCAAATCTTGCAATTCTCCGTCATTAAAAAGTCGTATATCGCGGCTCTCAGCTCAGACTCTCGCACTCGCTAAAATAAATATCGATAGCATGTTTACAGTGGCTATCGTCAGTGATCGTAATAATTATTGATATCGAACGTGCAGGCCAGTAAAATTCAAGGCACAGCTCTTGACCAATGAGATTGCAGGGATTCTGAAACCCATTCTATAATCTGTTTTAGTCATGCATATATACATATCTGGAAAATTGCAGTCCTTTCATTCTGTTTACAATCTTAATAAGTTATAATTTGTTATATGTTCTCTTTTCATTCAACAGACTTATGGATTACCACTACAGCTCTTCATTCCTGGTAACTATACACAATTTTAGGGGTTGCTGTATAGTAGTAGACATCTACCTTATCATGATACCATGTGCTTCAGATGCCAGCAGTGGATATTTAAGGATTAAGATCTACAATTTAGCAGGAAAGTCCACCCTGATATTAAGTTGGTTTTAAAAGAAGCAGAACATTTAAAGAAACAGATCAGTGAAGGTTTGATCTCCTCTCCCATTGCATTGTAACGGAAATTTCATAATGTCTATTTTATTAGTTTCTGATGAAGGATGTTTTTTCTACAGGCTTTGTGAAAACACATATATGAGCAATTATTATGTATTAAAGGTGCATGTATGTTTGAATATTTTCTTTAGAGGAAATGGAAATTAAAGATTTATGGGGTACAGGGCAAATGGGAGAGGAGCTCGCAACATACGTCAGGGATTTGCAAAATTTATGTTTGATTGACTAAACCTTTAAAAAATCATAACTAGTTTCTTATTTATTATCGTATTCACTGATCTGTTTCTTTAACTTTCCAGCTTCTTATAAAACCAACTTAGAATAAGGGTGAACCTTCAATTAAATATTGGGATCCGCTCGATATTCATAAGGAGCCGTTCTTACGTCACGCGTTATGGATAGCGGTCCTTATGTATAGCGGTCCTTATGACTAGCGAGGTTACCCCTAAAATATTGTACTAGCTCAATATGTATTTTTGTAAGGCCCTAATTAATCAGCAATCTCACAGGTGGATGCATGTAATGAAGTTGAGGCTTTCATTCAAAAGAAAACAATACAGATATATCCCTAACAGTGGTGTTTAATTGGGAGGATTTTTTTTTGGGAGTGTTGCATTTGGCGAAAGCCTAAAAAATAAGTGCCTTGAGCTGAATGAAATTTAACCAAACCTATATATTATGTTGGTGAGCAGCAACAGTATAATAGAATGAAACAGTTGTCATGCTAATTACTTGAAAACTGAAGAAAAAAAAATGAATATTCATACAATTATATAAGTGATGCGAAAATTTCACTTACCACTAGACTTCAGCAAAGATGTGCAATTTCAAGATTTGCTTTTTTTTTTGAGGAATAAACTTGTTATTTGAATTATTTTATTGTTATTAAATAGACAACAAACATGTTAAGGAGATGAAAAGTCATTTACCTAGTTACCTTAAACATTTACATGTTTTTAAAGTTTGTCAAATTCAAAATTCTCATTTTAGTGAAAATCTGTATGTGATATATTACAGGACATTTATATATTAGAGGATTCAAAGAGGAGGGGGGGGGGGGGGTCCATATCTAGAAATGTGAAATGCAAAGTTTATGTGAAAGGTAACCTAGAGTTACCTTTATATTGAACGGAATGAGAAATATAAAAAATGAGAGTAAAAGCAGTGGTATCGGGGAGGGGGGGGGGGGCTGTGAGGGGTGATGGGAAGGTTCAGTGGCATATTTAAGGGGGTACTTGCGGCCCATGCCCCCTTGATACAAAGTGACATAGCGCGTTACCATGGTATATTACTTTGTCAACTTTTTCTGAGCAGAGCTTCACATACACATTTCACTTTGTTCAATACCCTGAGGAAGATCCGCGAGGATCGAAAATTTGGTGAAAATAAATATAAAAGTTGGAATTCAATGCATTACCGATGTCTTCTCTGGAATTCTTTCATTGTATCTCTCTTCATGCTTTTCCAACATGCGGTTATGAAATATCATTATATATATATATATATATATGATGTCAAAAGAAATGAAAGAATAATGGTTGCGTATAGCTTGAATCAAAATTCGCCAGAGCTGTTGTATATGTTATTTCCTTACACTCTACGCTGAAAAAGACTCCAGGGAGCGACGAATATAATTTGAGAAAATAAAACATCCAACTTACTGTCTACAATGCAATGACTGTGTGGATACTCCTTTGTTCTTTGTATATACACATACATGCATACATATAATACACTGACAGGGGTCAAATAAAGTAAATGCAAATACTTCTTAATACTTACTGGTGGCCATTGTTAATGGCGTAGTCAAGGCAATTTAGGCCATCCTTGTCGCGATCAAGAAAACCTATGTTAACTTGAGTAGCATTTAAGAGCGTTTCAACGAAATGACTATTCCCCATTTGGCAGGCAATCATGAGCGGCGTTTTCTGCAGACAGATTAGAAATTGAATCAATACATTTATTAGCATGATTTATCTTCTGGAGGTATGTCTCTTGATTTGTTTTTGTCTTTCTTTACAGAAAAAAAAATATGAGGAACGTTTATAATTATTGGTTTGGTAATATGATGTTCAAGAGCTACTGCCTGAGAGAATCAGGCTGATTTGAAAAATGTCGGAAGATGAGGGTCGGCGTATTTCTTTTTATATTTTGAAGTTGTGGTATATACAGGGTATATCCTACGAAAATGATATTAAAATTTTATGTTCATAATTCCATTCATGAATATCGCTACCCCTAAAGTAGCCTTTATTGGTACCTATCAAGGACATGAATTTTGAAATGCAGTGCAAGTTTGATTCAGAGTAAAAATGCAATTAGGATTATACCATTCAAACGAAACTTACAGGATTTCTCCTTCTAACCTTCTTCTTACAATTTGTATAGACAATGTTTGAAATAAAGTGTTGGATCATTATTTTATTACTATAGGGGTGATTCGAATTTTCCCATTTTTAAGAAAATTGAAAAATGCCCATTTTGGGTCATATTTGAAGTGGTGTATCTCATATGGCCCAACTTTTTAAAAGTTGGTATTGCCTTTGGATGTGGACCAAAGCTAGGTCAATCCGTTCCAGGTTTCAAATTCGTAGAGTGTCTTTTACCTTTTTTGTCCCGAGCCGATTGAAATAGGTCATTCTAGCGAAAAGCAGAAAAATTTCGTTTTGAGTGGTTCATTTATTGTACATTTATGAATATTCTACCGAAAAGCAATGGAACTACTGTAAAAAAAAATCTCTTTGTCGTCGGAAAGGTCATTTATATGTCATTTCTTCCCATTTGTTTACGTTTGTACATGTAAACATGCCTAGAGTACTCAATGGACTCCAAGGGGGAAATGGTCCCATGTAGACCCAATAGTAAAAATGTATTTATAATTATGCAATTCGAACGAAACTTGCAGGATTTTTCCTTCCATCCTTCTTCCTAAGATACATATTATCTTATTATTTCTTTAGGGGTATTGACAATTTTCCCATTTTCCAGAAAATTGAAAAATGACAATTTTAGGTCATTTTTTAAAGTAGCATATCTCAAATGCCCTAACGTTTTTAAAGTTGGTTTTGCTATTAAATGTGAAACAAAGCTAGGTCAATCAATTCCAGGTTTCAAATCAGTGGAGTGGTTTTTACTTTTTAACCACCCGCTTAGACTAGGTCATTTCCGCGAAAAGCTCAAAGATGTCGTTTACGAACGAGGTGTACATTTCTTGTAAATTTATGCATATTGAAAGCAATGGTCCTATTGTAATATATATATTTTCCAGGGCTATATATATATATATATATATAGCCCTGGAAAAAAATTTATTAGACCAGCTACTTATAAAGGCCAAAGTGGCAAGTGTTGTCTATCTCAGTAATTGAATATTCAGAAAGATTTCTATTAGCTAACTCATAATGAGTGGATGAATACTCCCCAAAATAATTAGCTTGTGTTTAACTAATCCCTCGGACAATTACCACCAGGGTAGTTGCCCCTAGGAAAATTAACCCCGGATAATTTTCGCTGAAGGACAATTATTTCTAAGGGCACCCCAAAGGATAGAACTTTCAGAACAACTAATAGAATGTAAATATCCTAGATGCTAACTGCCTCAGGGATATTCTCCAGGGGTAGGGTTTTTCGAAAAAAATGTCCTGACAGAAGTGATCTGAGGATAATAGACCTGTTTACTAAGTGATTCAAATGTTATGCATACTTTTGAAACAAAGGTTGTTCTTGACAACCTGAAAGCTTGCTAGAGGCTTGCCAGACATAGCAACAAGTAATGTATGCAAACTGGATTCCAAGTATTGTAGTTCATTCACTAATAACAGGTTAATGGAATACCTCGTTACTAGGTCCCTAGGTAAGAAACATCCATAAATTTGAATCACTAAGTAAACAGGTCTATTGTCCAGGGGCTTTGCCTCGTTTTCTCGTAAAGCCATGTCCACCCCTCTGGGGGCAGTTTGTTCAGTTCTTGGTAGAAATTGCTACACTTGATGATAGCAGCCATGCCGTGTGGCATTCTGTCAACAAGGTGTTGCCTTTTTTCCCCTCACAGCGGTCATTCATGCTGCAAGAATGGGTTTGGGGTTTTTTTGGTTTGTTTGTTTCATAAAATTCATTTTCTAATACCTTTAATTGTTATGTCACACGCACTTTCATTAATAGTCTATTAGGTGGTCCAAAAACTCTTTCTCATGGGAAAAAAGGGGTTTTGTAATTATCCGGGACAATTTGTCCTGGCTGTAGTCGTCCTAGTGGGTAAAAAGTCATAGGGGTAATTGTTATAGTTGGCAGTAGTACATTAATCATGCACTTATAATCATTTTTCTACTTCCATAGACAATGGAGCTGATTTAATATTTTCTTCCAGGGCTGTATTTACATTATCGCCTGAAATATTATTAAATGTTACGCCTCACATTTGCTCAACTTTATACGAGTAGTCAATGGACGAACCCAAGGGAACGATGGTCCCGTGTATTTATAACAGAGAACGTCATTTGCAAGGAATTGTGAAAAAGATAAGAAATAATGCGTATCAATCCCTTTCAATATTTTGGGTACTCTCTAAAAAAATCGAGTGATCACTGACGTGACTCCCCGGGCGAGTGAAAATGGACTGAAAATTCCCCCTTTTTTAAAGAGAGTAATAGACTAAGCTAGAGACATTTCAATAAATTGGGGGGGGGGGGGGTCAAATTAGTAGGAATATTAGGATAAGAATACACAATTCTTCTTCATTTTCTCATATGTTAGTTTCTATAAACCTGGCCAAAGTGTAAAGCACTCTTTTCTTCATAGAGAGCACTTGATATCCACTCAATATTCACTCCTAAACAAGTGATCACTGACGTGACTCCCTGGGGAGTGAAAATAGAGTGAAAATTCACTCTTTTTTTTTAAAGAGAGTAATAGACTAAGCTAGAGACATTTCAATAAATTGGGGGGGGGGGCGGTCAAATTATTAGGAATATTAGGATAAGAATACACAATTCTTCTTCATTTTCTCATATGTTAGTTTCTATAAACCTGGCCAAAAAAAAATTCGGAAAATCGAGTTTGATTGAAAATGTTTCTGGAATTAATTAGTATCATTTTATTTAGATTCATTAGAGAATCCCCATGACAAACTATGTGTCTTAACAAAATTAAAGATGAAAAGAATTGAAATTAGTATACACATAAACCCTGCATTGCATTATAAAACACAAAGTGCTACATTCTTTTCTTGTACAGACGGGGAATAAAAAAACATAATTTCATTTACAACACAATCGATTGATCACACATAACCAATCAAAATGTAGGTAAAACCTGCATACTTGGATGTTTGAATGAACAAAGTTATTCAAATATTTCTCTTGATATATAAAAAGCTTCAGGGGAACTTACTTTTTTCAGTTGGTTGGGTAAATGATGACGAAACGTTTACCGTTTCCCAACACGTAATGCAAAAACCGTCTTTCCAAGTACACGCTTCTTGCTGTTATATCTTATTGCTACATGTTTCCATATTTTCTGGTCCGATTAATGATTTTTAACTCATTAGTTTGAAATTTGACGTTTTTCTCGCAACGTTCGTACTGTTGGAAAATGATTTAAGGGTTTGTTTCATTTACGGAATTGGGAACCCCATTTCCTTTCCGTAATTACAAAACTTCGGATAAACGAACCTTCGGAATTATCGAAGTTTTAATTAAATCCAAAGTATTATTATTTATATAATATTGACTGGCCTGGCCATTTGAGGACCGCGCAAAATATAGGTACATTATTACCTATGTGGGGCATTTATACATGGCAATTAATATTCATATGTATCTTCAAATGACGTAATTCTTAGCGGTCATCATTCCCTGATATTTTCCCTCTTCCGGGTTTCACCATTCACTTTGTGTACAAAAAGTGAGGTCAACATTGAGCCCGAGTAACATCCACCTTTTCTTGCAGTATTGTGTACGCGCAGTATTCGCGCAGTATTGTGTACGCGCTAAATTGTAGGCTTAAACAATGGATACGCGCTGTAATAAATTACGTCACAATTGCTTGCCCCAGATTACATACCTGTATGAATTATCTGAAATCAGTGAGACTGACAGGCAAACAGACGTGTCCGTCATTGCTGCAAGATACGCATATACATGATATACATGATATAGGTAATAATAATAATATTGACTGGCTCTACTTTCGGGGAATATCGAAAACGTTGCCCTTAAAAGAACCATATTGCCCTCGTCTTCGACTCGGGGCAATATGATTCTGTTGCTGGCAATATTTTCGATGTACCCCTCAAGGCCAGTCAATATTATATCATTATTACTATATATGAATGTTGACATTTTTAGGGTATCTTTAGAAATATTTTATAACTTTGTACATAACATTTTTATAGTAAACAAGATTAAATGATTGCAGGCGTTTGAAAAGTAAGCATTGTTCATTTTTCGTAAATTATTTCTAAACAAAAAAATCCCTTGGCACAGGAAGAGTTAAGGCAAGTTTATTTATATTACCCCAAGATTGTCCTTCATCCCTGCAAGTCCTTTGGCATTTTGAAAGAGCCATTGGCTCATCATTACGTTGCCTTTTTCAAGTGCAAGGTGCATTGCTGTTTGTCCAGTTTCTGTGTTCCTGATCAAAAAGTAACGGAAACCATTATTGATGAGCCAAGAATGTAAATTGTTGGTATTTATAATGAAAATACTTGACATTATTTGTAGATTTTTTTTTTACAATGTAAATCATGATCTAAAGGAAAAATGAACAATCATATCAAATCTATATGGCTGTATAAAATAAATTTCACAAGGCCCGTTATAAGTTACAGCCTTTGCTTGAATAAATTTACAGTGTTGAAATAGTATGAAAATGAAATTAAATTAAAATCAGAGACATCCATCCCAATTTGCGATGTAGGCTTCAACAGATTGTTTTATTGCATAGATGCGTGTACAGGAGTACTCCTGGGGTCTAAAATAGTATTTCTAACACCTAAATTATGCAAAATGATAACTTCGCAACTGTAACTGTAAGTCAGATACAATTCTCGCTACCTCAAATATGCAATTTTCGACGTAGAGGGAAATATTATGCGTGGAAATAGTCCGCATCTTTGTCAACTTCACTTCCGGTCCGTATTGAAATACTACGGTTTATGAATAAAATGAGTGCTAAAATGCTTAATTTTTGGATCGCAAGACATAAACCACTCAAATTTTGAAAATGCAACCAATTGTCTCGATAAATCATGGTATCTTTTCAAACATGTCGGTTAATTTATACTCAAACTTGAGGATTTTTGTAATACCTGTGTACATTTTCAATGCAAAAAGACAAACACTTGTCGACCCAATCGGGATATTGTCAGCACTGCGCATGCGTGGTTTGCATGACAAACGCCATCTGTTGGCGAAATTGCGTATTTGGGGTAGCGTGAATTTAGATGCAATGACAGATTTAGAATAATGCCTACAGGGAACGATTAACCCCTTCGTCGTTCGGACGTCTTCTTTTTTCTTTTTTTTTTCTCTTTTTTTTCCTCGGGGGGGGGGGGGGGGGTATACATCCCGCCTTTTGAGGGAAGGGGGATGTAACATATTAT
The DNA here is from genome assembly GCA_025617745.1 of Heliocidaris erythrogramma. NCBI lineage: Eukaryota > Metazoa > Echinodermata > Echinoidea > Camarodonta > Echinometridae > Heliocidaris > Heliocidaris erythrogramma. The sequence continues at coordinate 47,154,837 of CM046863.1, read as the reverse complement.
ATACCCCCATTTTTCGAGGAAATGTATTGTTGATATAAATATGACGAAATCAATATGTGACTCCTATAGTACTGAAAAAAATTCTTAAATACTATTAAAATAACAAAGATACGTTAACACGTGTTAAGCGAGCCCGTCTTTTCCTTCTCTCTCTTTCTTCATTAAAATCATTATACCGTCCGCGCAATACACTTACTTCTTATATCTTGGAACATCATGGAACTTGTTCTTACTAATCAGACTCTGTGCTGTTTTCAGTTGGCCTTTTAGTGCGAGCAAGTGAAACACCATGTTGCCATCCTTATCCACAAGCTTAAGAACCTCCTTGTTCCATGTCACCAACTTCTGAAGACTCCTGAACATAAAAAGATATATACATATAGTTATATACAGTGCGTATAAAAAGTATACCCAAATACGAGAGGTTCTAATTTAAAAAATATATATATAACTCATGTGACCTTGAAATTTATTTCACGATGAAGCGTATTTAACTTGTTCGTTGTGTCTAATGATACATCATTCAAAGCTTTTCTGCCGCGGATGACTGAGCAGCAAAGTTTTTAAAAAGTGTTGCCAAAATCTCCTTTTACCAAGTTTCGGCTGATACAACGAATGTGGGTGAAGCGTTATGAATGTTGTACTTTAGTCTAAAATCATTTTTAAAATTTGAATTATCTTTCGTGCTTCATTGCTTTATCGTCTCAAGTGATCAAGTGTATATCAGCTTTCACATGTCTGTGTTTCAATTTATTTTTTTATTTTGTTCATCTATTTAATTTCCAGGAACATATAATAACATGACATCAATTTTCAAACAAACGTAACAAAAGTGCAACATAAACAACAACCAATGCCTGGGGATTACCTATAAGAAATGAGATTTCTGTTTAAGGGTTCTCCTCATTGGATGCTGTAATACAAACAAATACAAATAATAGTAGGCAGCATGCAACATAGGCAACAATATATATATATATATATATATATATATATATATATATATATATTTATATATTTATTTAATGTGAAGCATAACATGCCTGTGGTGTTCGCCGGTTTAAAAAAAAAAGAAGAAAGAACATCCCTACGCCCTTAAAACAATGTGTGTCCTAAGGTTATTAACAGTGAAGTTATCAGAAAAAACGCTGAACACTAAACCACTGATATTGTTGTATAAATCAAAACCCGAAAATAAAAAAAGGCCCAATTAAGTCCAATTTTGGGCAAATTGAGTTAAGCATGGGACATTGTTGCTTATACAACGCGTATCAATAAAAAAAAAAAGTACATGGCAGCTTAGCCTCCTTAACATGCCCCTCCGTTTCATTATACATGTATATGTTAGGTCAATGATGATCAATTTGTTTAAATTATTTTTTGTACTCTTGTCAATAGTTGTCTCAGTTGTACTGTTCGATTGATTATACGATACTATTACATTGTTTTATGTTCAATCATTAAATCGATATATATCATATATGCTAGATTTGAACTAAATCAAAATAAATCAAATCAAATATTCCATAAGTAGCATACAACTTATGATGACCCAGACCCAGAAATTCATCCGAAATCGATGTGAGAGTCATGCTGCAAAAGTTTTAAAATTAATCCAGTTACAAGTTGAATGTGTGGCAAAGGGTTCAATGATTGAAACAGTTACATTTCCCGTGGTGAAACATAAGGATGTATGACGCGAAATATGCACCTGTGGAGAAAGAACTGCTAAGCCAGGAATTCTAAAGAAAATAATGCGAAGAGATAATAGTCATCATCCAAGAACGAGTGGCATGCCCCTTAGCATCCTGGAACCTCAAGGACACCCCCCCCCCCCCCTTCAACGTCCCGTATTCACATTAAAATTCAAATTGATTGAAATAGAATCCTGACATAATAGGATTATCTCCCATATTTGTAAAATCAGCACTGATTTTCTTATTTACTATATAAATCTATATACCTACGTATTATGCTAGTAGTCTTGACTACGCAACCCCTTCGAGAACTTAACACAAATGAGTCACAATATTGTGTGTACACCCCCCCCCCCCCGTAATCCTATTGTTCCCCTTCGCCACTCACGCGCGGCAACACGCAACAGCCATCTTCCTCTTTTGCGAGCAACCCCAAGTAGAAACATGTTGCTTGCAAGGTGAGGGGAAGGAGGGATGGTCATAGGTAGGTATATAGATTTATATAGTAAATAAGAAAATCAGTGCTGATTTTACAAATTTTATGCAATAAATCATATATACCTACCTATTATGCTAGACCAGCGCCTACTCAAAGACCGGGAGGCATGTTTCAAGAGCAGAAGGGTACAGGATTACAAAGAAGACACAGCGGCCTTCAAGGTGGCTGACGCAAAAATAGCCTCACCTGCAGGGACATCCCTAAGGTAGCAAGAAATGAAGGAATTTAGACGAACGCCAATAAGCAGCCTTCAAAAATATCAAGCGCCACACCTTGAAACAGAGCCCAAAAAATGCTGACACTATGAGTGTCATGAGCATGAGGCTTACTGTCAGACAAAAGAGCCTCTGTGCCAGCAGCCCTAATAGCCTCGACCATCGATCTAGAAATGGAATTAAGAGAAGCAGGAGAAAAAGGCTCTCGAGTGATCAGGAACAACTGATCATCCTTACGATAAGACTTAGTCCTATCAAAATACCATTTGAGGGCTCTAACAGGACACCAAACCTTGTCCTCGCGTACTGACGAAAATTCAGAAAGCGAACAAAGAAAAATCTCAACAGGGCCAGAGGAAGCCGTTTGATTCTTGGCAATGAAAGAAGCCTTAGGAATCAATCTAACACCTTTTCTCTCCCAGCGTAACATGACCAGGAGTAAGACAGAGGGCATGAAGGGTACTGCGCCTCTGCCCAGAGGCAATGGCTACCCAGAAGAGCGTCTTAACCGTAAGATGGTGAAGCGAAGCTTCACCTAACGGCTCAAAAGGAGGTTTTGCTCGTGCTTCTAAGACCTTAGGCAGACTCCAAGACGGGGACTAACTTAGAACGAGGAGGACGTTTCAGAAAGAACGACCGAAACAAACCACTCAACAGCGGGGAATTAGAAATCCCCGAACCATCTGAGAACCCCGAATGAATGGCCCGATCGCCGATCGGTAGCTTCGAATAGTAGAGATCGATCTCCCTTCGTCAAATAGCGAGATTAGAAAATCCGCAATTGAACCAATAGGAGCCTTAGACAGGGTTTGATTTCGCTCTTTACACCAAAGGAAAAAGACTGAAAGACGGGAAATATAAATTTCCCTAGTAGAAACTCTACGACTGAGCATTAAAAAGCCCGCGGCTCTATCAGAGAGACCCGACTGTCTTGCAGATCCCCGACAGGGGCCAAGCAGTCAAATGAAGGGACTCCGGACTGTGGTGAAGAATCCCCGAGAGGGGCTGCAACACTAGATCCGCTCTTAACGGAAGAAGGAACGGTTGAGCCGCCAGAAGGCTCATTAGCTTCGAAAACCAACTCCTCCTGGACCAAAAAGGAGCTATCACAAGCACCCGAGCCCGATCTTCCCTGATCTTCCGCAAGACTCGCGGAATCAGCTGGAAGGAGGGAAGGCGAACCCTCGAAGATTCTCCCAACTGAGAGAGAAAGCATCATAATAATAATAATAATACCTGGCATTTATAACGCGCCTTTCCCAAAGTGGCCCAAAGCGCTAGATAATATATTATTACCCGGTCATTGGATTCTGGCACGCCCGCACACAATGTATGCACATTCTCCACTCCCTGGGGAGCATTCCAGCAATTGGCAGTACAGTGACGCTCACATGCTAAGCAAACGACATTAACTTTCGCCATCCTACCGGGTACCCATTTAACACCTGGGTTGAGAGTGGCAAATGTAGATTAACGTCTTGCCAAAGGACGCTAGTGCTGCGGTGGGATTCGAACCCGGACCTCGTGGTTCACAGTCCGGGACTTATCCACTGATCCACAACACCTCTAAAGCATCCAGAGCTCCCTGATCGCGAACACGGGAGCAATATTTCGGAAGTTGGTGGTTCAGGACCGACGCAAAAAGATCCACTTCCAGTGGACCCAGACAACTGCGAATGCGGCATAAGACCTCTGGGTGGAGCATCTATTGTGATGGAAGACACCTGCCCCGGGACAGAAAATCCGCAATGAGGTTAACCTGACCGGGGATGAAAGAGGCCACGGGTGTGATCGCCATGCGACGACACCACCTCCACAGCTGTGCTGCTGGGGCATTCAGGGTAGCAGAACGAGTGCCTCCCTGCCGATTGATATAAGCCGCCACAGTGACATTGTCCGTGATGATCAGAACTGAACGAGGGTTAAAAGAACTGCCATAAACTCCAGGACATTGATATGGGGAAGAGTCCCGAGAGGAGACCAATCCCTCGCGACCGTGCTGCCATTGCAATGTCCGCCCCACCCCAACCGAGAAGCGTCCGTCGAAAACCGAGATCGACGGAAGGGGGATACGGAAGGACATGCCTCGCGCGCGAAATTCCTCCTTTATCCAACGGGAGAAAAGAGACTTGATTCCTACTGGTACTGGAATCCAGACCAAAAGAGAATCCTTGCATGGTTTGTAAAACCTGAGGAGATGCCTCTAAAAAGAACTCATAAGGAGCCGGCAATCCTCTAGAACATCGACTAGACTGGCCAGATATCCGAAAAACTGAAGCCACTATCTGGCCCTGCTGGCCAGAATGAGCTTGCGAGCCGCAGAGACAACAGTGAGAATCCTGTCTCGACTGGGCCGAGCAAACTGATTCCGAATGTCCGACACAGCCCCAGAAAAACCGGCTGCGAGTAGGAACTAACTCTGACTTTTCCCAATTTATTAGGAAACCCAAGTCTTGAGTAAAATTGACGAGCAAACAAGCCTCGTCCAACAACGATCGTGCGACTCCGCTAGGAGGAGCCAGTAGTCCAGGTAGCAAAATAGGCAGCGGCGCCTCAGCGAGGCTGCCAGAACGGTTACAACCTGAGTAAAAACCCAAGGGGCTCGGCGCAGCCCTAAGGGAAGAGCGCGAAAGCGAAAGTCTCTGAGAGGAAGGAAAAATCCCAGAAGATCGCGCGAGGCGCGATGGATGGGAAAAAGGAAATACGCATCCTTGAGATCTATCAAGATCGCGTAGTCCTTCCTCTTGATCAACGGGAGAATAGAGGCGAAGGTCTCCATTCGAAAAAGCACTGAAGGAATGAATTTGTTTATTCATTTCAAATTCAGTATCAAACGAAGTCTTCCAAGCGCTTGGGAAAAACAAAGATCGGAGAAAGGGAAAGAGAGACGACCGGTCTCTTACCCTTTCTATCGCCCTCTTTTCAACAGAGATTTGGTCTTCGTTGAGGCATTAGAGCTAGCCAGGGCAGACATGGGAGGAACGAAATGTTACAGCCCCTCCTGGGAGCAGACGGATAGATCTATGAAGAATCCGTCCCGCACGACGGAAAACACAAATGCGTCCCCGGAGAAGGCCTCCCAAGCGGGGAGAAAGGCCATCAAAGCCTAGGCTTAGTCTTGTGCGAAGCCGTCGCCCCGCCACGCAGAGAGCCCCGAGTACCTCAGCTGGCTGAAACTCAGCAGGCGGGCCCCCAAAACACGACTGTGTTGCCGAAGTGGGAACGATAGGCCTCCGACGGACCAAGGCCTGCGTCGGTTTAAAGGGAGCGCGGAACTGCTTAGTCATCTCAATGACCTGCTTCCGTGCATCAAACTCTCTCTGAAAAACTGTAGCGAATTGACCGCCAAAGAAAGAAGGACCCCGAGACGGAACATCCCAGAGAAGTGGCGCGATGACAGACTCCTTAACCCCAAGGGCAGAGAGAGCCAAGAGCCTGCGACGGTACGTAACCGAAGCAGCCGCACTGGAAAGTTGTGACCACTGCAGCAGGTCATCGATAACCAGAGGCTTTACCCTTAATCGAAACAGGGCGCTTAACAAAAGAGCGCTGATTCAATGCGGTCAAATTACCTAACGCGAAGTCGAACCCTGCGCGCGGGCTAACTGAAATTCAGGGAGATATATGAACAAAGCAATCACCGCTACCCCACAAAGGGAGAGCGATCGAGGCTCTGCCTGCTCCAACAATGTCGATTCAGAAACCGAAGCTTGAGAAACCACATCCAAAACTGTTTCCGCTTGAATTGATCAGGACAAAGGTCCACGAACAAAAACCAAAACAGGCGGACACTCCCATGGACCACTATAGGTCTCTTCACCCAGCGGAGCCCCGAGGGCTGGGGGTGCAGGAGACGCGAGAGATCCCGTCACAGACAATGAAGAATCAAGCACAAAAGGCTCATTAGACTCAAAGTCATACCCCAGAGAGAGACAGAAGCAGGAGTTGTGGTATCTGGTAAGAGGGACCAACCCTGTCATTGGGCAAAACCCCGCATCATGCTGAGCATCTCAGATTGAGAAGGGTCAGACAGACCCTAGTATATACCCAAAGCCGTGCGCAAACTACCCATACTGGCTGAACAATAAGATGCTACAGCCAGTGCGAGGGCAAACTGGGACAAGGTCCGAGTATTCGCCCACCGCCTACTAATAACATTGTGAACTCACTATTGTCCCGACCATAGACAAATTAAATAGTATAGACGAAAAGGTAGCACCCGCGGATTTGCCTCATTTGCATATAAGCTACAGCGTCACCATTCAATCTAAGCGTATTTAAGCGTATTTAGGCTCCGCCCCCCGAGAGGTATTTCATATCTCCCGAAGCCCCCATTAGCATAAAAATCCGATTTCACTTCATGCATTATTTATTTTTGCTTTGCGTATCCCGACAATATTCAGCTCTGATTGGACATTACCTCATGAATATTACAATTATCCAAAAGAATTAATCGACAACAAATATGACCTTTTTCGTCACTTCCGCTGTGTGTAAAGTCAATGTAATGACGTCACCCGCACGAAGTGTGAATTTCTTGTGAAAAGTTTACCGGTGAGTACAACTGTAATTACGCTTAAATTTCATAAATAGAATAACATTCATATGAATTACTACCAATGTGAGGGATTTCCTGGAATATCTGTACATTTTAAAGTATTTGAAAGTACTGTATGCAATAATAATGTGGGGAATCTGTTGTAAAACTTTCATTACATTTTCTATCGTTCTGAGCTTATGTTTCAGCTCGATTGCCATTACCACCCCTGCCACTTGACAGCTTACCAGGAGTTTCGGGAGGGACCGTGTCATAAAATCAAATACATTAACAGACAATTTCATCCCCATCAATGTCAGTGACAGTGATCCAAACTAAACTGTTGGAAAAAATACTTTCAAACTTTAGTCGGAAAAATATCTAGTATGACTCTAATGTGACATTAACATATTAACTAGGACCAGGTGGCTTGTCGAGATTAATTTAGTTTTTCAAGCTCTGGCGGCCTCTGCCTGGTGTGAAGATTTGAGCAGTTCAAAAGTTCCATGACCATGATTTTGATTTTAAATTAGAGTAGGGCCTAGAATGTAATGTAACTACGTAGATCTGCAATCCAAATTTAGCTGAGTAGGTCAAACTTCTTTGACAATCGGTTATCTAAGTTAGATGTAGACATAGAGTCTAGATCTAGTTAATTAAGCTAGATCTGACAGACCTAACAAGTTAGTCTAGAATAGATGTAGGGAGGCTAGACCTCTAGGCCTATACCTAAGTTAGATCTTAAAGTACTTACACAAATGTTCTCTAACTAGTACTGTTAGATCTACTGATGATTTTTTTTCCTTTTTTTTTTTTTTTTTTGTAGGGCCTATATTGTTGGTTTATTTATTTATTTATAGACCTATAGTCTATTTTTTTTTCGGATGCGAGGCCTATTAAACCAGTCATTGGCATAGGCATAGGTCTTGTCTTGGCAATTCCTATCCTAGAATCTACATAGGACTAGACTAGTCTAGCCTAGGCTAGTACTAGATCTGATCTAGACTCGTACTCGGTGGTCCAAGTCTAGATTTTCTAGATCTAGTCTAACGTACATGTAGATCCCATTGTAACAGTTAGACATAGTCCTAGACACTGTGAGTCTAGGGCAAAGCACATTACTAGCCTAATGAAAGAAAGCCTGGTCAGTGATTGAATTATGGTGGGGGGGGGGGGGGTGGTCTGGTCTAGTTAGTCTTTACTCTAGTTCTACCCGATTCAACTCATTGGAATGTAAAAACGATATTAGATTATAATTAAAAGAATAAACCTCTATAGCGTCGTTAACGTTTAGCCAATTAAACTAAAAATGAAAGTTTGATTGAATTTGAAAACGAACTTAAAGAGAAGTCAGGGCATGCATTTTTTTTTAGTGTAGCAGTGAAGGAAATAAAAATCAAATGGGCTAGTCATTTTCATTTTTAGGCAGGACCAAAAAAATTGTTGAAAGGTAATAAATAGTATCACAATTATCATCAATTATCATTTTCATTTTTTTCTTCAGATGGACATGAAAGGAAGAATATGCACACCTACCAAGTGTTTTGTTCTACATGTACATGTATCTACCCATCAACTGACGCGTGGCTGAACGTACTACTACCACCAACTATTGGAGATGACAGATGAAATGCAATGTAAATCTACTAGGATGCCACTTTATTTTCATTTCCCTGATTGCATGACAGGTATGGTAGTTCTAGCTCTAGAGCTCTAATCTTGGAACTCAATTAAAGTGGCCGCTCCATGGTTATTTCAATGGGAATGTGAAGATCCAGTTGAGGAGTTACAGATTTTAAAGATGGAATGATAGATTGAGCTAATACTGTACTTATAATGTCAAGGATAGATGTAATAAATAGAGAGTTTTATGGAATCTAAAATTTGTTGACAAGTAAATACATTATGATAGTTCCTTTGAGAGTGTTCTTCAACCCTTTTCAATAATACGTGTACGCAAACAATAGCAAGTAGAATATCAAATGAAAAATATTATGTACTTAAACTTATTCTGAAATTTTTTCTGAAGAAAGACATTACAATTTCAGATAGAATCTGTGAAAGGAATATATGTCTTGTATTCTCTTTGAGAATCAATGAGGCAGCATGATGGAGTATAAATACTTATTTATGTGATGTATAACCTATTTTATTTTTCCAGGATGATGCTTCTCTTCTTCAGTAACAATTAATAGATGCTGAAGGCATATCCCACTTTAAGTAAAGACAATTCAGAGAGGAAGAAAGAACTACCGATTGCTGAAGTACAGTTAAGAGAGATAGGCTCAGCTGTATGAATAAGTTTCTT